>CP045895.1:26593085-26609256 GCA_013387185.1 Caligus rogercresseyi
ACCTTATATATAAATATATCTTTGCTGTGAGCAATACCAGTATGAGTGTCATAACATGATACAATCTAGAATAAAAAGTCGCTTATATCAACTTATTTGACTGGGGACTTTATTTTCTGGGGAATATGTACTAAGCATTAAAAAATGAAACAAAAAAAATCCCCTACAAATGTACAATGATTCATAAGAATAAGATTCCCTCTCACTGCAGGATGGCATATTTATAGTTGAATGGAGATAAGGGGATGTAATCTTCTAAATTCATTTCATTTTGTCACATTGAAAGGTCCAAACATTATTCACTCAGTCCTATAGAAGAGTCAGCGTTCCAATGTTTGCTTATGTGTCTCTCTAGGGTCTTTTAAATGTACTTAAGGTAATATTTAGACCTTATTTTTATTTGTTTTTACCGAGAACCTAATTAATATATAATGAGATAACAAAAATGTAATATTGATTGAAAACTTGAGCTAATAAATAAAAACAGTGTACATTATGATATAGAGTATCACTTCACTCGCGGCTGTTGATGAGTCAATTCAGAGAGAAGAATATTATTTCAAAAATACAAATTATATTTTCTTAGAATCCTTTTGGATTCATGACGTCATTGGTGAATCCTTCGAATTGACCACTCCAATATCACATATATTAATAATTATATAAAACTATTGCTCATACTCAGGAGATTTTTTTACCTATATGGTTCGATAGAATTGCATCCGACAGGATATAAATAAGCAATATAGCATTAAATTAGTCACTCGAACCAAGGATCTTCTCAATGAGGTAGGCCCAAAATGACCATCCCCTCTCGGGATTGAACCTGGGTCCCCCAACATTGAGAGTTGAACACG
This sequence comes from Caligus rogercresseyi, assembly GCA_013387185.1. NCBI lineage: Eukaryota > Metazoa > Arthropoda > Copepoda > Siphonostomatoida > Caligidae > Caligus > Caligus rogercresseyi. The sequence goes on from CP045895.1 coordinate 26,593,943, forward strand.
CCTTAATGCACAGGCTAAAGAACCCCTTGATTTTATTTAGTTTGGTAATATCTGGCACTGATATATGGATCAGCCATTTCAACATGATTTTATATAGGTTATTTTAATGTAAGAGGGTATTTAAGAGAAATATTTTTACAATTAGTGACTGAATAATGCTTTAAAATAATGAGTTATTACTTACTTCACTACTTACAAAATTGATATGACATGATGCTGAAGGTTTGAGAATATATTATTATATTTCTTATAACTATAGAGATAAAAAATATACGTTCTATGAGTTTTGATCTAATCAAAAATAAATTCCATAATACCATTGATAAAAAAGGGAAATGAAAAAAAAGGAATTGATAAAATAAATTTCTATACATGAAGAAGGATCTTACAATCCGTTCTTTTATAGTATGCGATATAAATATAGTCGTATATATACTAACTTTGCTTTGAAGTCCTTGATACAGGAAAGGCAATACTTATCCTTATATTTATTTAACTAAATCTATTTTTTTGGCCTAAATAAGAGCCAAGTAAAATAACATATTCCTATCTCTCTTTTGTAGTCATTTGAAGAAGAAAAAATATATTAATACAATGTTTATTCAAGAGTATTAACCTATTTCTAACAGTTTATCCGTATTGTATGTTTATGGAGAAAAATGTGTCATTTTATTTTGAAAATGTACTGGCCTTCATTTCTTCGTTTAACTCAGAAAATATTAATGTTCATATGGTTCCTTTGATATACATATTTAGTGGATTCAGTTGACTAAAAAATGTTTATTTGAAAATTTAAAGGTATTAATTCACATTTTTTTTTTGTAATATAAATATATTAAGTGCAACAGAACAGAGAAGCATGTGCAACTGTTTAAAACAGATGCAGCTACGTAAAGAAATACACGAATAAGCATTTTAATTTCAGCAAAAAAAACACTTATACAAAAGACAAATAATTAAAATGTATGAAAAAATCTATAACATTTGTTAAGATACTAGAATGTCACATCCCATTATTTTTTAATCATTTTAAGAAAACGATTGGAAAATTGGAATAGTTATCCAACATAACACCCTAGGAACTATGACATACTAGATTAATAACATGCTGACACAATTTGTAAAACGACTCACCGCACCTCTTTCTTATGTGGTTCGTATAATATTAGCCTTTGGGCTTTAAGGAAGAATAATCTAAAGATTGTTCACCAATGAACCTTTTTTTTCAATGGATAACTAAGTTTGTTTATTTTTTATCTTGTATGTATATATAAACTTAAACATAAAACTGAATATAAAAATAGGAAAACTGTGTCAAAAATAACATAAATAAATATTTAGTTTAAAATGATTTTCTTACTAAAAGACCTAAATATCTATAAACAAAAAATAATGCAATAAGCAAGTTATAATTAAAAAAAGAAACAATAAAAAACAATATTTTTATAAATTTATAATATTTACACTGGAAATATTGAATATAAAAAACAATCCTAAGATCTCACAGTGAGTTTGTTGTGAAGTTTTCTTTTTTCATTGTCTAATGCTATACACTTATCACTAGATATTACGAAAGAAAATAAACCTAAATATTTCCAGGAGTGTAATCAGTTCCTTAAATCGATTAATGTTAATGGATGATATTGTAGAATACCATTCAAATGATTCGTAAATAAAATGAATGAAAAAAGGCTACTTGTATTTTACAGTATGATATTCTTTTTATTAATAACTCTTCTTTTCCTACAGCCAATCATGTTCGAGAAAAATGTTTGCTATAAATGATTTGTAGCTCATAAGATCATAGTCCAAAAGCCTCGTTTTCTAGAACGCTCTAATCTTGGCCCTAAGAGACTCCACATAGAATCAGATCCTTATCGTTGCATTCTCCACTTCTTTTGAGTCCTTCCATTCCATGTCTATGATTAGCTGTCCCGTCTTCTTTAAAAATTCGTTTAAAAGTATAAATACTGAGTAGAGAAAATACACTCAACATGTTTTGGGGATTGAATGGATATATATATATATATATATATCAGACTTATTGATTTATTTGTTCATTTTTTGTCGTTCGCGAACGATGAACGACGAACGACAAAGTTTTTGACGAACGACTAACGATCTGGAAGATTCCTTCGTTCGTTTTTGGCGCCAAAAAAAAAGATTTTTAATTTTCATGGGATAAATTCTTTCTAATAAAACCGTTATCACTTTGCTTCAGAAATTTCTTTCTAATAAAATTGTTAATACTTGCTTTTCAGAAATTTCTTCTAAAAAAAATGTCGTCAATTTTTTCAGAAGGCGAACAACAAACGAACGATGAACGACGAACGATTTAATTTAAAATTAACTATGAACGACGAACGATAACTTTTAGTGAACGACGAACGACAATTTTTCGTGAACGTCAACAAGTCTGATATATATATATATTAGGTTGTTCCATCAATAATGAGGTCGGCCAATTAAAACTCAAAATTTTCATCAGATCAACAAAAATGACGTCGTGGCAGTGTCCCCGGAGCTTCCTGAGTTGGTCGTAGAGCTCGTCTTCACTGACCCTCCTCATCGCCCGCTAAACAGCGAGTGTAGCCTCCTCGTGGCCCCAAACTTGTCATCCCGGAGCAGGTACTTCAACTTCCAGAACAGGAACCTGTCACACAGGTTCAGGTCGGTGTGAGTAGGGTGACTGTTTCACCGGTTCCACGTCCCTCCGGGTCAGGAACTGCCTGGTATCGGTGGCAATGGGGAACGTGCATTGTCCCACATGATGAGACAATCTTTCTGCCGGAGCTTGTCCTTTTTCAGGCTGAGGAAGCGCTTCCCAGTCGTCCTCAGGTACTCTATCATTGTGTTCCGGTTGGCTGTGGTCCCGGCAGGTAGTGCAGTGATCGATACCCGCCTCGGCTTGCAGGTGAACCCATCAGAATCATCGTCTTCCTCGCTGTCTGTTTCACACGGGGGTCGAGAACCGGGCCCACGTGGGCTCAGCCCAAACTTGCCTCCGCTCCGCTGAATCCCAGTAGAACCAGGACTTGTCCTGGACTAACAGATGAGACTCCAGAAATTACTCCCTGTGGTCCTACAGCTTCAGGAGGTCCTGACAGCACTTACTCGCTGTGTCTTGTTGGCTTCAGAGAGCTGGTGAGGGACGAGCACGCCGAGGAGATTTCGGAGCCCTAGATCCTCCGTAAGAAGCCTGAAAACAGTTGTAGATGGTAGGGACACCTCTGCAGCAACTTGTTGAGTGGTCATCTGGGGGTTATCCTCGACCAGGCGCTTCACACGGGCCACATTCTCCTTTGTCCTCGTCTCCCGGGGACGTCCAGGACGGGTCTTCTTCTCCAGGGCAAAAACACCCTTATCGAACTCAGTGTGCCATCTCTGGAGGGTGGAAGAGGCCAGGGCAGGAGTCAGGGAAGGTACAGAGTAGGTCCCCGTGGATCTCGTTGACTGTCCTGGCGAGCTTGATCCGGATCAAGAAGTAGGAGCGAAAGTCGTGTGTCTCCATTTTCAGCGGCGAGTAGAATGAATGGCTCCAGGACTTTAGTTAGACAGCCATTTCTTAGACGGACACTTCTTAGACGGACATTCTTAGACACGGACACTTCTTAGACAGCCATTACTTAGACGGACACTTCTTAGACACGGACACTTCTTAGACAGGACATTTCTTAGCACCCATTAAAAATGTACTCACAATTAAAATAGGCCCTCGGGTTCCCCGAACACAATCGGGGTGTTTTGGGGTTAAAAATCCCCCGCAATGGGATCTCGGGTTCTGCCGAACACAATCGGGGTGTTTTGGGGTTACAAATCCCCCGCCAATGGGACCTCGGGTTCCGCCAAACCTAATCGGGGTGTTTTGGGGTTACATATCCCCGCCAATGGGCCCTTGGGTTCTACCAAACCTAATCGGGGTGTTTTGGGGTTACAAATCCCCCGCCAATGGGCCCTCGGGTTCCGCCGAACACAATCGGGGTTTTTGGGTTACAAATCCCCGCCAATGGGCCTCGGGTTCCGCGAACACACTCGGGGTGTTTTGGGGTTAAAATCCCCGCCAATGGGCCCTCAGGTTCCGCCGAACACAATCGGGGTGTTTTGGGGTACAAATCCCCGCCAATGGGACCGGGTTCCGCCGAACACAATCGGGGTGTTTTGGGGTTACAAATCCCCGCCAATGGGCCTCGGGTTCCGCCAAACACAATCGGGGTGTTTTGGGGTTACAAACCCCCGCCAATGGGCCTTCGGGTTCCGCCGAACACAATCGGGGTGTTTTGGGGTTACAAACCCCCGCCAATGGGCCTCGGGTTCCGCCGAACACAATCGGGGTGTTTTGGGGTTACAAATCCCCGCCAATGGGCCCTCGGGTTCTGCCGAAAACAATCATAGTGTTTCGGGGTTACAAATCCTCCGCCAATGGGCCCTCAGGTTCCGCCAAACACAATCGGGCTGTTTTCGAGTTACAAATCCCATAAGAAATGTCTCATAACATACCGCCAATGAACCCTTAGATTTTTATCTTGCGACTATGAGTGTTTTAAACAAGCTCCAAACAAAATATCGGGATATGCCAAGTGTATATACAACATATTGAGTTTTAAAACCTAATCCCACGTCAATTTCCCTAATTATACCTAATTCAAACCCACCGCTTAAAGAATCTGGGGTCTTATCTGTGTTATACATTATTTGGGTCTTTTTAAGTATGGATGAATGATCAGTTGGATTTTATTTCCATGGGGTAATTAATTTTTAGCCGTTAATTATTAATAATTGTGACTGAGGAATCAAAAATTCTAATTGTGCAATTGATGCTGCTGGCATTCATTTATGTTGAACATTTTTGCGAATATGTTTTTTACTGCACTACCACATACAAGAGTATAATTGCCTAGCATAGCCTAAAAATATAGTTTTCGTTTTCTTGTTTCTTTAAAATGGCTTTACGCTTGCCTTTTCATGAGGAATAAATGAATAAATTTTTGTTTGTCACACATAACTTTATTTTATACATTTATACATTGTAAGTAATACGTTCAAGGTAAGAGAGAATAGGAGTTTGAGGTGTGTAATGGTCCACAATGCCTCTGAGACGTTGTTGCATAACTGCATATTTTTTCTCTTTTCCGGAAGAACCCGTCCAGACCGATACTGTGTCAGTCGGGCTTCTTGATACTTTTGCTCATCGCAAAGAAAGCCAAGGAATGACCATATATTAGAATGGGCACACATATCCGTCTGGAATCCCCTATGCCATCCTTCAACACAGTTGTTGGTTTTGGGGAGGTTCAATCGGATGGTCTGGTATACGTTCCACATTTCTCGGGGAAACCTTGGTGCACGGATTACTCCATGAACATCTCGGGCACCAATCCAAGTGCTTTCAACGTAACGCAAAATGCCTCGGGTACTCTGAAAAATAATAAAGTAACGTTAATAAAATTGTAATTAGTTATATAGTCTTAATTTTGATTGAACTTACTTCTGGGAGAAGCTCGGCATTTCGAAACTCTTCAAAAGCCTCTTCTACTCGATTGACGGGCACACACGCCAGAGCACCAAGCATATTGATATGCTTCCTGAATGATCCATCGGTCTCGTACAGACCTTTCCAGCCTCTCTCCTGTACCTCACGAAGAATACACTGCTTAAAGTGAAAAAAACATCCTTGATGAGAGGTTGTTGGGAAAATCTCTCCAACAGCTCGAATCATCGCCTGCTCGTAGTCCGTCGTGAATGTCGTGGGTGAAAATCCCCTCACTGCCTCCTTGAGCACGTCAAGCATTGCACGATAGGCGTCTACTGTTTTATTTGGAAGCAGTGCAAAAACCAGAGGGACGGATGACGTACCAATGAGGCCATGAATGGTGTACAGCTGTGCAAACATCGGTGGTGTAACCTTAAATGTGCCATCAGCATACCAGTGATTGCATTGGCGCAGAAATGAGATGTTGTTTTGTGTGGCAAAAATAATAATTCGCATATTATCTCCACCCGAATCAAAGTAAAGGAACTGCTCTTGATCAGGTTTTAGAAGAGTGAGTTCGGGAGGAATAACGAGGTCTCCTCGTGTAGCAGGTAGTGCGGGCGCATTGTAGGCGTTTGTCCGCTGCCTTCTCACATTTCGCTTCATATTATCGATGCCAGTAAGTTCAGTTACAGAAGTTCGATGACAGTTGCTGAGGGAAGTTGAGACGATTGTCTTGGGCTTGAGCCGAGTGTTGAGGGCCAGTTGCCGGGCAGTCGCCTTGGCTCGTTCAGCTTCTACCTTATCCATATTTCCAAAATGGTTGTGGTTGTCAACACAGTGCTAAAAAATAAGAATTGTTAAAGATAAACCGCTTTTTACATACCAAGTGTAACGAGATACCTTTTCTAAATCATCCTCTCGTGTAACGGCGGTAGCTCGACAGTTATCCTCTGAGCATCTCCAATACCTCTTTTCCCCTCTTGTCTTGTTCCGATAAAATACGAAGGAACCAATATGATCGGTTTTTCGAGGAATTAATAAAGTGGTGGTTCATTGTTGAAATTTAAAAAAAATGATATTTAATAGTTGAAGGACACTTGAGTACAGAAGCATTTCAAGGGGGAAAATGAATAAAAAAGGGGTGATTGAGACGCGTCTGAAAAAATAAATCTTGGCGCCATGAATTATAATTTGAAAAGTACTCAGATATTCAAATCATGGGAAAATGAATCAAAAGTTATTCATGCCTTTAAAATGAATTTGTTACTTTTCATAATGATGTTCTTAGTTTCAATTCTTAATTTTTTAAATAATGGTATAATTGAATACATGAGACATATTTTTGACATTACTTTTATATATGCGTCAAAAAGTAAAAGAGCTCCGTGGCAACGTGGATAAGACTCCAATTTGCCCTAATAATGTCCAGCAGAACCCGCAGGTTCATGAGGACTCACTGAAAGTGGATTTGCAACCCCAAATTTGCCTTACTTGTGTCTGGCAGAACCCGAGGACCCATTGGCGGGGAAGTTGTAACCCCAAAACACCCCGATTGTGTTTGGCAGAACCCGAGGGCCCATTGGCGGAGGATTTGTAACCTAAAAACAGCTCGATTGTGTTTGGCGGAACCGAGGGCCCATTGGCGGGGATTTGTAACCCCAAAACACCCGATTGGGTTTGGCGGAACCAAGGGCCCATTGGCGGGGGATTTGTAACCCCAAAACACCCCGATTGGGTTGGCGGAACCCAGGGCCCATTGGCGGGGGATTTGTAACCCCAAAAACCCCGATTGGTTTGGCGGAACCTGAGGGCCCATTGGCGGGGATTTGTAACCCCAAAACACCCCGATTGTGTTCGGCGGAACCCGAGGGCCCATTGGCGGTGGATTTGTAACCCCAAAACACCCCGATTGGTTTGGTGGAACCCAAGGGCCCATTGGCGGGGATTTTTAACCCCAAAACACCCCGATTGTGTTTGGCGGAACCCGAGGGCCCATTGGTGGAGGATTTGTAATTCCAAAAACCATGATTGTTTCGGCAGAACCCGAGGGCCTATTTTAATTGTGAGTACATTTAATGGGTGTCTAAGAAATGTCCCGTCTAAGAAGTGTCCGTCTAAGAAATGGCCTGTCTAAGAAGTGTCCGTGTCTAAGAAGTGTCCGTCTAAGAAATGGCTGTCTAAGAAGTGTCCGTGTCTAAGAAATGTCCGTCTAAGAAGTGTCCGTCTAAGAAATGGATGTCTAACAAAAGTCCGGTTCCCGAATGAATGATAGAAATGACGCGAATACTCACCGTATACTAACCTGAGTGGCGCCATACAGTCTGTTCTCATGCAAAAATATGCGATAAGAACGCCCCGTGAAATTTTTGAGATAGCGTGTGAACTTTTCGAGATAGCTAACCTACCTCATTATTTATGAAACAACCTAATATATATATATAAATATATATAATGTATATATATATATATAGTAATATATACATAATATGTATATATTATACATATATGTTTATATATATTGATATATATCCGGATATGTACAATATATTTATATTTAGCTTGATGATTGAATGGGTTCCATGCATAATTTAACATATTTTTGACAGTCTAATGACGGAAGATAAAAAACAAAACAATCCCTGTAGCCTTGACACTCACACCCTCCCACAAAAATGTGTCATTCATAATTGATCCTCTTTGACACTCTGCTTAAGCCTTTTTTGCTTCCTCTAAAGCGGCATTTAACACACATAGCAAAAACATAAAGGAAAAAGAGCGATCAAATATTTGTAACAAATATGTAAAGAACTAAACCTTTTAACAAAAAAAAGCACGAAATTATTGAGAGGAACATTTGACGAAAATAAATGTCAATTAAAAATTTTATTTTTACAGATCTATCAATAAGAATAATTACTAAAGAATGCCTCAATTTTATGGAATATGTGATGCATAAAAACTATTTAAAAATATATGAACTTTGCATAAGTGCAGCAAATATTCACCCTCCACAAAATGCCCATTTTTAGAAAAAGTGTATTATTTTACTTCCAAAATAAAATTATCAGCTTTTCATATAATTAAAAGTGTATGAAATGCATTCATCAGAAATCAAATGACTATAAAATATGAAATGTGGTGACAAGAATAAATGGACTGGGAAATACAGTCAATAAAGCCCTTAGATAGAAAGGGAAAAATATGACTCATGGAAAAATGGTCCAAATGGTAGACAAGAGTGGAATATAACTAAATATAGAATAAATACTATTTATCATATAAATTGAGTAAATAATGGCGAAAAGCTATTATATTTGCAATTATAGATAAGGGATTTCTTGGTTATAATTATGCTATTAGACAGAACAGATATTTATTTTCCATGCATCATCATTTTCCTTTGTATTTAAGGTCATTTCTTCCTAATATCATGAAATATATAATGTTACAAACTAAGACAATTGACGTAATTGTCCCTTGAGTGTTTATTAGTAAAGTCAGTATGTATTTCAATCATTCAAACAATATCAGAAAGCTATTTATAGAATATAATACTATTTCAATGTTTTCGATTTGTTTATTCAGTAATTTATAAGACAAGACTTCTTGAAGCTAATAAATAATTACTTTGAACTTAATATGTAGGACAAATGATATTTTTCGTAATTAACAATATATTTATTAATCGCTATATAAAATTATAACTTTATAAATTTTAAATTCTATCAACATATATTTATAGGATTGCCTTTAACTTTTAATCCCTTGATTAATTTGTATACCACATTTTAAACTAAAGGCATGTATAACTCAGAGAGTGCAAACTCCGCCGATCCCCACAATGAATCACTTAACGAATTACAATCCAATAATATATGTCTACATAAGTAGGTGTTTTGGTGAATAATGAGTGAGGAGAGAGCCATCCTAAAAAACACCCATTGACGTCATACTAGTTATCGTCATTCAGAAATACGTCATGAATGTTTAAACTCCTTCTTTTCTCCATCATGCTCTTAATATTGCGTTGTATTTATTATATAATATTAAGAGGAAGACGGGAAAGAAAAAAGTTTAAGCACCCAGTGACGTAGAAAACAATACCTCTTCGGCTGAGGTAACCATACAATAATTTCATAGCATAATAAAAAAATACTCTCCACTTTTATATAAAAATTACTTTTTGCCTATTGGTTGATTGAATTGAATCCATTCTGATATACAGGCTTTGTTATTGTTTAATAATATGATCAACATATTTCCCCTCATTGCCGTCGAACTTTAGTCAACATCATGGAGAATGGATCACGCTTCCACTGAGTTAAGGCAATTCCATGTTCAGGGGTTAATGTAGGTAATAGCAATGCTAACAAATCGGGACCTCTTTCTTGAGTATGAGTGGTAGAAAGAGGCAGTAATAAAAATAATATTGATGCAACAAGGCATCAATTCTGTGGTCGTGGTTGGGGTGTTTCTCATTAACCAAGGAATACTAAAAAACACCATGAAAGGGTGACTCTTACCTAAGTAGGTACTTTCTTTTCAGGTGCTGTTTATTCTGTTGTGTAACGTGGTGTATTTCAACATCAAATTTTTCTCGAAGTTGATCTCAATAAAGTGTAAATGTGCTCAGATTAGAAGAATTTTATATTGAATATTTTAATTGAATAAGAATATAAAACACTTTAACAGAAAATAATAATATATTTATTAAAATTAATACATAAGTAGAGTTAATTGACCTGCTTACGTATTGATTTCCCGGCGCGCCAAAAAAGTCATCTTTCCATGTAGTTTCCAGTATTCCTTGCAATTAACGCAGAGATAATTCATGTCGTTCTTAAGAACCTAAGAGTCGCTTCTCATGAGCCCATGCCACATGTGAGTCCTTTGAATGAGCTCTTCCATATCTCATGCTCAAGGATAGAGGGAATGTTTATTTGTTGCGTCATGCCTGACGATAAATGAGTCATCGTTTTGGGTAATGATATGTAGAAAAAATAAGAAAATCTAGTTATCAACTAATGAAATTAATTTTATTGACGTGTTTGCAAGGACGCCATTATTTGATTCCAATAACATTTTCTAAATTGATATTCTAAATATGATTATATAATCAGGAATTTATCACAAACTAAAAGGATGCTATATTTCTATAAAATTTGTAAAAGTTTCTTCATTTTCCTACTCTCAATAACCCCAATGTAAATATGTATATCCTCAATCTGAGTGAAGGAAGTCTGGCTGTTCTTCCATGAAATAATAAAACTTATTTTATGAGATGGTGAGCAAGTCCTCATTCTATTGTCATAGAGTTCTTTGATAAAGACGAGTTGAAGTATTATTATTATCTTCAAACTTCCTTTCAAAATCAGACGCTCTGAAGATGATGTATTATATATATATTATTTATTTAATCCCTGGAATAATTGAACGACTCGGAACTGAATATGTAAGGAATATTGAATGCTGTTCTCACAAACTCAAAAATACATAAGCACCACCATTATATTTACTGTTAGCAACGCAAATTTCCTTTTTCCCCCTGTATTTTAGTTTTTATAATATTCGAAATAGTTGATTCCTTCCTTTTTCTACTATTATCGTCATGGTTAAATAAATAACATACACTTTCATTATTCCCTTGAGCATAAGGAGAAGTTGATCTATTAAATTTTTAAAGATATATAACAAGTCTATTCGTCGGATTCTTATAATATAGCGATTGAGATCCATAGAAAGTGCATATTAGAGTATTGGAAGATGAAATCTGATCTTTGAGAAGATATCCCCAGCACCCTAGCCATTAATAGAAAATAAAAGAGTATAAAAAGACAGCAAAAGTATATATCTTTTAAATAGTCCCATTAAAAAAATTGTATGTCATAGTGTCATGCAGGCCTTATTATCCTGAAAGCGTTCCAAATGATCAAATGACCCTCAGAGCTGCGACTATCGAATGTAAATCGGTATTTAGAACTGGAAGCGTTGTTACCTGGTGTGAAGAAGTTGGAAAATAACTAAACAACTCTGAGCTGAAAGCGCATTAATATCGGTCAACGTAAAACAAAGACATATTAAGGAAATAGTTTGTTGTCTATTGCCTTCCATTTCCTTCAAAGTCCGAGTGCATAATGATTTATATAAAATAACATGTATTAAATTTCAAATAATCTATAAAAAATTATAACAAATTATTGTACTGCTTGTCTTTTGTTATAAATTGTCCGATACTAAATGCATATGAAGAAGCACAGATACATAAATAAATTGCTCTTCTTTCTTATCTACCGCACCGATCGATATTCGGTAGATATATAATAAACCTACCGAATACCGAATCGCCGGTGCCGAATCCCAGCTGGATACCCTCGATAAGGGGCTCTTAGGAGATTTAACTGACCTATGATGTTCAGGCATTCATGACGACGCCTAAACACTTTTTTTTGTTAGTTCTATTGCTTTCTATGAAGACTCATTTTCCTTCAACCGATCACGTTATATAACAGAAATAAGTAAATTTGTGATTAGGGAAAATACCTTTTTCTCAGAGTAAAAAGATAATATAATTTTATTTATGATACTTTTGATGTTTAAAAAATGAATATTCCAGGCAAGGAAAGTTCAAACTCCTGAAAGTTTTAATATATTAAGAAGAAACTCTTTGTCCAATTAGATATGTCCTATTTAAACGCCCTTGTGAGGAAATCTTGAGCGAATGAGGCGACAATGGATAGAGAAGCATTATTGCCTATTATAACGCTTCTTAATTCTGATTGTCATTCCCTTGTATACTTAACATATGAACACATATTAAGAGGACGATTTAAAAGGTTTTGAGCCTTCCAAAAAGGAGCTCTATAAGGAATACAATTGTGGAGGAAAACATGTACAGCTTTTTAAAGGAGACTTTAGAAACTCAGAGGAAATGCGTTCCTTTAAATGAAAATGTATGGAATAATCACATTATAACAAAATATTTATCTAAGCATAAACATACCAAATATTAAAGACGTCATGAAACAGTAATTAATATAATAATAATAATACTAGTGGAAATTTGAATATATGAACATCAGTACACGGTAATGGTGCCTAAATTAATAAATTAATGTCAAACAAAACAATAAACTCATAATAAGAATGCCAAATAGAGATAATAGCTAATTTATGACGCTGTAAAAAATACCAGGCATTGGCCACTACGGAGGTTGGATTAAGATATTGAACAATACAATCACTACACTTTCTATATTTTGAGCAAGTTTATTGAAAGGATATAAACCGATGAATTATTTTCCTGTATATTATATTAGTTGAGTTATAAAGAATGGGCTAGGTTCATCATCTCGAAATGTAAATTAGATAGCTCACATACCCCACTCGATCCTACAAATGAATACACCGACTTTTGCTTCTTACTTCTTGATCCGGATTAAGCTCACCAAGAACGACGATTCACAGAGACCTCATTTCTACCTCCCCCAACTCCTGCCCTGGCCACTCCACCCTCAAAAGATGGAAAAAGGACTTCCAAAATGACAGTTTTGCTCTGGAGAAGAGTAGGTTATCAGGAAGACCCCAGGAGACGAGGACACTGGAGATAATCGCTCCTGTGAAGTGCCTGATCGAGGATAACTCCCGGATGATCGCTCGACAGGTTGCCGCCGAGGTTTCTCTACCAAGAAAACCGTTACCAGGTTTTTAACAACAACCTCAGCAGCACAGGATTCACCAGAAAGATTGTATCGCAAGTCAGCGTACTGCCACGGATACCAGGAACTTTCTGACCCGGAGAGACATTGATGAGGTGAAACAAGAGCCCCTACTCACCCGACCCGAACCTTTGTGACTGGCACTTGTTCCGTAAGTTGAAGTAACTGCTCCGGAATGACTGGCTGTGCAGAGGGCGATGAAGAGGGTTAGCGAAGACGAACTGTTCGACCATCTCCGAATGCTTCGGGACCACTGCCACGACGTCATTGCAGTCGGAGGGTTTTATGTTTACGTAATTTGAAGTATTTTATGATTTTGATGAAAATTCCGAGTTCGAGTTTTACTACTTTACTTTTTTTTCAAATCATTTATAACAATGGTCTACTAAAAATCGATTTTTAAACAGCCTTAGACAGTGGAAATATAAATCCTTCCTGCAGATATGTTGACGGAAACCAGATTTAAATCTTGTTTGAGTTCATAGAATTGAGTAAGATTAATCTGTTAGTTAAAGTAGTTTCTATAAAACTTATTTAGCAATGTCCTTTATGTTATAAATAATTATACGTTATTGACCATCTTTTTACAAACCAATAATTGGTTAGACATTGACCTCCTAGTCTATGAGCATTAAATCGAACTGTTTCATAGAGTTTGGTAGATCAATATTCAATTTATCATAGCTATAGAAAATATTTTCAACGTAAAAATACATTTATAACAACCATCTAATATCTATCGATATATGGGATATCAGATTTTTCATATTGATCGACCGTATTCAAACCTTATCAATAATAATAAATTTTTGCAAAGATATCATAGGGTTATAATACAAATTATATATATATATATATACAAAGCGTAGGGGAGATGTTGGTTGGGTTGGGGGGGGGGGGGGGGGGGGGGGGCAGCATTCAATTGTCCAAATTTTAACAAGACTGTTAATTCGGTAAAAAAAATATCGAATGAAGAAAGCTATGTAGATTAATATTTTCTTTATAGTAATTACATACTATTCATTATAGTTATTATTTAGGTCATAATTTAAAATCCGGTTGCTTTCATAATGTCATATTTTTCTACAACTTAAATGCCGAATACCTCAACAATTTGCCCGAATTTGAGAACCACCCTTATTTTTTTTTGGGAGGGGCAGTTGCCCTCCTTGCCCCGTTCATACGCTTATGTATATATATATATTCTTTCGATTCTTGGACGCAGAGAAAAAATTGATCCTAGAATGGTACCACTCTCAGCTTGCGTGAAATATTGCTTTTCATAGATTGTAGAATGTAAGGATCAGAAAATACAAAATCTTTTGAAGATAGTAGTTCCCTTTCTCTATTCAGTTATCCAGGGATTATCAAAAGATACCTACTTACTTCTGTGAATGTATATATTCACATTCTCTAGATAGAAAACAAAGGTATCTGGATGAGGTCATAAATTTAGGAGCAAATAAAACCCTTAATATATACATGCTGTAGTAGATACAGGACAGGATAATCCACTACCCAGTTAATCTATTATTTTGTTTTTACTATTCTGAACAGATATCTTGTGAAGGGCTATAATAAAATGACTCATAAGATTATTCCTCTCAAAAAGGAGTCTGAAAAATTCGAGGGGATTCCTTATTTCATGTTCTTTACACATTGTACTTTTCTAGGACTACAAATGGCCCTCTGATGGGCTGTATTTGTAGGCATGAAAAGGAAAGAAGGGAATTATATTTGAGATGATTTGATTGTAGTTTTCGCAACCTCGTCAAATTATATCATATTTTAAGTCAGCAGAATGTATTTATTTATTTTTACGTCTTATCGTCAGAGAGTAATGCTCTGTTTATCGTCAACAGAGAAAAAAAAAACCTACATTAATTATTTCTCAGAGTGTGAGGTATATACTCAGTGGATTCGTAAATGTTCCCTTTGATCGAGTCCCATGAGAAAAGACTCTAATTGGTCTAGAGAACAAAGTTCGGTCTAAGTTGATGTTCACAATCATTAGCCATTTAATAAACATTTTAGGGTACGTTCTATTTTCGTATACCTCTTTCATGTTTTGGGGACTCACAACACATACTTGTATTGGTGTGTCCAGAAGCAATGGATCATGAAAA
>CP045895.1:26609356-26627682 GCA_013387185.1 Caligus rogercresseyi
TATTTATATTATCATATATTAATTCACCAATCTCTGTCTGTCCGTCCGTCTGTATGTCCGCACGCTATTTCCTCCCCCACATTTATGGTCAAATTTGAACTTTGAAGGTACCTATGGAATTCCTGGGACAAGGCGGACCTAATAAAACTATTTGCAAAGTGATGGGACCAGAAGGGCGAACATATGGACGCTGTATGCGCCTAAATATGCGAGTGAGTACTTTAATTATAAATAACGCTAGAATTTTATAATTCAAGTTTAAAGGATTAAATCGAGACGTAGCCATCTATTGCACCTTTCTAAGAATATAAAATGATTTATTTACTCATAGTCTTGAAAGACTAAATCGTAGTACACCAAGGAATTTATTTGCCACCAACTAAACTATCAATAATAAAAGATATGTACCTTGAAAATGAATATTCTTTTTTTTTCATAATGATGGAAAAGTTATATTTTGGTAAACTAACTTACTTAAAAATAAATATTGGCAAGGGAATAATATAACTCCACAGTTATCACAATGGAAAGTCGTTCCTTCAACTTTTAGACCAATTATTACAAGGAGAGTCTTGCCAAGAAACCTTTTTTTCATAATGATAAAAGTCCTTCATTAATGTCAGTTTGCGAGTGAAGGATCCAATCATTTTCGTTTAAATACATAATAAATTACAGCCAAAATCGATTAACAATATTCACCTTGAATATGTCATATTTTTTTTAAATGTTTACAAACATAGTTGAGGGAAAACAATAAATATACACCTTCAAGCTTATGGAATTTTAAATAAAACATGTACTTTCCAATTTAATTCAAAAAGGAAAAAGTTAGCTTCATTGAAAAAATACATGTTTAAGTAAACAACTTTAGACTAACTTTGCATCTCAGTACACTGATTTATAATGATAATTCTTTCCAATATTTACTAACGGAGTAACTCAAAAGTATATAATCTCAATATTATAGCGCTTCAAAGTCGTATTGTCCAAATATCCATCAAATGTCAAATAATTAAATAAAACAATTATGTTGAGTTTCTACAGACGATAGTTGCTTTGTATGTAGACTTTTGGTTATTTAACCTTAAAAATCAAGGTAGGGGCAAATGAGAATCCCTTTTCTTCGGACATATGTATATGGTGAATGTCAATGCATTTAACTTTTTTTTAATCAACTGATATTTCCGTCTCATGTGAATTACTAATTATATTGAAGAAAAACACTAATAAGACATTAAGTATGAAATACTTGTCTTATGAAGAAAGATGTGTCACATTGCTATTGTTTTATTATTGAGACTCAAAAACATTTTACATCACATAGAATATGCATATATTTTCATATCATATATAAAACGTAGAAGAAGAGGAATTACGTACTTTGACATAATTAAACATTTTAGTTTAAAATTATTCCTCACCTAATATGCCTTCCAGCACATATTAAAAACTAATAACAAAGGGTATAAAACATCTAAAAGTATTAGTTAGACTCGAATGTATTGAGAAACATATATTTTATCATGTGATTTCAGCGTGATAAAGTAATGACGTCATATTCGCATTAAGAATGGATAAAGAGATTGTAAGGTTTAGACTGTGACATGGTGGTATTGAGGATGATAAATTTACACCATCAATTAAGATCACAAAAATGATTATGCATGATGTTTGTTTAACAATAAAAAGCTTATTTTAAAGGCATTTCTCGTATGTAAAGTTACATTGAGTGGAAGTAAAGGATATCAATGCATAAAGGAACGACAACCAGTCAAAGAGTGACGTATATAAAGAGAGAGATGAATGCGCAAGAAGAAGGATTGAATGAGTCTATTGTTCTCATTCCAATGAAGTATCTATACATAGATACACACATAGTACATGGATCTACCCTTCATGTTTGACACTTGAAAAACAATATATAGACCAAATGAAGGAGGAGGTTTGTTATTCTCTGTCCTCTTGTTTTTTTCCCCCTTCTCTGAGTAACCCATTCGGATACTAATTTTTTGTTTACGAAGAGAATGCTTCCCTCATCCCTTCCCTCCAAATACACTCTTCCTAGAGAAGAAAAAAAACTTTTGATTTAGTATTCTTCCCCTCCCCCCCCCCCCCTCCACTTTACATATATTTATCTATGTTATATTCTGTTATAAGAAGTTCTCCAAGACATTATTAATGCGTATGAATATACAAGCTATGAGTAAAAAAATATTCTTTGTCACTGAGTCTCTTGCATTCTTCCCCCCCCCCCCCCCACACTTCTTTTCCGTTGAGTGTATTAATGAAGAAGAGTATCTATATACTTTCCATCCCATTCGCAGACATCTTTATTTTGTTTTGAAGTCCACAGAGAGTGAGAGAGGTTTCTAAATGTTTATAAACAATTTGCTAAGTGTAATCTTTCTTTAAGGGACTGAGAATGCGACGGAAGAAATGTTTCCACGATGTGGGTTATTTGTGAGTGGGGTATTTTATAGAGATTTATTGAGCTCAACTGCGGGATCTTTAAATTGTTTTTATAATACCCCCTCATGAATGTTATGAAAATAATTCATTCAAGTCTCTAAGCAACAAATACTTATGACATATTTTAAACTATTATTTTGACTTTCTTTTAAAAGTATTTGAGATATTTAAGTGTACATTTGCTTTATGTATATTGGTCGTCATTGCACAGATTAATATCTCCCCTAGTACATAATTAAGAATTTTGAAAGGATTGCTTTAGTAGAATTACTTTAGGTTGAACTTGTAGTATAATAGGAACAAAATGGAGGTCCCTTTTGGGGGCATATATTGGCAATAAGTAGAACTTCATCATTTACCAAACATTCATAAAGTTTCCTTAAAAGATAAAAAAAATCACTTTAAAAGCATTCTGAAATTAGGTTAAACATGTCAGCACGTTACATGCCTTTGCTGATTGGCATGCGATATCAATTTTGAAGACCTTTCTAGCTCTAATGTTCAGGGATTGAACAACTCTCCCAATAACATTTTGAAAGGTGTTTTATTGTTGGTTTTCCAAAAAAAAAAAATCCGATCAGATGCTTCAAAAGCGATAACTTATACGATTATAAATGCTAAGCTCTTATTGCAAAGAGGTTGACCACCAACGAATACATTCGATCCGAGAAACTCAGAGCCATAATGCTCTCAGCGGCGGCGAGATATGGAGCACTTTCGCTACGGATACCTTCAGTTGTGGAAGACTCTTGGAGTGTCGCCTTGAAAGAAATAAAATATTTCCCATCAAAGTCGAAGAGTCTTTTTAAAAAAATAATAAAACTATTGAAATTTAATTGATGTTTTTTATATTAAATATTCTTTTATTGTTGTGCATTCTTGGTTATGTTATTTCTTTTATTGTTTTGCATTCTATGTTAAGTTATTTATTTGATTTTATGTTTGTAATCTTTTTTTGAAGTTTTAATTTTAGACTACAATGTCTTTTTATGTATTTTAATAAACAATAACTCATTGAAATAAAGATTTGTAATTTAAAAAAATATTGTCAGAAAATCATAAATATATAAAAATAGTTGTTTTGTGCAATAGAGTATGATAATTTGAAATATATGTTGATAGTATTCAAAAAATGTCATTTATGGTTTTCATTTTTAGAGGATGAACGTGGTTTTTGAGATAACAGAGTTATATTTGGCTTTTGAAGAAGTGGAAAAAAGCCATCTTCCCTTCGAAGTATTTAGGTACATGTATCGAAATAACGAATATTTTCTACCCATGCCAATACCTAAATCCAATAAAGTTTCAATGTGTTAAGGAACTCGAAGAATAAAACTATTTATTGTAATTTTTTAATCATTTGCTGAAACTCTTTCGAACATTTTAGTTATAGACCTTTTAGATTAAGTAATTTTGTGCTATGATCAATGAAAAGATGATTTTATAAAGGAACTGAAAAATACAAGCTTGAGTTCATTAATTAAGAAATTTCGATTCCAGCAAGGTCAATGAGAGTAGTCGTTATAAAACTATAAAATATATTAATATATATATATATACAGAGATAATATGATAACATAATTGATATTAAATACAATCTGTAAAAAATAAAGTTTTTAAAATTCAATATATTGTAATACTGATTTTGATGACGTGTCTCCAGCACAATTTTTTTCCATTAGTTTTGATAGATATACCTAGAAAAAACAAAACATACTTAATCTACATATGGTGTTGAAATTGAAATACCTGTTTTTGGTAAGAAAATATTTATATATACACACACACATACATACACTCAATATGCCAATCAAAATATACCTTCTTTGAAATTGATATTTTCCCAATAACGCCCATTCTCTCATAGCATGCATGCAGACTCGAATGATAATGAAGAAAACAACTTGATAAAATAATTTTCTAGCTTTTCACGTTTTTTCACAAGATATAATTAGAAATAGGCTAAAATGTTCATATAAAAATATTGATCAGGATCAGAGTTTATCATTTCGCAGTCTAAAATACATTATTATAATTACACTTAGGTGATCACCCGAACGCTTTGTTAAACTGGCGCAATTCGAAATATATTCTTAATCTTTACTCCTTGGATAAGTAAATATGATCAAATACACATACGTAAAAAAACCTTTCATATAATGGGACAACTTTTAGAAAATAGCCTTTTACATCCTTTTATTGATTGTACAGCATCAGCCATTAAAAGCGCTTTGTTGAGCTAAAACAATAGGGTTTGGATGAAAAAACAATGGAAAATAGTTCAAAACTGATGGTGTTTTTTAGCAGTGTAGCCGTTCTTCGACTGCAAAAAGGTTCAAATTTGGAATTCTCAGCACAAAAGTCCTCATTGTGATTAAAGCAAATGAACCCCTGAAGCCAATTTTACGATCGGCTGCGGCAAAGGTTGCCGCTTGTGGCATCAAAATTTGCCTTCCTTCTTTGACAAATTGTGGACAGTAGCGTCTGAGTAAAAAAATACTACCCTTCGGTGTCGCTAAGCTACAATACTTGCATTCGCATATTTTCGAAAAGATTAAAATATTTTAATTAGATGTTATTTCTATTATCATATTTTACCACTGTATCATGATATATATTATTACGAGTTATTTTTCATGAGCATTCAGTGTTTGATGTAAATTAACAAAAACTATATCCTTGCGAGATAACCTTCAAATATTTATAAATGTATATATTTATATACGTATAAAAAAATTCGTTTACTTTTCACATTTTGAAGTAGATATGACTCTGGATATTTTTAAACGTCTTGTTGTTGCTATTTAAACTACTGATGATATTCAAAATAGTTCACAGGATTGTGATAGCATATTTTTTAGATATACTGTAAATACACAATATAATGTAAATACAAAATAGTGAAGAAACATATTTTGACATCCGAAAATATTTAGACCGGTCTAGTGTTAGACTGACAACAGTTTATGTCATAAGTATAAAAGCCTACCCATGACAACATAAAATCAAACCATAAAAGCAAACATTAACACTAATTTGACGTTTAGTCATTGTTTGATACTCTTCCGAAGGGTGGATTGTGTTTTCTTAAATAATAATATTACCTCTGTCAACCCTTGTCATTCCCAATCACATAGTCGACTCAAAAATTTGATATTGTAACTTTTACAGAAATCAAAATCATTTCTCAGTTTTAAAACACATAAAAGTAAAATTTTAAACAATGAGGGGAAAGAATCTTTCACAAAAATCTAAATTTAATTATTTTTATCGCTTTCTATTACATATAAAATTAATTGTATTTGTTTTTAAATTGTATTTTTTTATCAAACGTTATACGAATACAAGAAGTGGACAGGTGTCCCTTGGAGAGGATTCTCGAGGACTTCGATGAGCGTACCCGCAGTGCTACAAAATGGCTCAAGAAACCTGTTTTCTACCAACTGTGTCGCTGCCGTTAACCTTTCAAAGGCCTGGAGCTTGTCACAGCCATTAAGCGAGGCATGCACTTTATCAAGTGCTCGGAGGGTAGCAAAGTCAATGGCAGGGTTGTCTAGATCCTTAAAGCTCCTTAAGTTTAATGTAATTATAAAATTAAAACATTATCTATATATTTTGGTGTTATTTTTTCTTTAACTAATATTTTATTATTATTGTATAATTATTTTTTGTATATAAAGATACATGTTTTTTTATTAGTAGCCATGAAGGCTAGGGCTATATTAGCTCCGTATAAACCATACAACAACAACAAGAATCTTCGCCCCATCTACGCAATGCTGAATTGTTTTTAAAAATGATGCAGCATAGGTATAGTTTTTAATAACCTGCAATATTGCATCATGACAACAAGATCAACAAACACAGGACTTTATTTCAAATATGTTACGGTATTAGAAGTAATATTACAGTCAAATTACCACCATTTTCTTATTTCTCTAATTTTTAATTGTGATGTTTTATGAAATTCCTTTTTGTTTTTCTCAATATGTTTTTGATTTTTGTTCTTTGTCTATTTCTGTATTTTCAATGAATATAGGAACGCTTTCATGCAAAAACACACTTTCAAATACACTATTATTAACCGTAAAAGTAAGGTACACTTGCCATAAAATATCTTTAAAGCCTGTTTGATACTACATTTGCATGGATAAATGCAACCATTTGTTTTATACGACTCACAGTCAGTAAAAATCGATTTTGTAACTTCACAAAATGAAAATATCTATTTAGAAGCTGCTCAATATTTATTATCTTCCACCAACAGCGTTTATATCATCAATACAATGAAAGGGGTGCTAGTTTTATGTAAATGAAAGGTGTAGCACTTCTATTTCAAAGCAAGAGAAACCTTTTCTTTCTATTTTATGTACCTAGAATGGCTGTGTGGAGTGTAATTCAAATGAGTACGACAAATGAACTTACATGTGTTGAGAGCGTTTTATATATTACTTTTTTATTATGAGCACAATCATAAGGAATAGCTCTTCCATTGTGTTGATTGTAAGACGGGGCTGGTTGTATGGTAGTAAGTGAACAATAATAAAAGAACTACCAAGCCTTTGCGTACATACATATATAAATATATTCCAAATCCTTTTTCAGTGTTAGGTATTGAAAAAATATATATATAGAAAGAGAGGATTCAAATAGTTGGGGCTTCCCTTAATTAAGTTAGAGGATCCTTTTATTTGAGGAAGAGAAAAAAACCACTCCTGAAGAAGCAAGGGAAATTCTCTTTAATTCTTTCTCACTATTACTTTTTCTTTATGTCTGTTTGTTCACCATAAAAAAATCAATATTTTCTTTTTGTATGTATTATTGATAATGGTTCCTGGGTACTTTTTTTCTTTTTCAAAAACAATTCTGGTATGTGAAGATGCTTGTTATACAAGAGTAAACCTATTACACGCAAGGAGAGTAAACAACTATTGGTTTTTTAATGCATTTAAAGGAATTTAAGAAGGGTCAATACTCCCCTTTTGTTTCCCCTAATTAAAGAAGACTCTTGATAAGCATGAGAAGATCAAGAAACACCCAATTTTAAAAAAAATGTTTATTTATTTTCACTACACATGCATCCCTGAAGAGACTTTGTAGCATATTGTTTTATGTAAAAATTAATAAATATATATTTCAAGTGTACTTAGATATTTTTATTCAAATGAGTAGTATATTCGTTGATTTTTTTAGAATTTATTGTAGTTATTAACTGATCCAAAGAAATTAGGTAAAACAAAATATATATTCTAGTTTAAAACGATTCATTCGTACTGAATAAGTTCAATTAAAAGAAAATCTAAAAACAAATTAACACAAAATATTATGAATTAAGATACCAAATTTTAAAATCGATTATGCAATAAAATCATTAATCCTTGATTAAAAATATAGAGGAAGAAGGTAGCCATAATAAGTTCCAATTGATAATTGATGATTCTTTGCTTCTTAAGTATGGCATCTCAAATACGTACGGAGATCGGTCAAGTCTTTTTTTCCAGGCCGTATCGAACACGGATTCAATCAAATCTGTACAAGTTGTAACTCTAAAAAAAGTATATAATGTTTATTATGTCTATTTATTTGTTTCAATTATTAATATCCAAATTTAAGTATGTAAGTACATATTATGAGGAACTGTGTTGAGGGCCTACCCTATGGAGGGGCCCTTCGTAGTTCAGACATTTTGTAATGGTACTATGTACACAATAATGATACAAAACTAATGGACTTCTATTGCGTTGTTGGGTGATATACATAAAACACCCTAATTAGACAAAATTAGAATCCATATCGGATAGAGTGCAGAAGGAACCTATATAACGTGCTACTGGACCATCCTGTTGTTCATCGGGCGCAATTTTTGAGCCTGAGTCCGCCAAAAGGCAAATTATAGAGCCCAAGCCAGGTCCTAGCTCGACTAGTTTGGTGTGTGCCCCATTTTTTACCCGCCCGTTTTGATTTTATATTCGATGATAATGTCAAATTCCATCTCCTGAGAGTCCCTCACTCCAAAAAACGGTAATATGGCCCTGAGGAAGACCTTCACAATATGGAATGCATGTGGCGATCTGCGCGGAGCATCCATGACCGATATGGCCAAGGGGTTTTTTTTTAATCTGTGGGACAGTTCTTCTATAATGTATATAGTTTTTTTTAAAGTTGTGCTTTATAATCAGTATGTTTTTGATTTTATAGTTTTCACATTATTTAATATTAAATGTTTTTACACCCCCTAATTCTAGCTGATTAGTTATTTTTATGCAAATAACTAAATTGAAATATAGGATTACAAACACACACAACTTATTTTGAGCCCGCATAGCCTGTCTGACTTTCTTAAATTTTGAACCCGAGCCCGGTTCGTCGGGTGAACGGACAGGCGGACACCACTACTGGACAATGAAGTCCCAGTTGGAGTCTCCAGAATCATTATGAAATAAGGGAGGGAAAGATAACAACCAACTCTAAAAAATTGAGATTTCATATATTTTCCAATAAATGAGTTATGCAATGACCTCACTGGACAACTATAAAAATGGGCATCAATAATGCATTATGGGGATTCCTAAAAGCAAAAGCATAGGGGTCTATAATTGCCTTATTCCACGTCGGAATGTCTAAATATGTATATTATAAAGTGACTAACATGTTCATGTATGGTGGAAAAACTTATTTTATATCCTAAATAAGGGTACAAACTTGATTTTTTACTAAAAGTGCGATTGAACAACATATAAAAAGAAGCTCAAGGAAGGAAAAGCAACAGAGCCAGATGACATCTGTGGCAAATATTCGCTGAATGCAGCCGTGAAATCGTGCCCTATTTTTTTGAATTTGGGAAATCGATGGAGATTCACGGAAAACTCCCGAAAATCATTTTAAAGGACGATTTACCTTCATCCCCAAATAAGGTTGTATGACTAATTTAAATCACTGGCGGCTTATTACTATTTTCAATGATAACTATAGGATTCTTTCCGGTGTTCATATCTCTAAAATGGAGCCAATTTTAAATAAAAAAATGGAAAAGAACAAAAGGATTCCTGAAGGACTGGAACATTTCGGATATTTCAAGGAAAAGTGGAGCCCCTATTGAACTTTTAAATACGTTTGGAGCCATCATCGCCGTCGATTTTAGCAAAGCCTTTGACACAATACAGCACAATTAGAGCAATCAGAAAAAATCTCCATAAAATATATTCTGACCCTATAAGAGCTCTACTGAACAATGGTACTTTCACAATCTCTATGGGAAAAGCGACCCTATAATCCTACAGAAAAGTTTATCGTCAAGGCTGCCTTTCACTCTTATTCATTACCGGGCTTGTAGAACTGAGCGAATCAATCAATAAAAAGTGCGGAGGATTTGGTGTGAACTTCTAAGCACATTATTGATTTATATGCTGACGATGTGGCCCTAATGATTGAAGCGAATTCTGAAGAACGATTGGTCAGGAGAATTGAAGTGATTTTGGACCCCTTCAAAAAAATTGAAAAAGCGGTCTGGGCTGAAGGTAAACAAACAAAAAACTTAGGAACAGATTTTACAAATGACAAGCTAGAAAATATATCCGCTTTTTTTGGCAGCTATTCAGTAATTAATTTGGAAGGGTACTCCTCGTTTTAATTCAAATTCCACGATTGATATTGTTCTGCAAAAACTATAAGAAGAAATTTTTCTTCCGAAACCTCCTTGCACCAAAAGAGCTGGAGTGAATTGCCCTATCTCGAGAGATTTATTCAATCCACGATCTTCATCGAGAGCCAGTAATTAATTCTGGAAAGTTTTTCTTTCCACTTAAGCGAGCGGCAATCTCTCATCAAGTTCCAGACCCTTGGCATTTGAAGATTCCATTTTTGTCGAATTATGAAGAAGAAGCGACCAAATTTGCGATAAATATGTTAAAGAATTAGACCTTCCATTATCGTGGGGACCTCGAATACTGAGTTCAATTTCGGGAATTTATGAGGACAGGAGGTTCACAGCTCAGTTCCAAATATCGTCGGGTTGTATTTTCTTAACACTCCATGCAAAGATTGTGGAGTGGTTTACAACAAAATATCACATGCTTTTGCAAATTGCCCGGCTCTTGACATCTTGAGAGAGTTTTTTTTCTCTAAATGTCAGGGGGATATGTCAAAAAAATTACCTCCTATTATTCTATTTGGTCTTAATTCAAACCATAAAAGTCCTCCGAAAATGCGTGCCTTGGACATGTATATTCTAAGTTGTCGAAGTTATATTCTCGATTTGATATTCAAGTATGATATCAAAACTATTTTGATATCAATTGCAGCTAGGTACTCAGCCTTATCCATTAAGATCCCCGATGTCAATTGTTCATCTTGGATGTATACAGGCGACTTAGTCAGATTTTATCCGTCCTGCTCAAAGCAATTTCTCAATTTCTTAAAAAAACTTAATTAAGGTTTACAAAAGATTTAAGAAGTTAAATATATAATATTATAATTTACCCCTTCTGCAGACGTAATTCATCCAGGGAATTTTCAAATTTTATTGTACCATATTCTTTATACAATGTTTTGTTACTTTTATATGAATTTAATTTTTAAAGAATAATTTTTGATAATTATTGTTATTGTCTGATGTATTGTGTTTTGTTTTAAGAGTGATGAATAATTTTATATATTACGGGAACTAATTTTAAACTATAATGTTTATTTATACATTATTATGTGTAATTTCTCTGGATAAATAAAGTTATACAAAAAAACCCTGAAAACATATAAAACCTTTTCATATTGAGCATTCACATTTGTTTTCAACAGCAAATAAACAAGAGCCCCCCTTTTGCATTCACTCATTAAGAATCCTTTCTCTTCTTTTTCTACAATGCAGCATTTTCTATAGACAAAATACTTTTTCAGAAAAATATTCCATTCAGAGGCCCAGAAATTGTACCCTTAGAAATGAACTTCAAACAAAACATACAATTTAAAGCCAACGGAAAAGTAGTAAATATTTTCTTTCCCCTTGTATTTAGTTCTTACTTTTTTTCTTCTCTATACTTCTCGCTGTATGTATACGTTCTATGACTCTCTCTCTCTCTTTCTCTTTGTTTATAAAAGTATATGGTCTGTATTATTTCAAAACATATGTTTACTCTTGTAGGAGAGGTAATATTAAAGTCAGCATTAACCTACATATACTTTTTTAAACGTCCTGTAATCAAATATTAATCTATTCAGACTTCTTCCTTCTTTTATCGTAAATAGAGGTATATGTACCTTTTTTAATTATGCATATTGCATATCCTTCTCCCCCCTCTATCCTTCATGGTCCCTTTTTAAATGCCCTAAAGGAAACCTTAATGGCTAAGACAACTCTTTTTTTAAGTCAAATATTTGTTAAAAAGAGAACAATATCTGATCAGTATATTCATACATAAGAATGGACTTATATAAGCATATTGAGGCCAAGGGGGGGGTTAGGGGATAGATTAACTAAAAACAGAGCTGGGGTTATGGATTGTCAATCTAAATTTCGGTAAGTCGGTAGTAGCCTAGGATTTTTTTTTGGTCAAATACGATATTTTTTTCATTTTATACTAACTAATTAATCTGGTGCATCATTTCTGTTAATCCAGGCTTGTAAGCGATCCAATCAATATTTGCAATTTCAGAGGCGTAAAATTTTCAGATTAGTAAAAATAATATAAAAATATTATCATATTTAAATCTACTATTAATGTATTTATATATTTTTTTTCTTATTTTGTAGGAAAAAATCTTATTTTAGCAACTTTATGTTGTTTGAACGAAACTAATCAAAACTTAACTTTTTTGGAATTTGTACGGTTTTGTGATGAAAAGTTCATACCTTCTTTGATGTTTCATTTATAAATAAAATATGACATCGAAATGGATTGTTCACCGAAAAACCTCTGTGTTTCTTAAGCCTCATTATATCTATATCCTCAAATAATATGTCCCTAAACCATTGATTAGTAAAATAACTTTTTTTAACCCATTTTTGAGTATACAGCTTTGACATATTTGTATTTTTATAATTTATTTTAGAATAAAGTTTTTGTGTACTCAATGCCTTTTGGGTGAACTCTTTTATGTAAAATGAAATTTACAACTTCTAACTAAAAGCTCTGATAAGAGCTTTTTCACAAAAAGCTTCTTCTTAAAAGGTTTCTCAAATATATATACCTATATATACACACCCATATATATATATATTATATATATATACCTATATATAATATATATAATATATATATATATTATATAATATATATATATATTATATATATATATATATGATATAATATATAATATATATATATATATATATATATATATATATATATATATATATTTGTGTGTGTTAATAATATTTATAAGCATTAAAAAACTCCGACCGACCCCACGAATTTAAAAAAAAACCCTGATCATATTAGCCTCCCCATCTCGTGAGTCGATTATTAGAAACCTCTAGGATTCGATTGAATATATTATGCTACAACACTGATTCATATCCTTACAAATGCAACGCAATCTACCAACAAAGAAGAAAAAAAATCCGTAACTACATTTCAGAAGTGTATGGTATTTGGAACAGCAGGGTTGTTTGATTTAAATCAGGCTGATTTAAATCATTGATTTAAATCGCGATTTAAATCAAGTGGATTTCCAATTAAAATCATTGATTTAAATCAATTCATGTTTTTTTCAATAAATTAAATTGATATTTAATTTTATGCTTCTAATATCAATGACAGAAAAAACATTTCATGTCTGTCGTCTTAATAGTAGAGCAGTGGCCTTTTTCATTATATCTATAGCCTCAGACTATAGGCCTATATCATATAATATATCATATTAAGCTTTGAGTTAGGATATTGATTTAAATCAAGCAATTTGGATTGCAAATAAATTAGTTTTTTTTTTCAAGACATTTTATAATCAATGATTAAAATCAAGTCATGTTTTATCAAATAAATTGTTTATTACTTGTACAATGTAAATGGAAAAGTTAACGCAGTTCAAGATTCGAGAGTGACCCATCTTGTAGTCATCTTTGATCAGCCGTTGGCATCTCCACCCAGTATTTTTTTTAAGGTAGAAAATGTCATGAGTCTTCGATACTCGCTTGGATTTCGAACTGTCACGTGATTAGCGAGTATGACTCATTACAAGGCCTTTGAAGTTCTGTAATTTTATTGTGTACTCCTTGGCATTCTTTATAAAATGAAATCATGAGTAAGGCAACTAGAATTTAATCAAAGACAGCATTTAAAGTCCCCTGAGTAATAGGTAGGCCATATATGATATTGTGCATGTTTTAAAAAGTTACAATTTAAAGCATGGACAAAGTTTACACATTGAAGAAAAATTTTTTGTCATAAAATAAGGTTAACAATTAAAATCAAAAAATCTGATTTAAATCAAAAAAATCCGATTTAAATCAAAAAAATCCGATTCTTTTGATTTTTTTGACAAAAATCAAAAAAAATCACACAAACCTGGAAACAGTGTGTCAAGAGATACTTTGTCGCTAGATAAAGGATGAAAATCATCACGAGACATGGAATAAGAAAGGTGAAACGCCGAAACGGATGACAATTTTTCTCGAAGGCGAAAATGATGCAAATTTATTTTTCGATTACGTTTATCAATACAATAGTCTTTCTCATAGAATACCTATAAATCACATTTTTTATCAGCATGAAATTTAGTCAACAAAAGAAGACAGTTACGCTTCAAATTATATATGTTGCATTTACTCCAACATTGAAAAATAAATAAATGAGACAAGACTTTGGAACAATGTCTAAGAGATAAATAAAGTCACCCTTGTTTTGGACCCATCCTGTAAATATAGTATAAACAAATTTTATATATAAAGTAAGTATATACAATATATATATATAACTTTCAAATGTGCATTTTATACATGGTCCATTTAAAGAGGGCATTAATCTTGACTCAATTACATGTAGTCAATAATTCTTTTCCTGGAATAACCACACAATATACAGAGTACACATCGCATGATTAAACACGCAAGGTCATATGAAAAACATGGATATCATTGCTCGAATATTGTGTTTTACTATTATGTATAGGAAACAATTTAATTTATGCCACTGAACATATTTTATATCGCTCCAAAATTACTCTTTTGCTTCACTAATCAACATATTTGGGATCCTTAAACTTTTTCTCTAACTCTATTGATATTACAATACAACAAAACTATGGGAAGTCACTTTTGTATGATTTAATAAAAGTTTGATAGCCTTCACTTTATTCAATATATATAATGAATTCATATTCTTATGAGACATACTGTATTTGCAAAAAAATTGTGTCATCAACTGACATCTATCAGTTAATTTCTTTTCTTCAATTTGAATTTAAAATATACAAACGAAAATAAAAGCTGACCTTTTTGGGCCACAATTTTTTTTTTTTTCATATTTGAACATCATAAAGTGAATTATAAAAAATACACTAAATAAATATAAAGTAAATCAATAAAAACTCTTTTGAACAGTTGCGTATGACAAACAT
Organism: Caligus rogercresseyi; assembly: GCA_013387185.1. Lineage (NCBI taxonomy): Eukaryota > Metazoa > Arthropoda > Copepoda > Siphonostomatoida > Caligidae > Caligus > Caligus rogercresseyi. The sequence continues at coordinate 26,624,375 of CP045895.1, forward strand.
AAAACTAACATTATAGTTCAAATTTAGTGTTAAAAAGGGATGACCTATATATAAAATGCCCATTTATTTGTTCCTTCAAAACGCCGATATTTTCTAAAAATCCTCTTGCCTACTTTTAAAATTGAAATGAACAAGATTGCACGAATCGAACGATATTTCCAGTCCATTTTCTAATCATTGGATGTTGCGTTCGGAATCTTAATTTGTAGAGCGGAGTAGCGGGCGGTGGCTTTTTTTTGTCTTTACGGTCGACAGAATTGCATCCGACTGGATATAAATAAAGCATGGTTGGATAATAAGTCTATCGAACCTAGGATCTTATCAAGGAGGTAGACACAAAATGACCATCCCCTCTCTGGGATTCGTACCTGCTCCCCCAACATTGAAAGTTGAACAGACTCACATACAGTTTAACTTACCATACATACCCGCATGTACTATATAAAATAAAAAAACTATTCGGAAATTTCAATCAATAAGACGTTTTCTTGAAGAATAACGATAAGAATTTAAAGATATTATTATAATATATGATAAATGATATCATATATAATATGGAAAGTATAGAGGTAAATTTAAACAAATATGAACAAGTATTTTTCCTTTAAATTCATAAAAATAATATATATATTTATGATAATAGAAAAAAGTATTGTAGGACAGCATTGGATAACCTGATAATATTTGTAAACTCATAATTGCGTGAGAAACATTAAGCTTTCATGTATTACATGATAAACACAATTTTTAGGAAGCTATTAGTATCAACCATGGTAATATTGGACAATAGGACCACAAAACATAATTTTTTTTTCGGCTCATGGCTAATAAAACTCAACTTTATACGATTACAAAGTTAAACATATTGATATTTTAAATAGTCTCTTTATATATTAGATGCACGAAATAATATATTTATATGTGACCTTGGAGATTACTATGTTTTGGGTCAGTTTAATGGGATCTTGCCATATTTTCGCCTTTAAAAAAGTATTATTTTTTTGTCCTCGTTCATATATATCTATATATATATATTTTTTTACAAAACAGTCATTCTTTGCCCTACTTTAACTTAGAGTAAACACTTTCAAGCACATATATATATTTATCTATTATTCAGCTTTAAAACAACAGAGAAAAGGATTAAGAAAACTACCATAAAGATTATCTTTTTCCCTCTACTTTTTTCTTGGCAGGGAAGAGAATAGTATCCTTGTCTCCGCACCACACACCCACCCTGGCAAGCATTAATTGTTTTTAAATGTTGCCTTTGTCATCTTTTATTGCCTATCTCTTTTAAGCCGAAAACCCTATTGAGGAGCAGTTTATTTCGTAATACTTAATTTGTGTCTCATTTCTTGTCCTCTCATGAGAGGAAAAAGGAAAACAAAACACAGATGCTGCTCCTACACATGATTTGAAACATGAAACTATCACTTTATGGCTTCTGTCTGTGACATTTTTTTCTCCTCTATCTCTCTCTTGCAGACTCTGTCCATGTTTCCCTCATAAAACAATCAAAAGTATAACTTTATAGGGTCAAGGGTTGAGGGAGAAAAAGGAAGTTGATATTTTTTTGGACTGTGTTGCTGGTTTGGGGTATCATAAATTTGGGTCCTCCGGAGTTTTGAATAGTTTATACAATATAGTAATAAAGTTGATTTTAAGTATGGAATGGGGGGGGTGCACTTAAAGGATTGTTTCTTCCTTTGGACGAATAAAATAAGCGTTATAAATATTAAAATGAGATAAGATTATTGCATAAACAAAAAAAAATTTCAATTCTATAAATATTTATTATACCGTTTCGGTTCACCAATTTCAATAAGCTTGGCCAATGATTAATATCATAATTGTTTCTTTTTTAATTGATTGCTTGTTATATCTAGTTGAGTATCTCAATTTATTTCTATAGTAATCGACTTGAAAATATCACAACCTGTCTGATTGTCCAGTAATATAAATAACAAGTTTGGTTTAATATATTCTTCATACATTTTTACAGAAAGACCTGGATTTCTGTGTTAATAAAGCTTCATTTACCAAACAGCTTCTATATCTCTTGTTGGTGAGGACGTATTTCCGTGTGCTTGCTGTCAAAAAAATATTTGAAGTGTAGAAATAATAAAATTATTTTACTTCCTTCTATAAGCTCCATCTTAATGTAATGAACGGCCTTTAAAATACAAGTCCAGCATTTTTCTATAAATAAAATTATTCAACTACTGATTTTTGTTGGCTTGGATTCTCCGATTGAATTTTTACATGTGGGAATCTAAAAGATGTTGTATCCAATTGTTTTAAAATTTGTAACTGTGTTCGAACAGTGACATGTTTGAACTGTGTCTTCGCTTAAAAATAAATATAAATTATAAATGTTAGGAAACTTTATAATAAAAAACTTATACCATGGGATATAAATAATATTGTAAAGGAAATAGCGATTTTCTTTCGGCAAAGCACAATATTTCATAAGTATAAACAAATATTCCATAAAACATCAATATCATGTGATCATTATGAAAATTGCACAAAACGTGCATCATAATAAATTTTGACCCAAAAACGCCCTTTTTAAAAATTAAGTGACTTGTGCAGTAACAAAAATGACCTCTGAAGGCTCACACTTTCTCAACACATTTTTTCAACACTACGCAGCAGAAAATCGCATATAGAAAAAATTAGAGTGATTGAACAAAAAAAGGGACAGGTTAATAAAAAAATTATATATAAACAATATATATATATATATGTATGTATATATACAATATATAATAAATATATAATATGTACATAGGGTGATCAGATCAAATCCAGCGAAATTCTTCTCTCAACTTAAAATACACATACAAATCGTTAATTTCTGTTCATTTTTATTTATTTAGACAATAAAAATGCTCGTATAGATGTGTAGATTCTGCTTATTCAATCCATCTGTTTCTGCGTCGATGACGCACTGGATCCTAGCGTGGAAGGAGGAGCAGGCCCTTGGCCACCAGGGTCTGTCCAACTTCTTGCGGCCCCTACCATATAGAGTTGATCAGGGCTTTAGTGTTGTGAGCCAGTCGGTTTGGTGTGTCGCTCAAGGTAGCCACATAAAAATAATTCCATAGTTTCAAATAGTGGGGCCTTCTCTATGTCAACAGCTGGCCAACCTTGAGTTTGTAGCTGTGACAACGCAAATTCCCATTCACACTGGCCAAAAAAGGTACGTGAGAAACGTCCATCTCATTGGCAACATCCCTGATGACCTGCTGGGGTCGTGCTCGAAGATGTCTGACCCTCCTGATGAAGTCGGGGTCCTAGCC
>CP045895.1:26627782-26646163 GCA_013387185.1 Caligus rogercresseyi
ACGCATTTCGGTTTTGAGAGTTGGGTTCCCCCTAGGATTTTACTTTAGTGCATAGAGATCATCTTGTGAAAGTTTGAACGACATCGAACAATTACAAGTGTTCCTCAACGGTCCCAAAGTTCGTAGTTAACTTATGTAGTATAATTTTTTTTCGCCATTTCGTCCTCAATAAAATCCTACTTCCAAACAATTTGGTTCAAAATGAGGTATGACTTGAAGGATTACAAATATATATATAGTATATATAGTTATTTTTATATAATCATAGGCGTAGGAGACAGGGAGCAAGGGGGCAACTGCCCATCCCAAAAATTCGGGTGAGTTCTCAAATTCGGGCAAATTGGTTGAAATTTTCTGGTATTTCAGTTGAAAAAAAAAGAGAATTATGAAAGCAACCGGATTTAGAAGTATAACAAATAAATATAAAGAATGAATAGTATGAAATTACTATAAAGAAAATATTAATCTATATAGCTTTCTTCATTCGGAAATTTTTTCACCGATTTAACAGTTCTTGTTCAAATTCGGGCAAACTGAATGCTGCCCCCCCCCCCCCCCCAACCAAACATCTCCCCTACGCCTATGTATATAATTACTTCTATCCTTAATATCCATCCCATTTAATTCTTTTGGTATATAAACGTTTGTTTTTTTTGCATCCTTGCAATTCCATCGAAAGGTACATTTTAACGAAAGCTATATAATAAAGGATGGTGAAACAAGGGATTTTTGAGTGCTTTTCTTGGAAGGATTTGATAAAATTGAACCCAAAGTTTGCCATATATGTCAATCACATTTAATATAGTGTCTTTATACAAAAGATATATACAAATAATAATTTATTTTCTTTTTTACTACTTCATGTGTTAAAAGAATAGTTTCCTATCCAATATAATTATTGAAAGATAGTTTATGTTAATATGCAAAACTCAAAAACTATTTTTCAAATGCTTTATTGTTCCATTTTTGACATTATACTGATGTTTCAATCCTGATCTTCAGCCAGTTTAATCATGAACAGTAAAGCTTTGTAATATACAAAATTATATAAATACTTTGGTCAATATATTCACGAAAAGCGGAGCTTCACTATACATCCTTATACGTCGTAACCATAGAAATAAGTGCCGAAGAGTCATATTAAATCATACTAATATATGGTGGATGATGATGCAGCCGCAATTCAAAAATATCCATTAAAATTTACTTATAGGATTATTAATATATCACTTAAACGTTTCCTTCTATTCCTGTTGATCTTATTTCACTTTACTTTAGACTTTATACATGAATATCCTTTAAATAAATTGTGCTGCATGACTCTTAACTTTCCAATCAAGATTTCTATAAATATTTTAATCTTCTTATTTATAATTTGTTTTAAAAAACAAATGAATATTAATGAGTGAATACCTCATTAAGATAAATCAAAATATTATAATTTGTACGAAACAACAATGATTGTATTTGGATTATAATATGTTAGTATCTTTGACCTCAATCAATAGGGGTCATCATCATCTGATTTATATTTTACGCTTCATTATATATGATGATGGTTTTCTGTAGTACAACGGGAAAAAAGTACACTCGGTTCTTTAGCAAAATAGGTCGGGACCCATAAATACATACAGACCCAAAAAATAAAAAATATTAGATAACATATTAAACACCATTTGTTACCAATTTTTTGGACAATCAAGTATTTGAGATGGGAAATACAAATTTGAGGGTAGAACTTATAGAACATTTTTTCGCACTATACAAAAACATATTGTCATTGGTAATGTGTCTGTGTGTATCGAGTATATTTGCCATGGGGCACATTAGTTACATTTGTAACTAGTCTAAAATAAATAAAAACTATAAAATTATGTAAAAATAAAATATAATGCCAATGCAGAATGGATTAAATGGGGACGCTGCGTCCAATGATCCTAGCTGCGGTCCTGGCAGTGTGAAGGGTCGTGGACGACCTCAAGGCCTTAAACATGTTCCACACACTGATATTGTGTGGCATGCAAAAGAAGCTGTCTCCCTCCCAAGTTGATGCGCAACTGGAGTAGTGGACCTCATGGGCCTCCTCGGGATGGGGAAGACGAAATCGCAACCGGGTTCCTGGCACCGCCACCCCCGTCTTCGAATTTGATTAAATCACTATACCTAGTGTGCTAATTTTGGCTGGAATTACATCCGTATCCATATGAAAAGCACTATAGGATCAAACATAATCCATCAATTTGAGCATCTATTTGGAATGGTAGATCAAAAAGATTTTGTGCCCCTTTGATTAAAGATTGAATACGTCATTTAGCTAACAGTGTAAGAATAATTAATTTTTTTTTGATAACACAAATAAATATCTAGTATGGATTCCTTATATTAAAAATAGCTAGGTTTGGAACATAATTCACATTATATTAAATTGCGTAAAATAATATATCTGGAGATGTCTAAAAAAATTGAAATACTGCTTGTAAAATACACGATTACATATTGTTTCTTCAAAATACGTATCTCAATGACAAAACTTGTGCAAAGAATGTGTTTGCAAAATTAGTATGTATATGCATATTTTAATTTTGACATTTTGCTATGTTTACTATGAAATGAATGAATAATTTAAAAAAAATAAATTTATTTATACATAACATATGCAGACTTATTTGCTGTAATTCACCATAAGACTCTTGCAGCACCTTTGAGAGACTTTTCGAAGGAATAAATTGCTTTTAATAGGAGGAAACAAGGATAATATCTGCTAGGGGGACGCTACCAATAAAGGCCATAATAAATCAATATATTACTACATAAATAGTGTAAAAGCTCTATTAACATAAGTTTTCTAAGCAATAGAAACATTCGGGTTTGACAACTTTTGCAATTAAAATTTAATAATGAAATTGCTTATTAATGTTCAATTAAAATATCATGATGATAGTTATACTGTGTACAAAAAAATCTCGTCCTTTGTATTTTATTATAATCGAGTATATATATATATATATATCTTAGCAAGTCACTTGACATGAATCCGCCTTAGAAGCATAGTTTTTATGTGCTTTTAATAAGTAAAACGTGAAAGTTGATTGTATTAACTTTAACGTTTTGATTGGTAAAAATATCTTAAGCCACTATACCTTTGTAGTAAAGCGTTAAAGTAAAGTAGTGCATGCATAACATAAAATTCTTCCTTTTTTCCCAAAAAGAATGGCCAAAATTTTAGTTCTTCTTAGTCCATAAGGGCGCTTTGATGCTAGAGCTCTTTGAAAATAATAACATAGTCCTTTATTATATATATTTTGAGACATGTTTTATCTTGATATATTTCAAATAATCAAACTTAATCCCTTTAAACCGGTTTTAAATAGAATTATGACGTAATTTCATGGACTAGCGACATCTAACATTAAAGAAAATAACCAAATGTTGGCCAATTTTTTTGTCGTTTACTTTTTCCTTGCATGCGCTACTTTACTTTAACGCTTTACTTATAGACCTTGAAGAAAGTGTCTTGTGAACGCATTTCATTTTTTTGATAATGTTCACTACATGATATTTCATCTTATATTTTAGTACGCCACCCCCGCGAATTCTTTAAATGAGCTTGATATGATTTTGTGAGTGAATATTTGCTGGCCAAAAACTCTATTGTCGTATTTGTTATTATTAATGCAAGACGTAAAAAAGAAAAACTTACGATTATTTACTTGTTTAATGCACTTTATTAAAGACAAACATTTTGTTATTAACATAACTTTTTCAATTGTTGACAATATTTTCTAATCGTTATATTTTGTAAATAAATGTTATATAAAAGATAAATAAAACATTGAGGTTTTGAAATTTGGATAAAATTCCAAATAATTATACTTCAAATTAAATAAAGAAAATATAACATTTTCCTCATAGTAAACTATCATTTGTTCCATAATACTGTATAAAAAATGGAATGGAACTAAAAGGAATTTTTCAAAAATGCAAAATATGTGAATATACCTACTCTTGTCGATACTGACATTTTTAAAATGTACCATCTGATCTGATTAGTCTACAAACCAGTTCATCAGTCGACCTCTATGTTTACTTAATTACAATTTTCTGAATGAATTTTTTTGTACTTTTTTGTTTTTGTTTATAATAAATATTAACTACTTACCAAAGCAAGTAAAAATAACTTACTATTTAATACTTCAATCATACCTATTTGTAAATGACCTCTAAAAATAAATAATTTTACCTATCTTATACAGATTTAGTTACTAATAAAAATTCATTTGTTATCTTAGTTAAGATAACAAGTGTCACTAATGACCAATTTATTCCTATAGTCAAAGAGAAGAGTTTCCTTTTATAAGTTAAGAAATTATCCTGCTCTAACTGGAATAATTGTCTGTTTAAGATTATATTTGTTTCCCTAAACCATTCGTCATAACTACGATTCAGTTTATACATTTCAAAATATTTATTTCATGGAAGGAAAATGTTTCTTTTAGTGAACAGAACACATGTTTTGAAGGGTTTTTAATGTGTAATATTCTTATTTTTAAATATACGGTGAAAGATCGTGTATTATTTGATTTCTATATGTATAATGTTTTCTTTTAGAGTTACACTTTATTTTAGAATATCAACCTGCAAAACATTATTATTGTCGGCAATGTATGAAAAGTTTTTAAAGTCTATCGGATGAGCCAAGGGAAATTTAGACATTTTGTATATTCAAACTTCTACCAAATGTATTTCGGTAGTTAAGAGTAGTACTGCCATCAAACTTGATAAAGCGATCTAGCATCATTCCCCCTGTCTAGCCTCATCCATTATTATTTTACAATCTTTATAATTTTTTACTTATTTATATTTTATTCAGTATTCATTTTCTTTAATAATTAATGTAGTACTAATATTGTGTTTTTTTTTTTGTAATAAATTATATTCATTCATACAACATTTTTGTAAATAGAAAAGTGGTAGGGGACAAATGGTCAATATATAAAGTATAAAATACGAAAAATGCTTAAAAAAGAAAACTTGGATTCAATTGTTCATAAAATATATAAATGTTTATTAATAATTGATTCGGTCTAGGAGGGAATGTATCTTTCAACCAATTTGTCTAGTCCATTGGGAGAGGGTTCCCCTTGACCCGCGAGGCGTATAGAACGCCTTGAACCTTGGAAATTATGAACTCTATTTGAAAAGCGTTCTCATAATTGGGTAATACTACTATTGTTTATTTATAAAATAAATCATACAATCGTCGTTAAGTCATTTTATTAGTTTTGCAACATTATTATTTTTTACATAATTAGACTCCAGTTTCGTTCTTTTTTCTCTTGTTTTTTCTTTCACACTCATTAAAAGAGTGTTGTTGATTTTAAGTCACTTTATTTTCTTTCAAAAAACTTTTCCTCCTTTTCTTGTTAGTAAAATTCAAAGTACATACATATATTTTTTGCACGTTCCTTTTACTAATTAACTGATTTTTGTTATTATAATCATATGGTAAAAACAAATTTTGAGGGTTTATTTATTTTTAATGGCCCAGTTAGCACTTTTTTCCTATATGCTATGAAAAATATATTTTCCCCAACAAGAGTAATAGAAGAAAGAAAAAACTTTGAAGCTTTCACATATAAAATAAAGAATGAATCATATATAAAAAGTTTGTATTCAGAAGCATTTTTCCAACATTTAATTCAACAAACAAACAAAATAAAACCTTTTTAAACTAATTGCAATTTAAAAAGTATACGAGTTCGTTTTAAAATACTTTTATGTACTTCTCATATATTGTGTAATACATTAATGTTTTTTTATTTAAACAATATCAATATCTTCATTACAGATTAACTTTTTGTATTTTCTTTTCATTGTACATAAAATTCAGAAGACTCTCTTCGAAAAAAGAGTTGAAACTTATATGCTAATTGCAAATATATAGATGGACTATTTTTATGATATTTTTGACAAAAAGTATCACCATGTTCATCCAAGATTTACTTATTTTCTATTGTTGTACATCAAAATCAATAGCTTTCTACGAAAAAAAGTTGAAACTTATGAACTACTTGCAAATTTAAACTCAGACCATTCTTAGGAAGAAAGAATTACATAGTTATGTTGCACAAAAAATCCAATATTTGGTCAGATCAATTTTATTTTTATTATTTTCATATCAATAGAATCCCATTATAGCAGGCTGTTTTTGCATACATGAATTTTATGCGATGTTGTATACTTCATTGGCTAATTTTAGATTTAAAATAGACCTTATAAGATTTATATATACTAAGCATTTAGATACTTTTATTTTATGAGTCAGACTAACTTAGGTTTCAGGATTTATGAGACGTGATAGTTTGAATGAGAGGAAGAAGGTTTTTAAAAGTGGCATTTTGAAATAAAGGATCACTTGTCAAGCAGCTGTCGAGGCGATTTATTAATATCTAGGGATTTATTTGATCGTTCAGAGGTACAATGTATGCCAGTAATATATTTGAATAATATCAATATTCATTGAATTAAGCAACTACTTCACTCAAATAAATTATTAATTATTTATTTTGTTAGAGTATATCTGACTATAAATAAATAGTCCCTTACACTATTGGAAGTAGAAAAAAGTACGTGCTGACAAAAATATTTATTGGCAAACTTGGAACTACTATCCTAATGGCATTCATTCAAAAATATAATTCAGTTATATTTTGGTTCTTGCTGAGATATATTTTTTTAAGTATTCTAATATTTTAATATTTTTTTTCTACCATATAGTTTTATAAATTATATTAAGTAAATTAAGGACATTTTATGACCAAAAACTTTTATGATGGAACTCAAAACATTTTCTTGAAATATATAGCTTTCTTAAAATCCTTTGCAATGGGTCTATCAACTATAAATGACATGTCCTATGTTTTTAGAGCCCCATTCTCTCACTTACAGTTTCCTTCCATCCCCCCATAGGAGTCATTGGCTCAACTTGATGGCATCAGGAAATGGAAGGATGATCATTTGTTTCATTGATCCTTAAATCCCTCTAGGTTTTTTACCTTTCTTTTTTTTCACAAGGCATCACAATGGCTTTTTCCTTCTTTCTTTTTCTTTAAACTATTTATTATCTATCTATCCATCTAGGTCATAGCTTAGCTTCTTCCACCCTTGCTCGACCTCCTTGATACTTACTCCCCCCCCCCCCCCCAATAATATATTTTTTTTATAAGGAACAAATTGACTAAAGATCCTGTAAATGAAACAATAAAAGGGGACTTTGGAATATTATTATTATTAATCCATGGGGTCCTACAAAAAATGTATTAGAGGAAGCCCCCTTAGAGAGTTAACCTATAAATAGTAGTTTCATTATGATACGGCTAATATTGCATGCATGTACCTACATATAAAAGCAGGTTATTGCATTACAATCGCCATGCTTACAATTGCATATATTCAAGCGAAATAATAATGTTCATTATGCATATAATATGTCATATATACATATATGAATGTTTTTTTTGGTTTATTTTGCCTATTTGGTTCAATTGAATTGCATCCGTCTGAATCTAAACAAATATTTTTGCGTTAAAATTAGACTAATTGAATTTTGAAACAGTTTTCGATTTTGTATAAATAACTTTTTGATTTAGGATTTATTTTTTCTTTTTTTAATTCTGTATTATTTCGATTTTAAAATTAATCCCATAGTATGCCATGGTTTAAAAACAATATCTTTTTTTAATCAACTTAACCATACGTTTTACTTTTAAGGGAAATATGAAATTATACTAGAGCCAAAAACAAAAAACGTATAAAGATAATTATATAAAATAGAGAGCAAACATCTGGAATACGGTATATTACGGTATAAAACTGTTTTTCGTAGTTTCTCTCAGATCAATATATCATTATTTGTGTTGTCGACTTATCTATCTCCAACCTATTTATTTGAGTAAAAATAGTACAAATCAATGATTTTTTGCATTTTATTAAAGCTATAACTTTTAGACGGTAAGTTTGCACTATAATGTTCAATTCAGTTTTTTTCAAAAACACAACTGTCCTATTTTATTTATTTAATTGTTTTTTTTATTTAACTTCTTCAGTTTAGATAACATAATAAAGACCTTTATAACCGAAAAAATGAACAATCCTTTATAATGTTCAGAACCATTATCTTTCTCACTTTTTTTACAAATAAAGGTAATATATTTAATTATATGTCTTATATTTCATTCATTGCAGTTCTATACCTTAGTTTATTCATTGAAGTACTTATTCTTTGTAATGCAGTTTGAAATACTTTATCCTTAAACCTATTATTTTTAATAATTTTAAAAGCTAATGAAAATATCGTTAATATACATATAGTATATATATATTATATATAATATAAGTATCTATATCTATATATATATTATATACTATATATATATATATATATATATATACAGTCAACTTCGCTTAAGTCGATTCTCTCGGGACTGTGCAAAAACAATCGACTTAGGCGAAATTCGAGTTGAAAATTTTGATTGCTAAGTCGAAGAAAAATTCGATATACAGGTAGGCGTGTGTGTGTGCACTCACTGTGCCTGCTTCCTTGTAATACACAGTCTGAACGGCAGGCGCAGTGCATGCGGGCTGTGTTTTGGAAAGTGAGCGCCCTATTCGAGTTATGCGTAGTTATTTTCTTGTTTATGTATGTGTTACTGTCACAATATTTTTTCGACTTAGGCGAAATATCGACTTACAAAAATCGACTTGTACGATTTTTATTACACACATGTCAATGGAGAAAAAATGGGACTTTAGGTTATATTCGAGTTAGGCGACTTTTCGACTTATGTAATTTAGACTTAGGCAAAGTTGACTGTATATATATGTATATAAAGAGACTATTTTTTACTAAAAATTCCCAACTAAAATTATAACATTTTGTTGATTATCTTCATTTCTTCGTTAATCCCTATTTACAGATCCCATTCATAAAATTATTCTTATTTTGTATTGTCATGAGGTGTTCCTAACAATCATAAGGAGAAGAATCCTTTTGAGTCGGCAACACCTTTGATTGCACTCCCATTTTTCAAGGCAATTCGTTCCAAAAATGTGTCAAGTCACCCAGGGTTCGCTTGTCATGCTTCTGCGGCTTGTAAGTGTCTAAGAGGGGGAATAAAATCCAGAAACAAAAAGATCAAGAAAATAACTAAAGAGAAAAAAGATTGAATACCATTTCCATTCGTCATTCTCAATAAGACATCCTAGAGATATATGTGGAATCCTTGATCTATGAAAATATGGGGTGAATAACCCCTCTTTTGGCATGGAGAAGAAAAGAAAAAAAACTCATTATCCAAGCTGAGACTAACAATAATGATTTCATCTCGATGCAATCACGATGTGTGATCAATTAACGATTTGGGTTAGATCATAGGTTAATAGACACAATCATATAGGTACATATAAGTATATTTGGGGAATGTTCCTCTCCATCTATTTATGAGATCGATTTATTTTTTCCACGCTGATGGATATTATACAATGAATTGTATGCATTATGGCACGCAAGTAAACATATTATAAGAATCACAAAAAGTTACAAAAGGTGTACGGGAAACTGTTTCCTAAACGGACCCCAAAGTTATGTAGTTAACTTTTATTATTATTTATTTTTTGCCATTTAATCGACTCTATTGCTGTGAGATATAAAAGATTTGAAATAGTCGTTTTTATGGAAAATACCATAACAATGACTATTTCAATACTAACAATTAAATACAAATAGGAATCCATGTAATCATACCAAAAAAAATCCTCCAATTGTTTGAAATAATATTTATATGGAGGACATGAGAGGCGATCGAATGGCGGAAAAATTACTACATAAGCTTACTACCTAACTTTTGGGTCCGTTGAGGAGACAATTCTCATTATTCGATTTCGTTCAAACTTTCACAAGATGATCTCTATGAACTAAGGTTAAATCCTAGGGGGAGCCCAACTCTCAATCCGAAAAATGTGAATTTAGAATCACCCTAATTTATATATATATAATAATATATATGTTTTTTTCGGTTCTCTTTTTCATCACTTTTTATTTGCTCTAACATATAGTACAAATATGGTCGTACATAAGATCAAGTTTGACGCATATAAATATTAAGATGATAAGGATACGCCTTTTGAATACTAAATATGATTATAGTATATATAATTTATTTACTGGGAAGTAAAATCATACAAAAGCAAAAAAAAATGGTTTTTCAATATATGATAAAAGTGATTTAAAAAAAAAATATATATGAAGGTTTACGAAAAAATTATTAACATATTTTTTTAAATGTTGGTTTTACGTTGATTTTAATTTCTAAATACATTGCAATAGTATTTAGATTATTTAATTATCTTAAAACCACAATTTCATTATTTTGTAAAAAAAAATTGTCTCTTTCATTCTTTTAGAAAGAAATTTTATTTATTGTGATGCCCAACTAATTCTTTTGGTTCTAAGGCTTCACAAATAAGAGTCGACATCAACCGAGTCTTAGTTTTTCATTTAAAGATATGACTTGAATAGCTGATCTCAATTTAATGCTCCCAACTGCAAAAAAAAAATTTTTTTTTTAGTCATAATATTTTGTCGCACGATATCAACATTATTAACACATTGTAACTTATAACAGATAGGTAATTGGCATAATTCGTGAACAAAGACAGATATACTATATTTTCAGGCTGATACATAAGTTAAATTTCTTAATTTTTCATGTAAACAAAATAAATTCATAATGCCGTCAAATCTTTATTATAATATTTCCTTTAATGTTGGCGAATGCGGGAAACTTGTTTTTAAAACTTGACATTAAAGCCATTTATCCTATAATGTAGCTCAAAAATGGCTTAAGGATCGGAATTAATCATAGCCCAACGCAACTTTGAACTTAAAAATTCAATAATACTTAGGCTTTCTTAATTTTAAAAAAACTTTTTGATTGGTCTAAAGAAGATTATTGCATATATAGACAAAAAGGATTACTTATCTTAAGAAAAAGTTATTTCAATGGAAAAAGATTTTTGTAAATCCTAGTGCAAACTCAGATAAAAATGAAATAGAATGAATTTCCCCCTCTTCTAGATATTAAGTCAATCAATGGTCTCTAAATTATATTCTTACATATTTAAATTTTAACTCTCAAACCTTTTTCCTTGTGATGTCGTGTGAGCCGATCTGGGGGGGGTTCCAAAACTCTGTCTGGAAGTGTAACGAACCGCTATTCAAAACTTAATGATTTATTGTTGCAATTCTTTGCTTAGCTCCTAGATTGGACCACCTCACCAAACTTAATCCGGTATCAGCCGGTAGTGATACTATCTAGGAGCTATCTTTATTAATAAATAGTAATTCAGATATATTCTTGCAGACTAATAAAACAAGAAGATATAATAAGTTACTTTATATTGGGCACTAGCCTCCACAGCGATTCAAGATACAAAGCTGTGAGCCCAAATTAAAATAACTGAATGAACATTTCATATAACAAAAAATGTACCAATGTAGAGTACTTACACCTATGACAAAAATATTTCAGGATATTGAAATGTAACCAAATTTCATTTTGTGTTTTAACAATCAGGACAGGATTTTTGTAGCTTAAAAATTTTGACGAGTAAAATAAAAAACTTTGTTAAGGTTATATCTGTAGTCAAAAGACTTTGATTTTCTAGCAATATCTTCTTCTTTTTCATAAAGCAAATCATATTTTTTTGCCTAAATGGTTCCAGGGGTGCCATAACCGGGCGCAGGTTCGAATCCCGAGAGAGGATGGTCATTTTTAGTCTACCTCATTGATATGATCCCAGGTTCGATAGACTAATTATAATGTTATTACGCTTATTTATATCCAGTCGGATGCAATTCGGTCGAACCATATAGGCAAAAAAAAAATGTTATAACAAATAATTTTTCTCTGTTTAAAAGCAAAATCATGTTCGAAATATATTTCTATCATATATATAGAAAATATGCTGTCTACAATTGCTATTAGATTGTAGTTCTTGAACTTAGTATCCTGCCGTTAGTTCCTATAGTCTTTTGTCACTTTAATTTATTTTCCCGGCTGTTTAAATTATGATAATGATGATTTGTCAAAAAGACACCTTAATTAATTCAGATAAATAACACAAAAATACTAATGAAGACAATTAGTTATACATGTTTAAAAATGATCCGACGCAAGATGACAAGACGGAAAGGGGATGAGATTCCTTAGAACTTAGCAAGTGATAATGACCTAAAGGATAGATTTCTATTAAAACTATTTGATTAGGGACGTGGAGTAAATTATCAAGAGTCCATTTGATTAAAAGAATTAGTTGAGGTTGTCATTATCAGGAGATGAAAAGAAAACTAGGAGGAAAAAGGATGGAGAAATTGTACAAAGGAATGGGGAAGATCATTTTTTTTCTTCATTTTCTTTGAACCCTTTAATTTCCTTTCTTTCATCACGACCGCACATCATTTTTATGAATATAGAATTTATTTTATAAGGAGTGTAGATTATTTTACTCTTCCCTATGTATGTATGTGTGAATGAAAGGTGAAAGGTTTTACTTAATACTTGAGATAAAACCCTAACTATAAAATGAGTGAGAACTCGTTTTAAGAAGCATGTTAATTGTAAGAAGAAACACCATTCATTGAAGTATTATTAACCTCCGGGGTCAATGAGATCAGTTTTCATAAAATGAGTGATACCTTAAACAGATAAAAATTTGAGTAAAAGTGTAAAAACTGTAACTCAATTCTTCGATTCGAAAATATTGAAATGACGCACAAATATATATATATATATATATATATAAGATTCTTCAATGAGAAGAAGTAGTTTTTTAAAACGGACTAATTTGTAGTCTGTAATTACATAACGAAGAAAAAATCTATTATAATTTATGGTTTTAAAATACTTGCATGAAAAGATGTTTCAAAGTTGTCAACAGCAATTAAATGTTTTTTTTAAATCGGGGAAAAGTTACAACTAAATTTCATAATCGACCTTATTTAGTTGAAGTTCTCAAATTTAAACGAGCAGAATGTTAAGCATATGAATCATGTGGTTGCTAAATTATTTGAATTAAATCGTGCATAACCTTCGTGTGATAATTATTACTTAAGACCTCTGGAAACTTGAGCACAGATAGTGGAATAAGCCAACAATTTATATGGTATGTTGTTTTCGTTAGAGCTAAATCTATACTTCTTCATTTGCTGCGAATATATTTTTTTAAATAATGAAGAAGAATTAAAATAAAATACTTCTAACCAATCCTTTACCATTTATGAATGAAAATATTAACGATATAAAAATATATGATAATTATTCATACATGAAGCAGGAAGATGCAATATTCCATGTAATGGATTGGTTCATTGCTTTTCCCCAATTAATTTTCTTTTAAACAAGAAAAAATCATATAATACAATGCCGAATCCAGGGGGGGGGGGTGTAAGTCCTACATAGCTTTGTGTTTCTCATTTAATAAGCTTAATAATTAAGCATTTGTAAAGCATCTGTTAATGACGTGTATACGATACTCAATTATGTAAAAGAGTAATATTTTACTACTGCTGTTGAAGGGGAAGCTATTAGAAAATATTTTGAAAAAATTGGTGAAAAAATACTTATTATATAGTACAGCCTAGGAAAGGATTTCATAGTTTTTTTCTTGATGATATCGGTCTGTATATTGTAGTCTCGAATTTTTGGTGTATATATTAATGGATTTTGTACGCCTGTTCCAAAAGGTGGACATCTTTTTGGAGAATGTCATATTGTCTTCATTCTCCTCGTCTTCGATAGATGGTCTTCGCGTCTTGAATCCCATGTGTGGAAGCCGCATCAATGGTCCATTCGATGCCTGCAACTATTTCAATGAAAGCAGAACTTAATCAAATATATTGTTTAACATAATAGATAAAGAATTTTTTTTAAATCCTAATGGGACCCATATATTTATTCAATCAGTTAATAAAGTTATTAACAATCAACAAAAAATAATCACAGATTATATAAAGACTAAAGGAGACAGACATGTAATATTGGAATATTACAGTCTGTCTCCTTTTAGTCTATATATAATCTGTGATTATTTTTTGTTGATTGTTAAGATTTTATTACTTAACTTACTATGTGACTTGGATAAAGTATTATTTAAACATTTATTTCCAGAATTGTCTTCTGGTAATATCAAAATGACATAAAAATTATTTTGATTTAATATTTTTTTTTTGCTTATTGTACAAAACTAAATATTTAGCTAGGATAAGCGAATATATAAGTTCGATTGTCTAAACAATCTTAATACTAAATTTAATTACTTAACTTTTTTATTACCATTCTCCAACCTTATATTAAATACGCATGTAGACATTTTTGTAAATTCCATTACATTAAATTTTTACTATAGTTCAGTATTTTTTTGTTAAAATGCTACCAAATTAAAGTATCACTTTTTTCTATAAGGCTACCCCACGAATAATGGAACGAACTTATATTTTTATCCTTTTCTAGTTCAAGTCTTTGAGATTTTTTTATCGATATCCTTACTTCATTCAAAATTTATTTGTCATATATATTTTCATCACATATCTTTGGAAAATAGGTTAAGACATATTTTCATATGCAGCCGGAATCGTCCCCAACCTCCTCCTCTGCAGGCAGATACCCTGGTATGTGCTGCAAGAACTGCCTGGAATAAAAGTCCACAGTTGCGACAGGCCAGGACGTGGAGTGATGCAGCAATAGCTCTCGCCGAGGGAGTGGCGCTGTAGGTTACTCCGATCTCAAGGCAGTTTTCCCCAAAAATCGATGTGGTTTTTGTTTATATTTTATATATTCATACCTATACATGTATTTATATGTATATACGTTTATTTATTAGTTGTGCTTTTTTAATAAGACTTTATTGATTTAGAGAAATTACATATATATAAATAATATATAAATAAACTTTCTAGTTTAAAATTTGATCTCTAAACAAAAGTTAAAAGGCGAAAAAAAAACCAATACTGCATACCATAAAAACAAAAGCTTTTATTATGTTTTGTTTTATTTTATTTAAAATTATTATATTATTTTAGACCAGCTACTTCGTGCTGAAATATAACGGATTACACACACACATTACTCAGAGCATTAGTACAATCCACAAACCACTTTATCCAACCAAGGGACCAAGTTTCAAGACATTAATCAGGCAATTACAATTATCCTAGTGTTATGATTTATAGGGTGATGAAGAAATAGGGGTTGGAAGAGAGAGAGAGAGAGTCCTCAGAAAATGGGGACTTGAAAACACACACACATACATAGATCCTTGCACAGAATTTATAATCAGGGCAATAAAGACTCAATGCCCTAAAATATGGGAAACCATAAAAAAAGATGCTGTTTCGTTATTTACGGTTATGATCCAATTCAGATGATGGGTTTTCTTGAGCTCATGTTTTGGGTGATAGTTGTGCAATTATAGGAAAATAGACCTGAAGGTTAACCATATATTTCAAAGAGGTGATAAGTAACTGAACGTCGCGTGAAAAGTTTTCTAATTTTGAGGGCCTGTAGAAAAGGAGATTTCTTATTGATTCAGTTTAGATACGATGCAGATCTGGAGGCAAAGATAGAATCCCACAATTACTAATCATGTGTTCATAATTAACAAATAATATATTGATCCAAAAAATTATATTTTCCATTAAGTAAATATCCATAATTTAATACTTGTTCGATAAATAAAATAATTTTTGGAATTAAAATGTACGCCATTTTGTAAAATTTGAATATAATTTTATTTCTAAACGAATGAATATTTTCCCCTGAAATTGCAGTATATATATTTATAATATAATATTTTGTATAAAAAATGAATTTAAGTATTTATTCTTCAACTATCACATGATAAATAATATTACTTCCATCAACAAGTTCACATTTTTATGAAAAAGATTTGGTCTTTGGACGTTTTACCGCTCAATCAATGCATGTTTCCATCGTTTTGAATCCCATGCTTGTTTGAAGTTATTATTTTTTATTCATCCATGTCGACTTACAATGTATATATTTTATTTAGTATATTTTTTATTTAGATATATTAAGTTATTATATTTTTTATTTATATATACTTATGTCCTTTAGTGTTTTTGGACAAGATTGCAAAAGAATGGCAGTTAAAACATATAATCAATAGGAATAAGGTTTCATATCAAAAAGTCAACTTTTAAACTGGCTTAGAATTATAAATACTTTTATAGCTATGTTTCAATGAAAATGCTAGTTTTGTACAAAAATGAATGAATAATTTATTTTACATTTAATTGTTTCATATTACTATTTTTTGCATATGTGACTATACAGAAAACATCCTTGTGGATATGAATAAGCATTTTCGATTAAAATAGCCTATCGAGCTAAGGATATGTTCATAATATGACCAAAAGACCTTCTCCTCCTGCCCTCAACATTGAGAGTTAAACAAGTCTTTACACATTGAGCTAACACGGCCTTTTGAAATGTAAGTAAGAGTTTGAAATGAAAGTTCAAATTCAGTTTACTATAATTTTTTTGCACTTGGGCTTGATGGAGAAAAAAATTGAATAATGGAGTCCCAAATCACTTGATGTAGTTCAGAAAAAATAGTTTAATATGATATCGAAATGAGATTGTTATAAAACAGGCCATTGACTAATCTGCGGATGAAGGAAAGGAAGTGAGGAGAGATTTAGAAACCAGATCTGGCTGGAGATAACTGTCTTTATTTAACCATCTGATAAATTGAATTATTTACAAAAGATGTACGTGGAGCGTATAAAAGGAGAAAAAGAAAGGTATTTGAGGATGGCGAGTTGATTCCCCACACCATCGTTTCCCGAACTTTGGTACGCGTACCCTAGGGGTAAGGAACGTGATTGTACGCTTTATGATTTTGAAAAAAAAATCAAAAGGCAAAGTATAGTGTCAACTTTATAAAAGAAAAACAACAACTTGCCTATCAGTCCTAGCACTTACGCAAGCATGTAGCCAGAGCCATAGAGAAACTCAAATATACTCCCAGAGTCTATAGAATAGAGTCCGACACTCAGAATAGTCCCTTGTGTTAAAAAATCATGGTCTTTTCGAATGATACTTCCGGGTATTTTGCGTAGCAAGTTCCAAGCAATACCGTTTCTATGCTGGACCCTCATTCACTTACATAGCAGCATATCCAGCATGAAATATCAACCTCTTTTTAAATGAAACTGTCGTATCAGAGGCCCTTTGTGAGGCCTATTTTTGGGTCTTATTTTGTAGATGCAGATTTAGTTATAATTGTGTTATCTTGGTTTTACAACCAATTTTCAGGCACTGCCTGATAGCCAGCAAGCAAGTAGCTAGGATGACGTCACGAACTTTAAATTTCAAGGCTATTTAATATCTGCAAGCTAGTTAATAAAACTCTGATCCCTAACAATTGAATGTTTTTGTTTCGTACGTGGCGGATTAGGGGGGTACGCAGATGGAGATTAAATGCTCCATGGGGTACGTGATGTCAAAAAGCTTGGGAAGCACTGCCCTACACTAATAAAATAAGAATTCCGTTCATGAGTAGTTTTATTTCTGTCAAAAGCATATCTTTTCAAATAAATATATGTACAAAGTAATGGGTTTTGTGAAATTTAAAAAGTATTTTGTCAATAGTAAAAAAATCAAATCAGGGACAAATCAATTACTTACTAACACCTTGTTCGTTACGTATTCATGAATACTTGCTTCAGTCAAACACACCCCTTATCCCTTATCAATACTCTCAATTTAATGATGAGGATAATGACTTTTTTCAGAGGAGCCTCACTTAAATTTTCTTCCTCCCATGACTGTGAATTAAGGCCAGATTACAAAGTTACATGCAATCCCATATATTTTTTCTTTTATTATTTATTTTCACTTTTTCATCGAATTTATTAGTTCATTAAGGAATTATTCTTCTCTTCATTTTTTTTTCCTCTGCTCTTTATTGGATATTTTTATAAGGACCAATCGTGTCCAATCGGTAAGATGTCATTCTGGTGATTCTTGCAACCTCTCCATTTATCTCACTTTTTATGTTAGTAGCTAATTTTTTTCTTTTTTTTTACGTTAAAGAGTCATAGTGATTTTATCGTATGATAAAATAAAATGAATATATTTCCTCCTTGAGTAAAAGAGGTCCCTTCTTGCAAGGTATGCTTAATATACCATAGTGCCAAGCTGACTCTTTGCTTGTCGACGATTGTTATGTCATCACAGTGGAAAGCGGTAAGAATAACATCGTGTAATGTGTTTCTTCCCCTTACGTCATCTAAAATTCATT
>CP045895.1:26646263-26673629 GCA_013387185.1 Caligus rogercresseyi
TATATTACACAGCGCCAACAAAAATCAACAAAAAAATTTAGGTCGGACTAATTTTCTAATTCTTATAGAGTTTTATTCCACTGAGCCGAATATGGTATTCATTTTTCAAAGTTAGTGATAAATTCAGAGCTAAATGGATTTCAAATTTCATCACTTTTTCGATTCAGAGCCAATTATTGACATACAAGGACTGAAGTATTAGACAAAATAAATAGCAATGTGTTGTGATTGAGAGCTTAGATCAAAGTACTCATTTCAATGTTTTACTTCGTCTCTGGCACATTTAAACTTTAAAATATATGTCATTTTGGTACAAAAAATAAAGAGTTTTTCTTAGAGACTCACTGTTCCTCACTGCTCCTCACTCAAAGGTCTTACATGATAAAAATTGATATGAATATGAAGAAAAAATATCAAGTTTGAATTTGATATACTTAATATTCCATAAAATGCCTTATTTTAATCAAAATTAGCAAATGAATATTTTTAAATCCTCTCCATTTTGCCCTTTTTAGAGAAATTCATAAGTCCCCCAGTGAGATAGAAACAGAGAAAGAGAAACTGACGTCACACGTATGTAAACAATAAAGAGTAATTTTCCACCTTTCATTGGAATTTGAGTGTTTTTTTTCCCGGAAATCTTCGAGGATCCAGGATTCCTAATGAGTGGCCTGCCGGCTGTGCCGTCGTACACAACATTTGTGAGAAGATTCATTCCTCGTGACACAGCCTCGGATCAAGCATGGAGCAAGGAGTGGAAGCTTAGGAGGACATCACTCCCCCGAGCATAGTGCTCAGCCTATTCTCTTTGCATCAAAGAGGATGATGATTCGGAAGAAAGACAGACAGACCCTCAAGGACATTACCCCCCCCCCCCCCCTCCTCTCTCTCTTTCTTAAGGCTGGTTGGCTGGCTCATTCCGTCTGCTCAAAGAAGACGTGGTCGGGCACCCCAGAGGGAGGGAGGAATGGACTCCCGTGAGAAGAGAGAGAGTCATTGCCTTTGTCTTGTCTACCTACTAGCCTATTCTATCGGGGAGTCTCCTTTTCAAGTGAATCTATCGTTTTTTGCAGCAGAAAAATGAATTACTTACGTTATCGTTTGCAAAATTAACCTTTATAACTATGCTAAAAGATACGCGGGACGACCTCCCTTCCAGTCTCCCACCCACGTCCTTCAAACTCATAGCCGCCGCCCCCGAGGAGCCCAGAGTGTACTTCCAAGATAAAAACAAGACATCCAACAACACAATCCTTTCAACAGCCCCAAATCACAATGATACACATAATTCATTTATGAAAAAACGCAGTTGTTCTGCCCACCGAATCCATCGCCGTCCTTTATCCGGGGGGGGGGGGGGGGTCCACCTGCCCTACATCTCTCATACTGAAAAACAGAGCACCATTTCAACAGTAGCCGCCGGCATGCCATGAAGATACACACAAGCGACCCTGCATGGACCTGGGGAGAGACTCTATCCCCCACACACTCTTATCTCATTTTTCTGCTGCAAAAAACGATAGCTTCCTTGAAAGGAGACTCCCCGATAGAATAGGCTAGTAGGTAGACAAGACAAAGGCAATGATCTCTCTCTCTCTCACGGGAGTCCATTTCCTCCCTCCCTCGCTGTGTGCCCGACACGTCTTCTTTGAGCAGACGGAATGAGCAGCCCAACCAGCCTTAAGAAAGAGAGAGGAGGAGGGGGGGGGGGTAATTTCCTTGAGGGTCTGTCTGTCTGTCTCCGAATTATCATCCTCTTTGATGCAAAGAGAATAGGCTGACCACCTATGCTCTGGGGAGTCATGTCCTCTCCTAAGCTTCCACTCCTTGCTCCATGCTTGATCCGAGGCGTGTGTCCACGATGAATGCTTCTCACAAATGTTGGGTACGACGGCACAGCCGGCAGGCCACTCATTAGGAATCCTGGATCCTCGGAAGATTTCCGGGAAAAACACTCAAATTCCAATGAAGGTGGAAATTACTCCTTTATTGTTTACATACGTTGTGACGTCAGTTTCTCTCGCTGTTCTGTTTCTATCTCACTGGGTGACTTATGATTTCTCTAAAAAGGGCAAATGGAGAGGATTTAAAAAATATTCATTTGCTAATTTTGATTTGTAATATATAAGGCATGTATGAATATTAAGTATATCAAATTCAAATATTTGATCTTTTTCTTCATTTCATATCAATTTGTTTATCATGAAGACTTTGAGTGAGGAGCATGTAGGACAGTGAGTCTCTAAGAAGTGACTCTGTTATCTTTCGTACAAATAGGACATATAATTAAAGTTTAAATGTTGCCAGAACGAAGTAAAAATTGCAAATGAGTACTTTGATCTAAGCTCTATTCAAATCATTGCTATTTATTTTGTCTATACTTCAGTCCTGTATGTCAATAATGGCTCTGAATCGAAAAAGTGGTCATGAAAAATTGAAATACATTATGCTCTGAATTTGTTATCACTTTACTTGAAAAATGAAACCATATTCGGAATCAGTGGATAACAATTCTATAAGAATGAGTGAAATTATGTCCGGACCTAAATTTTGGCTGTTGGCCAGTGTTATTCATATTGTAATCGGGCGGAAGAGTGAAATACTATCGGGTCGCGTTGGCGGAATGTTATCTTATGAAAAAAGTCTGGCTCAACCTCAAGCTGAACCGGAGCCACCCTCAAACGTACGTTACGCCAGCACCGCTGAACCTCCTTAGAATCCTCCGATTTGAAACTCATGGTACCCCCAAACTGGAAGTTTAATGAGGCAATGTAGTTTCAGAGAAACAAAAATCTTCAGATATTACATTTAATTTGAAAAGAAAATTTCTTAATTACAGTCTATTTTCACAATAAAAATGATTGCTCGTGAATTACTTGTTTGTAACTGTTGAACTATGTATCGTTGGTAAATAATATTAATTTACTATGTGTGGAAACTATTGTGATAAATAAAAAGTATTAAATATTATTATCACACTCGTTTCGTATTCATTTTTGTTTAAATATAATAGCTATTGTTTGATCATTGAATTATTGAAGTGAAAATGACTCATTTAGCTAAAAATACTTTTAAAACTTTTAATTTATTGCTATGTTAGCAATATACTATGGCCTTAACTTGGAGCTAAACTTTTCCCTTTCCTTTCCAGGTAGTTTCTAGTATTCCTTGCAAATGAGTCAGTTAAGGGACAACTTAGAAGCCAGTCATGAAGTGTAACTTCTGAGGGGCTTGAAATATTATCAGTACATGATGCACCAAGGCTCAACCAATTCCGATGAATTCATATTACTATTGCCATTGACTATGATGGGAACATGATGCTACGTTTTAAAACATGAGCAGTCATTCAAGTAAGAAGTCGAACAATCCTGGACTCATAGAGATAGACTCTATATCTATTAATGATAATTATTTGAAAAATTCATTATGGTTTTTTAAATGCTATTTTGCTATTCTTTTGACAATTTACTTTTGTAATAACAAGAAATTTGTGATAGAATGGTCCAAAATATTGTAGATTAAAGTTAATATTTAATGTTGTGCTACGGTCCAACCATTTCATCACACAAAATAAAAATTATCTTTCTTCAGGTAAACCATTTTTTGGTCCGAATATCTTTAGAAAAAATAATAACTTTATTCATATTAGAATAAAGCATAATATAACCCTATTATATAACTTTTTTTAAATTCATTATTGTTTATTAGTTACGGAAATATGATATTTATTCTCGAATATTAGTATATTTTTATATAGTTAAGTATGAATGTTAAGGTTTTACATGATCAAAACTATTGAAGTTTGCATAAACTATAAAGGAATAGACTTAGAACATATAAAAGAAGGAAGGAAAATCGAGGAACCGGTTCTAATGGATTAAACAAAATTAATTCCGTTAACAATTTTTGAGAGCATTAACTAATAGAAATTACAAGTTTAAAAGTTTTGTATTGGCCAAATGGGATTCGATATTTTTTCTTTCGTTCTTCAAAGATTAGTACATAACATTTTGGACAAAAAAATAATACTGTAAGCATTCATATACTTTTTTCTCAAATTCTGTTGAGTATTAATCAACTTACGAAGGAGATGTGCATCACACTGAGATGCATCGACTTGATTTTTTGCACAGCAAATCCTGGAAAGATTTGTTACTTTTGAATTCTTGCACTCAATCTCAACCTCTCAATCAGGAAAAGAAAGAATAATACATTCTCCTGATTGGTTAAACATGCTTTTGAATGGACAGTTTTTCAAAATGGCTCAATGAGCTGCTAATAATATTTATTGGATTGCAAAAAGCTTAGTGAACATAAATTACGTATTATTTCCTTAAAAAACTAATCTTTCATTGTATGGTTTTAATCTCAATCACATATTATTCTTTTACAATTTCAAAATAATCTAAATAAATTATGATTAATCTAGATAAATTATGACTTAATTCAAAAAATATTTGCCTTTTATTTGATAATCTTTTTTTCTTTCAAAATACGAGGGGTGACGCTCCGAATGAATATCCCACTTGAAAAAATATAGTCTCCCGACTGATTTCATTTGGCATCTTTGTACTAAACTAATAGATGGCAAGAAGAAATGAAAATACAATAGAAAGGAAAATGATGATGCATGAAAAATTGCCAAAATATATGGATAGGCAATAATTTGAATGGAATACAACAAAGAGTAGATTCTATTTCTAATATAAATTGAGTAAATAATGGTAAAAAATAATTTATTTTAGTAGTTAGAGATAAATTATTTCCTTCTTATTGTTATTAAAGGTTATTAAATATATTTGGTCCATTTTTTTCATGAATATCATTTGCTTTTTCTATTTTGGGTTACTTCTTCAACAAGAAATTTATGTTTTGAAATAGTAATTTTTTTGGAAAATACCCCAATGTGAACATTTGAAACTTAATTATCTCGTTTGATTTTGGTTGTACAAAAAATAAAAACTGATTTGGAATCCTTGTAAGCATACCTACATTTTGCGTTTGAAAATAGCATTGAAATTAAAGACATTAGAGGTCATCGAATGGCAAAAAAAAATACTACATAAGTTACTAAATAACTTTTGGGCCCGTTGAGCGGACACTTCCCATTATTCGATTTCGTTCAAACTTTCACAAGATGATCTCTATGCACTAAGTAAGATCCTAGGGGGAGCCCGACTCTCAAATCCGAAAAACGTGAAATAAGAATCACCCTAATATATATATATATATATATATATATATATATATATATATCTACATAAGCGTAGGGGAGATGTTTGGCTTGGGGGGGGGGGGGGGGGGCAGCATTCAATTTGCCCGAATTTTAACAAGAACTGTTAAATTGGTGAAAAAATAATCGAATGAAGAAAGCTATGTAGATTAATATTTTCTTTATAGTAATTACATATTTATAATTTATATTTATTTGGTTATAATTCAAAATCCAGCTGCTTTCATAATTTCATATATTTTTCTTCAATTTAAATGCCCGAATACCTCAACCAATTGCCCGAATTTCAGAACTCACCCGAATTTTTGGGGGCAGTTGCCCCTTGCCCCCTGTCTCCTACGCCTATATATATATATATACAAAAAACAAGACAAAATCTCCTTTCTGAGAGATAACATGTGAGCTTCATCTCGAATGTCTAAGATTGGGACGAAGATTCAATCATCAAATAGTTTATTTAAATTATTTTGTCTGAGAATTCATTTTTATATTATTGTTCATCGGTAAAACCACCAATAAAACAAACAAAAAACTTATATTAAAACAACATAACGTGTTAAAAGACTCAGTGAATAATATTTCAGGAACTCAAAAAATGTATTGCTCCTCAAATTAATACATATTTTACCAATCCTTTAAAATGACAATTTAGAAAAAAGATAATTTTAGAGAATTTAAACTAATAAATATGAATTTTTAAAGATCATTCATAAACCTCTATGGCATTTAGAAAACAAAAAACATACATCGTATTTAAAGTCAGTCCATGTTTTACAAAATGAGGCTTTCTTATATGTCCCAATAAACAACTAGCAAATATATGTACAAATATACATATAGAAAAAGATTGTATATAACATAGAATGTTTCATCTATGGAAATAATTTGAAATGAGGAGAAAAACGGGGGAAAGAAAATCTTATCAAAAATGTATCATAAAATCCAATATATGACACCCAAGGGGCTTTGATGCTGCTGAACATGTTTTCTTATTGATGTAGATAACTAACACAGAGAGTTGTTTTTACAGAGACATAAAAACACAATGCCAGACACTTAGATTGTAAAAAAGGTTATTTATATTTTAGGGCTCAGCTGACACATATAAAATTACATTTATTTTAAATGCACATTTAATGATAAGGAATGTGTGTGATCCTTTGTTTGTGTTTCGTCCTTGTCTCTGAGTAGTTTTGATTAAAGCGTTAAAGTAAAGTAGCGCATGCATAACATAATTTTTTTCCTTTTTTCCCAAAAGGAATTGGCCACAATTTTAGTTCTTCTTTAGTCCGTAAGGGGTGCTGCTTTGATGCTAGAGCTATTTGAAAATAATATCAAAGTCCTTTTATTATTTATATTTGGAATCTCGCACAATGTTGTAGTGATTTGCTATATTTCAAATCATCAAACTTAATACCTTTAAACCGGTTTTAAATAGGATTGTGACATAATTTCATGGACTAGCGACATCTAACGTTAAGAAAATAACCAAAACTTTGGCCAATTTTTTTTGTTTACTTTTTCCTTGCATGCGCTACTTTACTTTAATGCTTTAGTTTTGATGTTGAGGAAAGTATTAGTTTAATAAATATATATAATATTGATATATAAATATGTATAATACTTATAAATAAATATGATATTGATGAATCAATAAGAAATGAAATATTTAGAAATAAATGTAATTTAAATAAACTCTCAATGATGGAGTCGCCGAGAGGGGAAGATCAATTTTGGTCAACCTCATTGATAAGATCCTAGGATCGATAATCTAATTTACTATTATATCGAATCAAATATAATATTAATAATTATATAAGATTTATTTATAATAAGTGCAAGAATTTAAAAAGTAAGTAAGTTAAACAGGTCATCGGTGCGATTTTTTGGAAATGCTATTTGCAAATACCGTTACTGCACGATGTGCCCAGAGGATTTTCGACGATTGATTTCAAAATAATGAAGAAAAATCATTTTTGATAGGATAAATCTACTGTCGGTTTTATGGATATACTGAAACACTGAATATATGTAATACACAATATTGTCAACAATAAATATTGTTGTACAAATTGTGATGGAAATTGAAAAACATTGTTTTTTTTTTGGCTAGAAATTTCTATTCTTATTATTTGATGCTGCTTTTCAATTCCTTGTTTTCTATTGTAGCTATTATAATTTTACTTATTAATTATTACAATGAAATATCTTGGCCTCTTTTTCCACCCTCACAAACAAATTATTGTTTCTTTTGTAAACTTGAAAGAAACCATAAGCAAGCAATAAAGTACATCGTCCTTTGACAAGACTTTTGACCGTGGCTAAATGCCATATTTGTTGTTTCAGTGTTTAATTACGCCCCTTCGATAATGGATAGCTTTTTAAGTTTACTCCCAATCATATAATCATAAAATCCTTAACTGGTGAATTTTGAACCACTTACTTTAATGCACCAAAATCTTTTATACGCAGTTTATTTAAAGTTAACACTATTTTAGACACGCCCACATCCATTAAAGCGAGGGTAATTGAGGACTTGCCACCCTTTAAAGCTCAGTTTGAAGAAGTATATAGAAAATGAATATCATTGAATGCGGTATGTTTCATATATACCTTGGATATTTTAAAATGATATTTTTTCTATACATGTTTGTAAAACTGGCCCAGTGATATCATTATAATAAATTAAAGCCATTCATTAGAACAGCAAAGTTGATGTGTTTGGCTCAGTGCCTTAGAGTAGGAGAGTCCGGACCATATAAATATAAAGATATAGAGAGCTGATTCCCTTCAATAGCAAAGAAACATCGTCGTTCAGCTGTATTCTGTGCGTCCAATATAAACAAAGTAATTTGTACTACGTCATCGTAAGCTGATCATAGAGATAGATTCTATTATTACTTTGTTTATATTGGACACAAAAATACAGATGAAGGGAATAAGCTCTCCATATCTTTTCATCTCTATGGTCTGGACGCCTGACTGATGAGTCATAACATAAAGCTGACAAAAACCCATAACAAACAAATTTCATATCATAAATTAAGAGGTGTTTGGATTTAATAGCAAATTTAATGTTATTTTTTTTTAAATCAAAGAGGATATATTTTAATGTAAAAAGATGGCAATTGAGTGGAATTTGCTATAAATTGCAATATTTTTATAATTTTGCCACTATCCAGACTCTCCTACCCTAAGGCACTGGTTTGACTATTGTTCAAAGCAGAATAGCGTAGTCCTGAATATATTAAAAAATGAAATATTCCTCTTCTCATTGAACCTAATTAAAAAAATTATTTCTCCTTCCTAACAATAGCGTCCACTGAGTCTATAGGGAGTTTTAAAAATGAAACAAATAAATGATTAAAAAGAGTATTAAAGTAAGAAAAGTGTGAAGTTTTTGTCAGATGCAAAGACTCTAAAATAAGATTTTATCAAACGAGATGTTTTGAGCAGTGGCCATTTTTAAATGAGGTAGAACTTTAAGGAAGATTATGTTTGATCTCATAAACTCCTACAAAAAGGCTTTGCTCCTTTTCTAATGGTAAAATGACTCTTAATGATATTTCATGATTTTTTAAACTTTACTAATTCGTAATTAAATTTCGGGTATATTTTACAAAGACCTTAAGAGAGATTTATTTTTAAGAGACGTATTCCTAAAAAAGTATCTAGTCACTTATAAAGAGTCTTATCATGAGTAATGCAATGAATCCTATTACTAACTGCCAATTATATCGTATGAATAAAAGTAAGGATTTTTGTGATATTAATGTCCGCCCTTTACCAATACATATTTAGATAAAATGAACCAATATTCCATGGTTTATTTTTGCTTAAAGACGTGAATTGATAATCTAGTCAAATTGAATGAACAATTTTAAGAATTCTGCCTCGAAGAAATAGACAAACAAGCAATTTAATGTGAGTGAGGTGTATGGAATATGTATTTTTCTATTAAAAAAGGGTTAAATGAATAAGAAAGTTGTGAAAGCTGAAGTCCTTTCCTCTCTTTTAAACTATTTGCAAAGTAAGAGTTTACTACATGAAATAAATATATATTTAAATCATAAAGTGATTCACTTAATCAAAGGAGGACCTTCTTGAGAGTAGTTTGTTGATTTAGAAAGCAATTTGTATGCATGTCATACTCTGAAGAGGGCTCCATTGAGAGCAGGCAAAGGACAAACTTCTTACACACACAAAAATACTTGTGGCATAAGCAAAATAAATAGATGGCAATAAATGGTTCAAATTTATTGATGTTTGTAAAAATAACAGAGACAAGAAGAATGCGTGTTTATCGCGTACCGTTTATATTACACTGGTTTGGCTTATGCGAAGGAAAAAACAATAATTGATCAGTTTAAGGTCCTTTTGGACCCATTCATGTTTTGTGTGTTCCAGAAATGCTTAAAAAAGGGGACACCTAACTATTTTGATTTTTACAAGACGAATAAACGTGACATTTGTTGTTGACATTTATATGGTTCTGGGCGAGTTTATGATATTATCAAAGATCCATTGGGACTACCTAATATCTTTTGATTCGGGGCCTTCTTATATAATATAAATGTACATACAACTGATGTAGCAATAAAGCCAAATCCAACAGATGCCAAAAAATCATTTAATATTTTGGCGTAGATTTTGGCTGTCTTAACTTAACCTGCCGCTATGTTATTGTAGACACTCAGTGATTTCTTAAACAAGTTCCCACTGTGAATATCTTTGTTTCGTTTTCTAATGTCACAGCTTGAATTAGACATGTCCAAGTGTCCACAAAGGCGAAGCTGATTATATAATAAAACTAGCAGAATGGAGAGACTGCAAAAGTGTTGATTCTTTAAGCTCGTGATGTCATCCACACTATGCCAATTATAATTGGACTTGATGCAACAAAGCTATAAAATATTGTCAAACATATCATATAAAATTCAATTGAAATCAATCAAATAACAGAATATTATTAAATCTTTATTTTTATAGTCAGACTAAACTACCACTTTTAGGTGGTATCGGTAATTGGCAAATAAAATGCGAGGGGTGCAATTCAATTTTAATAAAAAATGTACCGATTGGCACAAAAATAATGTAGTCGGTAGCAGTAAAAAGGGTTTATATCTAATATATACTTTTTGTACTTCACCGTCTCATATTTCATTAATAAAAAGTGTTGTAAGAAAATACTTCAACATAAAAATAATAACATCCACAAAACGGATATGAGATCCCCACATTCAATATGTCAAGGCCTTAAAGAATGCTAAGCTTAATATATATATATAATATATATATATATATATATATATATAATATATATATATATATATATATATATATATATATATACGAGGTTGTTTCGGATAATGATGCGAATCAGTTTATATCTTGCAAAATATTGCATCAATCTTCTAAATCATAGACTTAAATTAAAGCTCAGACAAATTGGATAAATTTCTTTCTTATGTATCAAAACCGATTTAGAACTTTGTTTTTTTATGAAAATCAAGCTTTTGTTTTTGTTATTTTGTAACATTGGGTCAAATTTTCACAAAAAAGAGAAATGTTGCGCATCCTCAAGTTCGTCGAGGACCTCGCCAATGCCAGGAAGACTCCCAAGGAGATCAAGACCATGGTCGACACGGCCTTTGAGGTCAACAGCATCTCCCAAAGCCAAATCTACCGCATTTCAGCATTAGTTAAGGCTGGGAAGGACTCTTCAGACAAGAGGAGCACTAACGGGAGGAGGAAGGTCCGTACCGACGACTTTATTGAGGCTGTGAGGGTGTACGTGGAGGCCGACCGTCGGGTGACAATGGAGGAACTGGCTATCAAGTTCGAGACGTCGATCAACACCATTTTCCACGTCCTCCATGACGATCTTGGGCTCTCAATCAAGTCAGCAAGATGGATCCCCAAGATGCTCACAGAGGATCACAAAATGAAGAGAGTGAGGTGCGCACAAGCCTTCTTGAAACTCAATTTTGAGCTCGGATTGGAGTTTCTGGACAAGATTGTGACAATGGATGAAATCTCTGTGTCTTTCTTCACTCCTGAGTCCAAACGAGGGTCATCTCAATGGCTCCCGAAGGGCTCCAATCCGCCCCTGAAGTTCAAGCGGCAATAATCAAGGAAGAAACAGATGGTTCTCAGCTTCTTCGACAACTGCGGCGTGATCTTGCAGCACTATCTCCCGGTGAGGACCTCCGTCACCGTGGCCGTGTTCAAGGATGTCATGAACATGTTTTTAAAGAAATTCAAGGAGAAGTGACCTGAAATGGCCAATAGAGACTGGTACTTTCCTTCAACAATGCTCCGTGCCACATGGCAAATAGCACGAAGGAGTTCTTAGCCAAGAAGGGGATCAAGGTCATCGATCATCCACCCTACTCTCCTGACCTTGCCCCCTGCAGACTTCTTCTACTTCCCAGTCATGAAAAAGATGCTCGAGGGCGTGGAGATCGTCGACAAGAGCGTCCAGAAGGAGTGGACCCGGGTCGGGAGGACCATCCCGGAAGACAGGTTCCGTGAGGCCTTCAAGAAGTGGGTTGAGAGGTGAGAGAAATGTATGTGGGATATGATCGTAAATTCGATTCTGTCTTGGACTCAAGACTCGACTTCAATTCGTACTCTTGGATCCTACCCTCAAACAAACAA
Source organism: Caligus rogercresseyi (assembly GCA_013387185.1). NCBI lineage: Eukaryota > Metazoa > Arthropoda > Copepoda > Siphonostomatoida > Caligidae > Caligus > Caligus rogercresseyi. The sequence continues at coordinate 26,658,160 of CP045895.1, forward strand.
ATATACGAGGTATGATCAAAAAGTATCCGACTTTGGTTTTATTGGTCAAACGAACACAGCTATGGGGGCGGGACTTGCTGTGTGGTTGGGAGCATGACTACTGCGCATGCTCATTTTTTTCTCCAGCTCCAATACAAGTCAGTCGGTGTCAGGCCATTCATGATTAAACAGGTGCAAGTGAGTGTCGTCGGATTTTATTTTCTTTAAAATGTCAGAAAAAATCGAACAGCAAAAATTGATTGAATGGAACCAAAACTAATATTCACCTCGTCTACAAGTTCTCTGATCGTGATTCGGCGGTTCTGCATCACCAGGTTCCTCACTTGATCAATGATGGCATCGTTTTTCGATGTTGAGGGCCTCCCTGAGCGTGGTTCACTTTCAACTGACAAGCGGCCATCTTTGAAGCTGTTGTACCACTCCTTATCTGTGTGGTGCCCATCGCTTCATTTCCAAAACACTTTTTTAATCTTGCGAATTGTTTCCACTTGCGAATCACCAAGATTAAAACAAAATTTTATGCAATAACGCTGTTCGACTTTTTCTGACATTTTAAAGAAAATAAAATCCGACGACACTCACTTGCAAGTCCCGCCCCCATAGCTGTGTTCGTTTGACCAATAAAACCAAAAGTCGGATACTTTTTGATCATACCTCGTATATGTACATACTTATATCACAAAACATATTTGCTTGTTTCAACTTTTGAATTCGATTTTATGTCTTCTCAATACCCCCATTTTTTTTTAATCCTTCATTTAATTTGAGAAATTGGTACTATAACAAAAATAAGATAAGAATAAGAAATGCTAAAATGACAAAAAATATAACCATTTATTACTAAATATTATAAAACAATATGTAAAACCAAGTATATCATTAAGTATTTTTTCATTTTTGTGATAAATAATTTAACTCTTTTTGACATCCTTCATTTCTATCTTTTTTATTTATCTCTGTAGCATTGTGAGTGATTTGTTTGTGTGAACATAACTACAACTAGAGGCATGTATACACTCAGAGAGTGCAAACCTCCGCCGATCCCCTCCAGGTTGTCCCAATGACGTCACGGGGTCCTTATGAGCCTTCCGAGGCGGATTTTTTACGACTGGGGCGGCGTAGAGGGACGGGGAAGGGTTCCCTCAACGGAAATTTGAGAGGAAGACGCTCCTGGCACCCGATTTCCTGGAGGAGTTCCAAAAAACCCACGGAGAAGGACAAGGCGGAGATGGGGGGTTGACCCGCCAGAGCAGGCGAGGGGGCTCCACGGGGGGGGGGGGGGGCAGGACCTTCACAGGCAGTCCCTTGGAGGCTTACACATTGATTCCTGCGGTTTCTGGGCCGAAAAAAGGAGGAAAAACCCACACTCCCAAAATTATTTAGGAGAAAAAGCCAGGGCAGATGTCAAAAATATCATTGTTTACACTCTAGAGCTACATGGAAAGAAAAAGAAAATGACGTCATCAAAGAGGAGAGCACAGCACAGCGACATCTATTGGTAGAGTAGGCTAACTTGAAATATTTAGTAGTATTTAGCTCATTTTGCATCTTAAAGAAGCACTCAGAGATGCCAAAATTTAATCACTTGTTCCTTTTGGCATTTCCAACAACTCCATTAAGTTTCATTCGAATCCGTTCGGCACTTTTTGAGTTATCCTGCTGACAAACAAACCAACCAACCAACCAACGCCAGTGAAAAACAATAACTCCTTCGGTGGAGATAATTATATATATAACTAGAGGCATTGTACACTCAGAGAGTGCAAACCTCCGCCGTCATGGGGTCCTTATGAGTCTTCCGAGGCGGATTTTTCACGACTGGGGCGGCGTAGAGGGACGGGGGAGGGTTCCCCTCGACGGAAATTCCGAGAGGAAGACGCTCCCGGCACCCGATTTCACAGCACAGCGACATCTATTGGCAGAGTAGACTAACTTGAAATATTTATTAGTATTTAGCTCATTTTGTATCTTAATTCTGCACTCAGAGATGCCAAAATTTAATCACTTGTTCCTTTTGGTATTTCCAACAATTCCACTAAGTTTCATCCGAATCCGTTCCGTACTTTTTGAGTTATCCTGCTGACAAACCAACCAACCAACAACCAACAAACCAACCAACAAACCAACAACAAACCAAACCAACGAACAAACCAACGCCAGTGAAAACAATATTTCCTTCGGCGGAGGTAATATACATATATATACATACATATATCATACATAATGTATAGATATATAAATTATATATAGTTCTTTCAAATGATATATGTAGTATTCAAGGTAAGATTGACATAGTTAATTTAGGCATTTTCTGAATATAGTTCGTAACTTAGCCTTTTCCTTATGTTAAAGATGAATTTCTCGTTAGTTTGTTCTTTTCATTAGGCATATGAACAAAGAGGCCTTTCCCTCTCATTTCTTTGCTCTGGGTAAATACTAATTTATCAGAGCCTCTCACTTACTTTATCCTTGCTCCCCATCTAAATTTCTATTCTCTTTATTAAAGTGATTTGTGAGGTTCATGGTGGAAAAATATAATTTTATGACACAGTTTATATATATATATATATATATATATATATATATATATATATAATATATATATATATATATATATAATATAGAGATATATATATATATATATATATATCAATATGATACTATATATATATATTTATATTAATTTAATATATATTTAACTATATAATATATATATTAATACTTATATTAATATCATACTAAGGTTTAAAAAATCTCTGCCCGAAACATGTTTTAATACTACAGGCATACTACACTCAAGCAGTGCAAACCTCCGCTCGTCACGATGTTATGACACATTATAAGTATATAGATATAATATATAATAATATATATATATATATATATCTATATATATTATCTATATATAGATTGGTACTCCTATATTAATAATCATTACTAAGTTTTAAATCTGCCCGAACATGTTTAATAATACGGCATAGCGACACTCAGAGAGTGCAAACCTCCGCCGTCACGGGGTCCTTATGAGCCTTCCGAGGCGGATTTTGCACGACTGGGGCGGCGTAGAGGGACGGGGGAGGGTTCCCCTCGACGGAAATTCCGAGAGAAGACGCTCCCGGCACCCGATTTCACAGCACAGCGACATCTATTGGCAGAGTAGACTAACTTGAAATATTATTAGTATTTAGCTCATTTTGCATCTTAATTCTGCACTCAGAGATGCCAAAATTTAATCACTTGTTCCTTTTGGCATTTTCTAACAACTCCACAAAGTTTCATCCGAATCCGTTCCGTACTTTTTGAGTTATCCTGCTGACAAACAAACCAACCAACCAACAAACCAACGCCAGTGAAAACAATACCTCCTTCGGCGGAGGTAATAACTTTTTGGGCGCAAAATAATACAACTAACGATAGGATCAGTAAAATATTTATTTCATTTTGTGTCTTCTTTACTCTCCTCTTTAGCTCTACAAATGAATCTAGGAGCTAGAACAACTAACTGTACCCCCTTTTGTGAAGAAGATAAGATATGACAGTTGATATCTTTTATATATATCTAGAGCATGAGTAGTTTATTTATAGTGTCCTTTATCCTTTTACTCTCTCATCACCAGGTTCACAAGCCCCCGAGGAAATGAAGGGGAATGATAAGGATCTAAGAAGAAGAAGAGTAAGAAAAAAAGGTATTTGAAAATGCCCTTCGTGCTCAATAACTATAGTAGGTCCCCCCTCCTCTTTCCCTGATCAATTAGTAGATAGCAGGAATACGAGCTATACTTCTGCAACACGTAGATGATGAAACTTCTGATAACTATCAGTGATTTATTAAAAAGACACGATTCATCAAAAAATACAAAGGTTTATGTAGAGATGCATATTTAAAGATATGTTGTTTATTTTATGGCATGGCATCCAGCAAATTGTTGTATGTAGCTCAAAAGAAACCCAATAGATGTCTATGGTGTTAAGATATATATTTTTTTTACCTTCTTCGGTTACCTATCATTCACAAGAGTGCGTATTGAGGCCATAGAGATATAAAGATATAGAGAGCTGATTCCCTTCAATAGCAGAGAAACAGCGTTCCATTGTTTCTGTGTGTCCACTATAAACAAAGTAATTGATACTACGTCATCGTAAGCTGATCATAGAGATATAAACATAACACAATGACGTATTTATCTTCCCTCCAATAGCAGAGAAACATCGTTGTTCAGCTATATTCTTGACACAATGACGTATTTCTCTGACGAGTCCAATAAGCTCTCTATATCTTTATATCTCCATGATTGAGGCCCTTGAGGCTATATTGTATTTAAATGTTTGAAGGAATTTTATTTGCTGTTTTGAGAGTTAGTATATTACCTCATTTTTCCCTTAATTATATTATGTGTGCTCAGCATCCATACAAGGATGATTTAAAAAATCATTGTTTTAATGCAAACGCGGGACTATTTAGTCATCGGATAAAATAAATTTACATAAGTAAACATTATACGAATTTGAAAAAGGAGCGTTCAATGTACAGATGTACCGAAATACAAATTATGAGTCGGTAGTTCATGTCTGTTCAGAAATATATTTCTAATCGAATCCCTTGGTCTTACAAAAGCAGAGGACTACCAAATATTAATCTGTAGTCCAGCTCTTTGGAAAATATACTCTTACTAATCAGAGCTTTTGTTTATATAAAACGTAATAAAACAAGTATTATAGGATATCAACCTTTTCTTTATTAATTGTATTCCATCTTGTTGAACCCCAATAATATTCTGTGACATACAAATAGGTTGAAACGTATTGGGATCGTGAGAAGAAATCTAAAACCGATCTATCAAAATAACGATTATAAATCGGTAGTCCCAACTCCGCTCGGAAATTTACTCCTCTTCAAATCCCCCGTTCATACAGGATAAGACAAGAATAGGACGGTAACACTCTTTTTAATTCTACATATAAAGTCTTAATTTTTTTTAAATTCCATTAATTTTTTTTAGGTATGCGGGTATTTGATCGTTTTCTTAAAAGTTGAAATATCGTATACAAAAATATAGTACCGATCTGCCAAAATATTGACCACCAATTTGTAGCCCGCTCTGTCCGAGAATATACTCTTAATTGAAACCCTTGTTCGTATACAAACGGAATCAATATTCAATGAAAACAAAATTTTATCATTTAAGAAATTAATGCCTTTGAGTGCTTCATTTTTATTTTTTTTAAACGCAGAGCCGATGTTAGGTACTTTAAAAAAGCTGTAAATAAGCGGCATCGGTAAAATAAATCTAGTACGACATCTCTGCATCAAAATGACTCTAGTGCCTTGGACAAGACACCAAAGAAACTGTTGTGTTGGGATACCTTTAGAGAGAATATATAATAAGTATATAATATCCCAGAGTCGTCGCCAATGAGATTGCACTGCAGGAACTAATAAGTAAGAACGACACGTGTGAGAGGGTCATGACTTGAAGACTCCTTTATTGACACAGGAGGAAAAGGGAGGAAATATGTACAAGGAAAAGGAAATATGTAGAGAGACAGAGTATACATGACGTCAGGGTGTCTTCCAACGTGACGTCAGGGACATAACAGAACCAATTGGATAATAAATAATTTTATATGGTTGCCTTTTAAAGTTTGAATATATTTTTAAATGTTTTTTAAAATGATTTACTATGGTTTTTACATAATTGAAATATAGATAAGAACCTTTTCTTCATCTACTGAATTATATCATTTATCAATTGATACTCTCAGTTCTGCTCCGACATTTACTCCTCATCAAATCCTTTTTCCAGTTAAAAACATTTGTAATTTGCGAAATTATAATGTGTAAAAATAAAATACACAAAAATATATACAGAAAACAGAGTAAAACTATTCAGGGTAGTTGCGAAAATACATAAATGAACATTTTAGTCCGCATTTACTGCCCTTAATAATAACTTATATAAAAGGACGCATCATTTTCTTGTTTGTTTTTGCCTATATGATTCGACAGAATTGCATTCGACTGGATATAAATAAGCATTATAGCATTAGTCACTCAAGCCTAGGATCTTATCAATGAAGTGGATCAAAAACGACCATCCCCTCTCGGGAGTATTCGAACCTGATCCCCCAACATTGAGAGTTGAACACGCCTTAACACTCATGGCTCTCGAATTCCCTAATCAAAATCGTTTGTTCGTATAAAACGTAATAATATACAAGAATAAGACAATACAAACAATATAAAAATAATTTCTTAAAGTGTTCCCAATTTTTAATTGCATTTTTTTTGTTGCAGGCAGATCAAGAAGTCATTCGGGTAAGTGAGCAATGTGCTCTTTGTGTCCCGCCTCCTGCATCTGAAGCTCATTATAATTATGGAGGGAACATTTATTATTATTATTATTGTGGTATGAATGCATTTAATTGGATAATTGAAGACGCATTGTTTGTTTCAAAAGTCACGAAAGGAATACAAAAGTGCCTAAGCTAACAAAGAGACCAGAAAAAGGCCTTTGAGAGGAAGGAGAGGATGGATGGATATATATAATAATATTACTTGCTCAAATAGAGAAAAAGAAAATCACATTTGCTTTTATTTACATGCAATCAATGATGATGATGATGTTGATTCCTTCATGGCAGCAGCAGCATCCCCATGTCCTTTGTGAAGAATGAAGAAAAAAGTCCTTTATGAATAATATGAGGAGAATATAAGGAAATATAACTGCTTACTGCTTAGAATAATATGATTCTCAATTATGAACGAAAACCATATTAATCAGGGACATCATTCCCCTGACTCTGAATGTTGTTAATACTGCCTATGATTTATTCAGAGAATATTGTTATACCTATGATAATATTAATCATTATCATAATAAAAGTAAAAATGCTTAACTAAGAGTAATTTTATTATTTTTCAGTTGCCAACCATTATTTATATATGGTTCTACGTCTCATCGTCAGAGGTTTATATATATATATATCTCAGACTTGTTGATGATCGTGAAATATTGTCGTTAACCAAAAGTTATCGTCGTCGTTCATCGTTATTTTTTAAATTGAATCGTTCGTCGTACATCGTTCGTTTGTCGTTCGTCATTCTGAAATAAGATTACAACTTTTTTTAAAGGAATTTGTCGTTCGTCGTTCGCAAACGACAACAAATGAATGATTAATCAAAAGTCTGATATATATATATATATATATATATATATATATATATATATATATATATAAACAGATTAGACATTCCCTTTTTTGAGCGGGAAGACTTTCTTTCTTTAATTAATATTTAATAATGGAATAATTTATTTATATATTCGTCACATTTTCTTTATCAATACAAACCGCTTTCATTCTTTCAACGAATCACGTTCTAGAAGGAAGTGTCATCCTTAGGTATTAGATAGTTCCAATGGTTAAAAAAATATTATTCTCGCCTTTTTTTCAAACAATAATAATTAGAGTTCGAATGTTGTATGTTTACATATTTAATAAATATTTATGGCTGTATAATGGTGGCCTCTTTAGATTTAAGCTTATGAGAAAGTATTAACTTCTGAGCTCTGGATAGTTGTCACATCAGTACGGCTATGAGTTAAATGACAAGTCATTGTCAACTACTTTATTATCCTTCCTTCTTTTAACCAATCACGTTCAAGAACGGAGTCCAAGACCGGACGTATCCTAAACGCAACTCCTTGGGTCGTCTCTTAAAACAGTCCTGCGTAGTATGCAAATGGGACTGTAAAAACTCCCTTATATTTTTGTTCTTCCTTCCTCCTAAGGTTTGTCCCTAACACACACAAAAAATAGAAGTAAGGCAGTTATTTTTTATGATTATTTAAAGTGGAATGACAGAGGAAGGGAGGGAAGGAGGGAGGAGTAGAAATAGAAGTAAGTCAAAAGTTAAATTTGTATATGCAAATATATATAAATGTATTTGTTACTTTTATTACTTCTTCCCAACAACAAAATACAAACTAACATAAAGAGAAAGAAAAAAAAGAGGCAATTTCCGTGGTCTCTCTCTTTTACTCTCTTTGTTCCCTAAGCAAAAACAAAACAAACAAATTGTGTCTTTTATTTGAATTTTACATAAAGGCTACAATCAACTGTGGCCTATCAGCTGGAAAAAGATGGTATGTTTTCCCTCCTGTTATTATTTGTTTATATATTATGGTTGGCTTCGACCGGGAGTATTTACATCGAAAACAATAGTAAAGAACAAAACGAATGGTACAGTATTGATATAATTTTGTTTCAACCGATAGTGGGAGTAAGCTATGACATAACTTTTGACTGATACCATTAAGCATGACGACATTCAACAACGTTGGAAGTGATAAGGCAAATGATATCGGTTGTGGGCGCAAGCTTCATAAAAAAAACGTAATACTGTAAAATTACTACTTTTGATCAGTATTTTTTAATCCCTAAGAGTGGTCATTTGTAATTGGCCAAAAAATTATAGTTTTCCAACAAGATTAGATTTCTTTAGGTTAACCTGATTAACTATACCTTTAGATATGAGTAAAGTCCACCAAAAGTCCTCTTAAAATGCGTATATTTTACAGGTATATGGAAATTCTATTATTTTATACATTTTTGTTTTCTTCATACTAACGATCCACATGTGTATTTTATGTCTTTATTTTTCTGTTAGCCAAATGTACCACATGAAGATTCAGTGCTTTATTTAAAACTTTTGACTATGTTAAGGTAAATTGAAGTATCCATGTTGGAGTAAACTTGTATAATCGGGGGTTAAGGGTTATTGTCTAAAACAGACACGGGCAAACTAAGGCCCGCTGACATTTAGGCCGTGCCTTACTCTTTTTTCTTTTTTGAACATTCTCATTGAGCCCTTTGTAAAAATGAGCGGACCAAAGAAAAGGAAAGTGGACAGTCGATGACCTGCTGTGGCCCCTTTTTCAAATTTTATAACCCATAGTGGCCCGCAAGTCAAAAAGTGTGCCCATCCCTGTTCTAGAACATCAGGTTCTGAAGGCCACAATTATAATTTATTGTGGGCCCACACTCACCCGCAAAGAACTCTCAGGTTGCACTAGACATACTATCGTGTATTGTGGTTTCAAGCCGGGTGTCACGGGGGGTTCCAGAGAAGAAATGACCTAAGAACAAATGGTCCAGGAATAAATGCCCCAATATAAAGAAGGAAAATGATCACTTTTTGGCCCAAATGCACGGCAAATATCTGAATGGATTACAACTAAGTTTTGTACAAATACTATTTATAAATCGAGTATATAATGCAAATAATAAAATAAGTTAGTTATTCTACAAAATATGAACAACTATTATTAGTTCATATCTTCAACATCGTCATTCCAAGATATTAAGCATTGAAATGAATTCAACTCACAACTCTTGAATACACGGTAATGGATTAAAAGACTAATTATAATACTATAATGCTTATTTATATCCTATCGGATGCAATTCTATCGAACCAAATAGGCAACAAAAAATCGATTAATTTTTGTAAAGAAGTATTCCTTAAGGGCAAAGGATTAACGCCTTTAGAGTATATTTATTATATTTTATTTTTTGTGCAATTTGATATCAGCTTTCAGAAGGAATTATGTCTTATAAGCCTAGTTTTCTTTTTAACTACAAAAAACATCCACATATCATAATCTATTTGATATGATAACTTAAATTTAAAGTTATTTTTCTTCTGAATATTCAAATGCATCACACTTTTGTGCATGAGATCTTTAACATCACTTAAATAAAAACCATGTTCTAAGTTTTGTGGTTGATATAACTTTTTACTTAGGTAGGTAATTCTTTGTCTACTAAAAAAACTCGTCTAATACTTTAAAAGACAATTTCTAGATATTGAATTAGTATTTCTTTACATTCAAACACAAAGCATGTAATTTTTCTTATGAGTATAATTATGATGCAATAAAAACAATTAAATGTTTAATTATGTTTTTACGCATTAACATCTTTTTATATACATTCTGTTTTTTATGCTTGTATATATTTTTATGAACTGTGGAAAAATAAAATTAACATTTTAGCGGTTCCGCACGTACATCAAAGCCACAATTTTTATTTTTCCGAATTTTCCTAGGACGATAAACAAGATTATGGTTTCCATGAATAAAAACATTTCGAGTTGGATCTCCATGGGATTATTGCCAAACAAGGCTTCAACCAGAGGATTGATATGTTGAAACTAATTGTTCGAAGATTTTAAAAGACTTCATAGAAAACAAAAAAGGAATTCCCCTCAATAAAATTTGTATTTTTATCATTTTAATGTAAATTTATTTGTGTTTGGGTTGTGTCATGTGATGATTTCATCATAATAAACATTTGAGTATAAATTATTTGACTTTCTGGATTATGTGTCACATCCTTTATAAGTCAAACTTGCCAAAAAGTGCATTGTTTTATCTTCAGAGCGTGTTTCACAAACTATAAAACCATAGAGATAAAAAGATATAGAGAGCTTATTCCCTTCATCTGTATTTTGTGTCCATTATAACAAAGTAATTTGTACTACGTCATCGTAAGCTGATCATAGAGATAGATTCTATCTCTATGATCAGCTTACGATGACGTAGTACAAATTACTTTGTTTATATTGGACACACAGAATACAGCTGAACTATGTTTCTCTGCTATTGAAGGGAATCAGCTCTCTATATCTTTATATATCTATGTATAAAACACACACATACATACACACACACATAACACATATAGCCTGTTTATGTATCAATATTATATAATCGTTTTGTGAAAAGCCGGTTACTAAAATAAACGTACCTCTAAAATGAGAGCCAATCAATTTTTTTATGTAATATTTGTAATCAGCACAAACCTGGCTAATATGGTTCCGGCCTTTTGAAAATTTGTTGTCCAATGTTATTATTGTAAAAAAGGGAAAAGAAAAAAAGTAAAGTCTCTAGAGCCCAAACGAACGCAATCCAAGGAGCAGCAATAACAATAATAAGTTTCCTAATGCAACTGCATAATGCAAAGCAATATTTATGAAACTTAATTGACTTGTCTAACCTCTGCACCATGTTGTAGTATGTACCATGTGTGCATATATATAGTGGAGTGATGTTCCTATGTAGAATCTTACACATATTCTCTCTCTGCGGTAGTTTTAGAATCCGCATTTTATTTTATTGAAAAAACCACAGGTGTTGCGCATAAAATAAAAAGGTGAATGCTGTCATCAATATGATAATATTATTCTCTATAAAATTGCCGCAAACAACTAAAATTAGATGCTTAAAATTGTTGCTTTAATATTTGCTACGCACTTTTGTGTGTGGCTTGAATAGGCTTATGGCTTACCACCCATCCTAACAATTTCCTCTCGTGTATTTAGTTATTGAAATTATTTTGAAAATGAGATATTTTAGTAAGAAATTAAAGGTTTGTATAACAATTGTGTATTTCGAACGTCAAAAACATCAAATACAAGTAGTTTGGAAGTATTTATTTCACACATAATTAATCTTCAATATTATATGCGGAATGTTATCTTTATTGCCGCGAGTATACCTACGTACACTTCTTCAATAGAATGTATGAATAAGAAAAATAATTGAGATATTAATATGTACTAACCCCACCAGAGAAATATAATGAAAAATCAAATATAATCCATACAGACCAGAATTTATTTATTTTTTTAAAAAACATTTATGGCTTTTTATGTTGTATTGTCACTACATGCACTCGTGAAAGCATTTCGTGGGGATTGTCCAATTGTTGGGTCTCCTACTGCCGTCCGCTCTGAGCATTGTCCTGGGATGATAATCATTCCTTATCCAGCCTCCGACGTCAGATCTTCTTAATAAGACTGGACTAGCTGGAATGAGTTTATTTGACCCTTCATAAAGAACATTGAATTATAAATTTAAAAAAAAATATATATTTTGCATTATATTATTAATAATACCTTCAATCATTGGTTCAAAGTTTTTTTTTTGTAGGGGACTCTGGAACGTATCAACTTATAATAATGATTTGAAGAAAAATAAAAAAAAATTTATTAGACTTATTTATAAATAAATATAATAGAGTAATTATGTAATATATTAGGAAAAAATCAATGCACCCTCTTTTAGTTGATAGTACTACACATGCTGGATATTTAGGTATCAAAATAGAAAGCCGGATTACATTAAAAGTTGTTGCATTAATAGCGCGCGCAGCCCATAAAATAAAATGGAAGAGGAAAAAATATATCATCCTTTGATGATAGGAATTTTTAGGTTTTTTTTTAAATTTTAAAATTCTTCTAAAAATATTCAATTACAATGATGTAATATACGAGTGAGAAAGAGTTAACAATAAAAAATAATGGTGGGGTATTAATGGATTAATAAAAAACAGGTAAGTGCAGTAATATTATAAAAAGATATTAGACAGTTATATTTAAAAAACATCAACAAGGAAACTCTTAAACGGTCAGGTTCGATTCTAACAATGTTAATATCAATAATAAATATTTCTTTTTTAAACGACCGGAATAGAAGATCGGACAGGCTTTGAAAGAGTTGATCAGTTTGATTTGATCTAGAAGGGGAGGGGAGGAGGGGAATTATGTAAACAAATAAAAAGTAGTAAATAACCGAGTATAATACAAAAATCAAATAAACCTACCACATGCTACATTTTTTAAATACATGCAACAAAGTCAGCTATTTTGAAGAAAACTAAGGAAATGCTTTATTTTTATATTTACTCACTAAACCTAAACACTAACAATCTTTGCAATGTTTATTTTAGAATAATCATCCTTATCTTCTTATTGTTATGATATAACAGAGCCCTATAAGGCCTTATAGGGCTCTGGATAATAATAAATAGTGTTAGTTCATAACAACAAAATATAAATGTGAAGTCCAATCCTAGGAAGAATGTTTACTTTTCTGGGATCCTATGAATGAGAGAAACCCTACTCCGTTTATATTTAGGATCCTCTACGTTATGAATTCGTGTTCCACATGAAGTTTCCGGAGCTTCAAGAGCTATGCCCTGAACTCGAGCTCGGGGAGAATCAGGATCAATTACGGGCAGGAAAGAAGGCGAACCTGACTGGATGGCTCCGGAACAGGCCCGGCGGGGATGGGTGGGCCTGAGGGGGGTCAGGCCCGCCCCACCCACTGAGTGACCTGGGCCCGATTTCTTTATGAATGTGCCAACTGTGCCCCCCATAACAACTGTAGTGGCCCTCCCAAAAGCCTGGGCCTGCAGCCGGCCTGATCCGGAACTTTCTGTTTTACTGTGGAGTTCCAGCACATATAAGTTCGTAGAGGCCGAGGAGCCTCTAGTCATGGAAGAATTCGAGGAAATCTTTAAGGCTGAGCCTATCGACGATTTCCTTACCCATCGGATGAGGTTTGGACACTACTAGTGTGGCAATACGATACATCACTCGATTATTGTTGGCTTCATTACCATGCCGCTCGACAGTCTTCTAACAGGGAAACTCAACCCTAGGGAAGTCAGCAAGCTCGAACGAACAATGGAGTCGGATGGTGGGGAAGGATTCAGCTCTCTTATCGAAGTAAAGAGGATCCAAGGCGTGGAGTCGCCCCAAGAAGTTCAAAGCCAAAGGCACGTGACACACAAGTGTTTCTACTTTTGAATGGAACCAAGGAGGATAAAAATGCCCAGATGCGGGGTGAAAGTGCAACTATAGAGGAGAGGTGGTCTCTTCGCTTTCTATTGAGAGAACCGAAGCACGAACGACTGCAGCTGTTTCTTTCAGCCTCGTTGGTGATGAGGGCGACATAATTTTCATCGAATTCGTTGTTGATGGTTGTAGAATTAAATTCATAATCGACCTCGAGTTGTATGAAGAAACTAGACAATAGTGCAGTCTTCCCCAACTTCTGGGGGTCTTAACCTCTCGACTCCTTTACATACGCCTTCATGATGAACTGTCTGTTTCGGAAACTGATGGATTTCTCCAAATTCAATATAAATTACTAGGAGGACAAGCTACTGCCGAGGAAAAAAAGAGGCAAAAGTATAATGGAACCCAGAAGAAATAATGAAATCACGAATGTTTATTACAATATGAAGAGTTATTTATAGCACCATATATTTAAATTGTTTACCCATTTACTATATATATATATATATATATATATCTTCTGACATGAATGCTTATACGAAACTGATGCAACATATTCAGTTTTATACCCCTATATGAATTTTAGATTAATTGTTCTCAGAGTTGTATCCATTGTTTTTATTGTGTTATGATTTAATATATTTTTTTGCAAATAATAGTAAAACAAGTGAAGGTTGTATATTTCAAGAAACTCAATACTCCTTATTGACACGCATTCCGGTCCCTTTCTAATCGACAACAACTACCTTTACAAACATTTTCATTATGAGCCTGTCTGTTTTGGATCCTCATGGGATGAAGAAGTGCAGCTACAAATTTTAATACAGTGTTAAAGGGTCATTTAAATTACTGTTTATTTATAAAATACTGAATAAAATTTCTTCATAATATATATATTTTTAATATCTTATATTTATGTAAACGATTATAAATAAAACAAATAGTATTCCTTTCAAAAAAAATTGACAAACATGAATATTGGTTGAATTTATAACCGTACATGCCCTTTTAGATGTATTGTTTTCAATTTATATTAGTTTATTACTTGAGTAATATTTTTTTTTCGCAAATCAATGAAAATAATATCAGATAATTCTATTAAATGTTGCCTAGAGAAATTATCAGTTCTCCTTCTTGCCTAACAAAAATTACATCATACCAAGAATATTAGGGATGTTCATTAGAATATACGGATCCGTAGATGAATCGAGGTATTGGATATTAGATGTGACATTAAGAAGTTGAAGGAATGAATTTGACTTTCCTTTTTTGAGTTTAAGTACCTACTACGAGAAAGAATCCAGTAAGTACTCGCATAGTATGTATGTTTCATTATTTACATATATTATCAAAATACACATTTTGATTTACTGATTAATGAGAATGATTTTATATCATTATATAAAGATAAGACACAAAAAATATAAAATGATATAAGAATAGATAAATTGATTCTTTGGTGACCCCTCAATTTTGCGATCAAAGATTTTTTAGGAAGCTATTTAATATAAAACATTGTGTTATCATTTTTTTTACGACAGTAAAGTGAATACTAAGTTCTACGCGCCACTACTTTCAAATTACAGTACATACTATAAATAAAATGGTTTAATTCTGGATTATTTTAGAAATGTTATTGGCATTTTTAAAATAAATTACCGAAAAATATGCCTTGTATTGCCATGAATAAATAATTTTTATAATGAAAAGTTAAAACTATTTGTGTCATTTGGTTAGAAGTGATAGTTTGGGTTGTGAACATTTCTTAATACATTTTATATGCCGTTTACTATTTCTGAACGCAGAGTTGTTTCCATTTTAATCT
>CP045895.1:26673729-26690184 GCA_013387185.1 Caligus rogercresseyi
GTAGTAGTCACTTGAAAAATTACCTTTGCGTCACTTACTGTCGCAAAAAACGAATCGCAAATTTTCTGAAAATATTATATTCCTAAGTTTTTAAATCATTATTAACTAAAACGTTTTGTTACATATCAAACATAAGGTCGCAAAATGAGGGAGGGAACCATTTTTCTATCCTCATTTATTCAAACGCCTGATCCGAAAAAACCCTTTGGATGTCATGGAACGAAATTATCACATGAGTTTTGCCATTCCACCGAATGAATAAAATATCTTCAAGATGAGCCTCCGTTAATCTTCCTCTCTTTGGAGGTTGAACATCCTTTAGGCCAGAGAAAGTCTTTCCACGTCGCATGTCACCCTCGAGCATTGGCCATCAAGAAGGTATTGTACTCATATTCTTTAGCACTATGCCCACGAACTTGATGTTTCCATCATTGTCCATGATCCAGGATTCTTATCCAGCAACTCTTTCAACTGTTGGCAAAAGGCTGCAGTGTAGAGTGGTCTGGACCTCTTCTATTAATCTGAAGCTCTCGACCAGAGGAAGCCTCTCTTTTGCAAAGCCTTAATTGCCCTCACAAGTATTGGGAAGTTGTCTTTGATGACTTCAAGCTGATAAGGATCTCTTCATCTTCAAAGATTTCTTTGGCTTAATTATTGCAGCCTGTCGTTCTTCAATTCCTCCACGAATTTCTTGACATTCAGAAAATTTCTCTCATAATAGAAGGCAGCTTCCAACCAAGTTCCCCTAACGACTAATCACCGTTTCGGGGCGGCAGCGGAATTTCCGAAGGAAGCTGCGAAGTTGCGCTTTCTAATCGATGACTTCACAAAAATTTTCTTGACTTCCGAGATGAGATGGTTTACTTTCGAAATTGCGTCCTAGCGAGGTCAGCAACACGATTGAGAGCGTGAGCTATACAGGTAACGTGTATTAAATTAGGAAAACTGCTGCCTCAGTCCACGACCAGCCTTGAGACAATAACTGGCTCCATCAGTGAGAAAAAGACGTAGCTTCTTATTAGCCATTCCTTCCAAGGACTTGCATAAAGCCCTGATACCGCTAACTGGACTCTGATAATTAATGGTAGTAACATCGCTCATACCAATCAAGAACGGACGTTCCAGGGTGACTCCATTCAAGTTCCAGCCATGATTTGCGGTCAGGGCCCGTCCTTGCGAATCAGTCCGTCTCGTCAGCCTTTACAAAAATATCCTTCTCCTTCATTGCTCTTTAATCTTGGAGCAAATTGGTTCACATTCCTCCTCCATACACTTTATTAGCGTTGTCCGGCTTGGAAGTCTCTTGCCGCAATGCTTCTCGAAGAAGTTGATGAACTCAAGTTGTTCCACCTTGGCCAAAGGGATGTTGCAGGAGATCATAATTCTTGTCAGATCCATGGTAAAAGTCCCAAACTGCACGTGTTAGATTTTACATACGATAATTAAACAAGTCTTCTTTTTCCGTCTGATTTTTATTTTGTTGATACAACTTTTTTTTCTTCTTCCTAAAATGAAAACAAATCAATGACAAGAAGATCAAGGCTAGAAACTGTTTTGCTCTTCCTTTCTTGCTTGCATTTAATACTACATACGTCATCAGAAATAATAGCCAAAATAATATAATCAGTTGTGTATTACATGAAAAAAAGAACGGGCAAAAGCATCACATATTTACAACTCGTTCATCAGCATCAATTGAAACCCATTGAAGCAAAAAATAGATGGAGGTTTGGTGTTTCCAATTGAATGAAATCCGTTTTGCTTGCACTATTTTCATTTTGTTTGGCCGGAAAGGATAAGAAATTACATTTTTAGGGATATACCAATGTTTTTGTCCATGTTTGAAGATAAAGCTCACTTTGGAACGTGGACTTGGACAAGGGCTTCCACCTCTCTGTAAACGATTGAAGCCATATGCGTGGGCATGGGGCGGTTCCTTCTTCGCGCGGGCGTAAATCATACAGATGAATTTGGTGAGGACGGCGTCTGCTTGGAAAGCGCATTTACTCTCCGGGTGAACTGCAAGCAGCCAACCTTTCTTCTTCAGGAAAAGACCAAACTCCCCCAGCATCAAAGGCTCCACTATTTTTCTTATAGACTTCACGCGCTGCACTCGTAGAAAAGGTGCTCCGAGGTTTCCATGTTATCATTGCAAAAGAGCAGAGCTTTATCTCAACTTTTTCCTTCAATTTGTTGGTGAAAAGGCTTGACGTAGCAAGCTGATATCTCACCCATTTCTGACTAGAATTGGTAATGGATTTTTCATTACTGTCTTCCATCCAAGTCAAGACGACCCTGGTCCTCTATAGCGAGTCGTACCATTCTTTTTTTCACAAGGGTCCTGGCGTCATGTGCCTTCAGGTAACGTTCATGCTATTTTTTTGTTCTATTTTGGGGAGTGCCTCCAGTGCAATATAAAAGGGTGTGAATGGGCCATATAGGGGAACGGAATGTGATTCTTTTTGTAAAATTTTGATGCCAGTAAAAAGTTTGTGGGCTATATATTCCCCGTAGCTGCGAGACTTGACCCCTTGATGTGAGATTATCATTATATTTGAAAAATTCATCAGTACTACCTATGATTTTATTAAAGTTCAGTGGTTCATGCTCCTTTAATAAATCGAAGACTCCACTCATGACAGACTCCCATGATAATACCATATTGACCCATGACACATCAATGTTCTTCACAATTCTAAATAGTTCATCGGGCCCCATAAAGATTCGTTGTTCGAACAGACACTTTGTTTTAACTGCAAATTTTCTTTTAATATTAACAGCCCAGAACTCTTCACTCGTCCTCAGTCTCCTCAGCCAAGAAAAGTTCAAGGACTTCCAAAATGATTCGAGATCAACGAGGCCCAACCCCCAATCGTGAACTCGAGTGTGAAGTCTGATGCCCGATATGTATGGTCGCTTTGAGTTCCATAGGAAACTTCTTCGTATGAAGTCAACAGAGGATTTTATAGGAGCCGAGTAAGGGACATATCTGAGTAAGTGAACTACTCGCGGAATAATCTTTTTATTCCATACGTTGATTTTGTCCAGAAGATTAAGATTCAGTTTTTTATAAAAGGAAACCGCATTTTCACTACTATAATGATGTTTTTTCATTTTCTAGGACGGTTTCGTTTTCCTTATGGCCGATGTGGACACCCAGAAGACGAGTCGACTTCAGGAATTTCAATTCCGGGAACATAGGTTTCAGCAAGGATGCTATAGATGAGACGACTACAGTTTTACTCACATTTATGGAGAGCCCGGAACGGCTTCGAAAGACTTCAAGAACCCTAAAGAGCTGATTGATTGATTTTTGTTGAACTGTTGTGCTCCCTGTTAAGAATAAAGTCAGGTCATGTGCATAAAGTTGACATTTAAGGTCACTCTTATCTGTGTGTAGTCCTATGATGTTTTTATTTGAAATAATTTCTTCACATAGTACATTGATGGCTAGAATGAATAAAGTTGGCACGAGAATGTTCCCTTGCCGGACTCCTTTTTCAATATTGAAGCTTGGGTTTTGACCAGGTATATCGATTTTACAAGCGGCTTGCCTCAAAGTGGAAGCAATTTTATGCGTCAAATCCTTTGGAATATTGCTATTATCAAGCTGACTTACAATAAATTTATGAGATATTGAGTCAAATGCTTTTTGAAAATCAACCAGCACTACTGAGAAATCCAAACCTTCTTTTTTGAGACAGTAATTTCGTCCTGTATGTTACGTGGGATATCGTCAGCCATTTAACCCTTCATGAAGCCTTTCTGAGATTTGTTTATAGTCGCTGGGACATTGTGCATGAGCCTCTTGTTCAATATACCTGTAAGTATCTTGAAAGAGGTGTTGAGTAATGCGATTGGCCTGTAGTTTGTGATTATATGAATTAATTTTATGAAACCTTCATTCATGAAGGAAGGAACTGAGCCACATTGGAAATCTCTATGAATACCAGACGCAAGACAGGTGCAAGTTGTGGAGCAAAGGATTCATAGAACTCGAATGGAAGGCCCGAAGGACCAGGAGATTTATATTTCTTTTTATAATTGTTTATAAAGTCCATAATTTCTTGTTCCGTGATCGGATTTATGGGTTCCTTTTCGTCCGGATTAAGAGGTGATAATTGGGACAATCCATCCTGAAACTCCGAGGAGTAATTAAGCCTCATGTCTCTCCACAATTTACAGAAAGAACATCTTCTGAATTTTTGGCAGTCCTGACAGGAATACAGGCTTCCAAAAAAAGTCGAAGCTTTGTTTTTGATAAACTCTAAGTCACTCGATAATATACCCTCATTGTTTCGTAGTGCTTTTAGCTTACCCATATTGCCTATGTATCCCTCTAAATGCTTGAAAGAAGACTTCCCTTTTATATTATCCTCCGCTAAGGCTGACTTCAGTCGAATAAGAGTGCCTTTATTTTCATAATCAATCATTTTATTGATTTGGTCATTTATATCTGACGGGTCTTCCGAAGAATCTGCCATTAATTTTAATTTTTCCATTTTTTCCCTTCGTTCTTTAGCCTTATCAGACCCCGCTTTTAGGAAGATCCCCCTGGATGAAGATTCTATTTTTTCAAGAGTGAAGGAAGGCGAGTAGATTCCAATGTTCATTTTATGAGTGAGGCTCGTTATTGTACTTATTATTTTTTTACGCGTTTCTTGACATTTAAGATGGCTTATGTTTAGCTTCCAATAGGATGCATGTTGATTTTTAGCGGTATGGACTCTCGCTACGATTGGGCAATGGTCAGATATGAGCGGGGGGAATTTATTAAAATCAGAAAGACGAGTAGCAATTTTAGAAGACACTAATATATAGTACAGTCTACTTTCGAATGTCTTGCCGTCTTTTGCGGAACCTTTAAATGTCATTAAGGGATTTTCTGGTTGAAATATAAGACCACTGTCTTCGAGTAAGTATTAAGTAATTACTTTTTCGAGATTCAAACCTTTTTTTTTGTTTCTAGAACCTCGGTAATTGTAACAGTCTCGTTTGTGATCCCGTGTGATATTCAGATCTCCTACAACGATTGTTTCTAGGTGGGAAGGGTCGTGGCTGACAATATTCGTGTAGAAACGATCAACGTCCCTATTAGGTCCGTATATACCATATAGCCTGGTTTTAGTATTTTGAAGATCAATGTCGATTATCACATAGTTTCCGCCTTCGTCTGTGCTTATCAATGAAGGGTTTAATGATTTGTTAACAATTATTGTTACCCCTCTAGAAGGATGTGTATTTTTTGTTTGACCATTCGACGCGAAAGAAATGTGAGAGGAGGGTATGATGTCAGAAATAATTTGGGGATTGACCAGGCGTGTGTCCACAAGGACTGCCACATCTGGAAAGCCTATCAGTTTAAAGTATTGAATAGTTTTGTTTGTTCTATGAGTAGAAGCTATTGAGTTAACGTTATAAGATAGAATATATATCATATTATCTTTTTTTGTTAGCTTTATGTTTTTTGTTGGAGCTCTTTTGTGTTGTGGAGTTCGTATTTTGAGATGCAGACATGAGCACATCAGTGATGCTCCTTTCATTTGCTCCTAAAGGATCAATGACATCTGAGGCAACCGAGTTTGCTGGTGGAGTATCTGTTTGTTCGTGGGGTGATTCAACTGTACTGTCAATGGGAAGTTGTAATAGCTATTCATTTTCAGACGAGTAATGTCTAAGTCTCTTTAGTGAACTGACATTTTTTACTATTTTAGGTTTTTTTGTTTCAGTTTCAGGAGACTTAGTCGCAGCGTTTATATCCGTTTCTTTGAAGTCTGTTTTTAGGGATTTTGGGGCTTATTATTTGTAGAGAGGGATCTTTGGTACTCCTTAATTGAGACCTTTTCATTATTACATTTGGATATTGTATGAAAGTATTCAAAGCATTTAGAGCATTGTCGACGACTTTTTTTGGAATTCAAGTTTTATTATTTGACCATTCATAGGTAAGAAAGTTGGGAGTTTTCCGGCTTAAGCTTTTACTCTTAGGAGTAAGTTGCATGAACCTAGTTCTTGAGCCATTCCTTTAAAAGCCGGGTGGCTGTTTAATTTAGATCTATTGATCTCAGATCTGTCGTAGCCAAGAGAGGAGACTTCTTCTGCAAAAGCACTTAAAGCTTCAGTTAGTTCTTTTTCAGACGATTTACCCAGGAACTTGAGAGCTCTAAGGGCGAATGGTCTTGCAATATTTTTCAGGAGAGAGTTTCTCAGCCCTGGAATGTCAATAATAAACTCGGACATACTCGGCCGTTGTTCGTAGACAAAAGGAAGCTCAAGGCTTGTAAATTTTTTGAGAATATCAATTGGCACTTTGACTCCAATTATGGCCTTACCAGGGCCCATTTCGGAGCTAACGTGAGAAATGTCGTAAGAAGGGAATCCAAGCTTATGTATGGTAATCTCGGCCACGTCATAGTCTGAGAATTCATCTTCAGAGGGAGGGGGTTCTTCACCTTTCTTTGATATAGTTAATTTGAAGAAAGACCACAAAGTCCTTCCTTTTTGAATGGAGGAGATGATTTCGTCTTCGTCGATGACGTCAGAGACTCCGGGATCTTTGGAGCATTCTTGACGATTGTTTGGGGGTTCTGAGTTATTTAGGCTCTTGCCGTGATCGAAAGCTCATTCGTATTCTTTTCATTGGGAGATGAGTTATCTTGGGACGACGTGTCGTCCGTATGATGGGGTTTTCAAGGGTATTGGACCCGAGAAGTAGGGATGGGGCCTCCCCCTCCAGAATTTTTAGGTTCAAGTACAAATTTCAACCAATTAAATAAAATTTTATAAGCCCGGAAAAGATAGTGAGAAATTCATTTGATACTGAATTGCCATGCATTCTCAACACTCAAGTACTTCCTGCAAAAAAATATATAAGGACTCAAAAGTAAAATAAAGGCTACGTTAAGCCTCCCAGAAGTTGTTGAAATTTCTCTTTGGAGCTGCAAAGTTCTGAAAGTTCAAAGGTTGTGCCCCTCCCACTTAAGAAAGAACTATTATTTTAGATGTGTCTGATAGGTACTCAGCTCCGAATGTTAAAGTTCCAATGGCAAAATGTAAACCGTGGTGCTACGCTGTATAATTATTCCGATTTCTTGGCCATTTAAAAATCATATAAAATATTTGAAATGATTTCAGCAAGATTTTTATAAATATTTTTATTTGAATGCTCATAATAAGTTTGAATTTAAAAATATATATTTAATTTTGCCAAAACTCGCAAAAACGAAAATAGTATAATTATGATATTTCAGGATATTAGTATCCATGATCCTCCACAGCAATCGATAAATGTTTAGTCCTTGGCTTGGACTACGAGTCATTTATATCATATATCAACCACCTTAATAATGTAGTTTGAAGTGAATATATGTTATATATAATGTCTGTCCTAGAAATAGAAGCTTGAACCAAAAGAAGCATACATTTTCAGGAAAGATTATACAATTTATAGGTACACTAAATTTCACTATAATTTGTACACCATAATATAGCCTCTTCTGTACTCTATAAAATTCACATTACATTAAAATTTAAGTGCTCTTTAAAAAGATGGTTGCAATACATTGTAACCTGCCACACTCTCTCCTCTTTCCTTTGAAACATAAATTCATAACCCACCCTGGAAATATCCCCAATATTACATTTTAGAATTATCGATATTTACGAGGAAGCAATTTTTATGGATGGACTTAAGACCCGCTCACTAGATCATCTTTGAGCTCCTCTCCCCTCATTCTCTCTTTCTCTTTATATTTTCTCGTCCATTTTTTTGGAATTATGCGTTTCCGAATAAATATTATTATTATTATTATATTTCCTTCAAGATATTTTTTATATTTTGTCCATAATCTTATTCCTCAAGATTAGTTTTATCACACTACTTAGGAGGGCTTATCTGTATATGGTAACAATAGAATATTGGGAAAGCATTTCGTTTTACTTTCAATAATAACTAGCATTTTTTTCTAATATTCGATTAAATAATCTTGGCACATAAATATTTTATATCATGATATTGGATGCTGAAGTGTGTCAATATTATTTGAATTACCTCTGCATTCGTATATAGTGGTTAAAACTAAGATTTAAACAGGTTTAAGATATGAATATTAGAGTTTTTGTCGAAAGAATAGTCCCAGCGATTTTTGTACCGACTTTATAGAAATAAAACTTTGGACAAAAAGTGATAGGTTTGTTGAGCCAAAAAGAATTGTTGCGATTCTTTTAAATGTATTACGATTTAGTATTATTTTATAGAATATGACCTCAAAATATGCTTACTAAGCATTTAACACAAATTGAGATACATTTTAGCCATCTTGTTTAGTTTATACAAATGTAATAAAATGAATTCAGATAATTTTGGGATTACTTCTACTGTTAAAACGTAATAGATCTATATGCCATTTGTTATAATAAAAGTATCCTTTGGCCTATTAGTATATAACATATTAAGTACAATATGAATCTTTTAACTATTAGAAACACTAATAAACGAGTAAATCTAGCTACAGGACAAAAAGGATTAAAATGTTATTAAATTTCTATAAAATAGAATCATTTTTTGATTCATTAAGTATCGCAAACATACGTTTTGACTCAACAAACCCATTACTTTTTGTTACTTTGAAAAATAAAGTTGTTACTAAAAAATTGCTGGCATTCTTTAGTCATATGACGTACATGGATTTATAAGAACAGTAACTTAATTCAGTAAAAATATATTTTTGATGATTTATTAGCATTATACGGAAACACTTGATTTAGACCATACAAAATTGTGTATGACGTTATTTTCAAACCTGCAGATAAAAAACATTTTAGAGTTCAATTTAAAATTTTGAATAAGCTTTTTCAAATTCATATTTTTACGTTTTTGACGATTTTTTATAATTTTATGAGAAAATTAAGCATAAAAATTGTTATTTACAAAAAAGTTACCCTCACGGAAGAAACTGATATCATGGGATTCAGTGGGTCTTATTTTCATAAGAATCTGTATCATTTGCTCAATCAAAATTTGTTGACTGCTATAATATACGTGAACAAAAAGGATTGTTATTCGTGGTTTCCTACAATTCAAATCTATATTTATCTTAGAATCAATATTCAGGAAATAATGAGTAAACTGAGCATTAACTGTTGACAATTAGCATATGTTAAAATTATACATTGTAACGATTTACATTGAACATGGAGTGGGAAAACGATAAAAAGCTTTGAAGATTGTTTGACAATTTAATCGTTTTACCGGAACAAAAAATATCGAAAGGTTGAAATTTGCCCTGAAATGAATGCCAAGCCAAATTTCAGATTCCCACCTTGAAATTATCTTTTGTTTGTATTAACGTAAAACAAACTTTATTTTTTTAAATATTATTTACCTCAGACTATCGTAAGTGTTATAAGACTGTAAATAAATATTATAGTATTAGACAATAGACATAAAAATATCTATTGAAATATTTTGGAATAAAAGTACTTTTGTATCAATATGTAATTTTATATATTACCTCCGCCGAAGGAGGTATTTTTTCACTGGCGTTGGTTTGTTGGTTGGTTTGTTTGTTTGTCAGCAGGATAACTCAAAAAGTACGGAACGGATTCGGATGAAACTTTGTGGAGTTGTTGGAAATGCCAAAAGGAACAAGTGATTAAATTTTGGCATCTCTGAGTGCAGAATTAAGATGCAAAATGAGTTAAATACTAATAAATATTTCAAGTTAGCCTCTTCTGCCAATAGATGTCGCTGTGCTGTAAAATCGGGTGCCGGAAGCGTCTTCCTCTCTGAATATCCGTCGAGGGGAACCCTCCCCCGTCCCTCTACGCCACCCCAGTCGTGAAAAATCCGCCTCGGAAGGCTCATAAGGACCCCGTGACGGCGGAGGTTTGCACTCTCTGAGTGTATATATGCCTCTAGTTTTAATATACATTAGCAAGGAACTAATAAAGAGACTATACATTAACTGTTGAGTCTGTTTCACTGTTAAGTGGTATCATATTCTATACTTTTGCAAACTTAGATAAAAACTCCAAAGAAAAAGTTTCCCCTTTTTGTTTTAGTAAAGTCGTAAAAAGAAGTGCACGTTCCTTATCAAATAAAACTGCATTTTAATTAAATTATATAGGTTTGATATATATATTTTTACTATATGTGAATTTATTTGAAACAATGGCTTCTATCAGGATATTTGAAAGCATTATGTTCTTTGTGTGTTAGTATACTTTGAATATCTCATAAGGAAAGAATGAACGAAATTATAATTTTAAAAATGGCTTCTTACACGTTCGACTACATTTTAGGACAAATAGAAAGCATATTAAACTAAAAGGTTGAAAAGGCTTTATCAATCAACCATGTGCATCGAGGGAACCGATGTTGGTGAAAAAGCCGCAATCCCTACTCATTTCAGCAGCAAATCGCTACACATCATTCTAAATCAATATTCCTGGTTTCGAAGATTCTAGCATGAGATTTTCTGGGCCCTTGCTTCGTTACTTTCCCTCGTGACCCCGATAAACGTTCATAAATATTAAATGCTTACTCTGCTACTAAAAAAAATCTTCAAGAATTTAAATTTTATGAGTTTACTCTTTATATATTTACTTTTTATTGTATTTATTATTATTATTATTTTTGTACCTGGATAGTTTTATATTCATTTAAGCACTTTCAATAGAATAATATCAAGATAAAAGAAGAATGACTCATCTGATAAATATTGATGGATTTCAATATAAAAGGAATGCAACCTTCACCGAATCTTTGGTTAAAATTGTGAAACCAATCCTGATGACAGAATGAAATTATTAAATAATTTGATGTACATATAAATGGCAAAGTAACATTTTTGGTAATCCAATTTATTTTTTGAGTTTGATATGCATTCCTTTCATTTTGAAAAAGGATTTTCCCCTTTCTCAATAACTTTTAGGAAGGCAAGTAAGCAACAAATTGTTTATTCGACTCCACTCCAATACTCCCGCCCGCATATGTAACCCAAAAATTACATATGCGTTACATTAACTTCCCTCCAAGCGCCTCACTTCTTCTTTCTTCATTATCTTCCTACTCAAAGTATTTACCTCAATGGAAGCATATTGGAGCAAACATCTGGCTAAGCAAATGATTTATTCTCTCTACAACCCTCTTCTCTCACTCTATTTTCTCAGAATATAAGCAAACCCATTACTCTACACTGCTACTAAATATATAATAAACTAGAGGGCTCCATCTATAGTAAAATTTAACAATCTTATATCCAAAAACATTTACAATAGTCCTCACATGTAAGCAGTGTCAAATTTTAATTATTGCTGTGCCAATAACTGATCGGTGCACGTAGTTGTGCCTAAAGCGTTAAAGTAAAGTAGCGCATGCAAGGAAAAAGTAAAAAAAAAAAAAGGCCAAAATTTTGGTTATTTCTTTAACGTTAGATGTCGCTAGTCCATGAAATTACGTCACAATCTTATTTAAAACCGGTTTAAAGGGATTAAATTTGATGATTTGAAATATATCAAAATAAAACGTCTCCAAATATAAATAATAAAAGGACTTTGTTATTATTTTCAAAGAGCTCTAGCATCAAAGCGCCCCTTACGGACTAAAGAAGAACTAAAATTTTGGCCAATTCCTTTTGGGAAAAAAGGAAGAATTTTATGTTATGCATGCGCTACTTTACTTTAACGCTTTAGTTGTGCCTAGGCTTCTTGGAATGGAGATTCACGTTTTAAATAGCAATAGTCCCAGGATCTACCCATATTATCATCTAAACGAAACTGCCCCGCAGCAATTTATTGTCAAACCGAGTCGAATCTGGGCTATTCAATACATAAAGAGATGAAGAAAAAACAAAACAAAAAACCTTAGGGCAAACAAAAAAATAGATAGCAATCGACTGATAGGGCACTGTCATGGACAACAGAATAAGTAAAAGATGTATTTTCTGTAGAAATATGAACATATGATGTTTTTTAGAAACTCAACTAGTAGATAAAATTATACAATATTAAAGAAAAACATTGTCGAATGTGTCATGTCTACAGCCAACTCTCCTAACTTAATAAGAACCCAAAAAATATATCAGCTGCCAAAAAATTATTTTTTATTACTTATTCCAGTTGATAGAGCTTTACCATACAATCCGGACTTTAACTCGGCCTATCCATCCCTTTTTTAAATTGGTATTTTGTTCTTTTTTTAGTGTCCTTCAGCAGAAAAATGAAAAAATATGCCCATGTTCTTTTTAAAAACAGTCGACTTACCAAAAAATGTCAAATTATAGCATTTATGTAATGTTTAATACAATAAAAATATAAGTTATAAGTATATTAGTGAAAAGTAATGAGATCCAAAAAAAAAAAATGATACAGTGTATCTTGTGGAGCTTGAATCATTTAAGATTGTGATGAATTAAAATTGTTGAGTTTTATTTTAATTAGCTGTGACTAAAAAAAACCACCGCTTTCATTTTATATTACCTGTCTTGATCTACCTCTAAGGTATTTTTTATAAAAAATACATTTAGCTGGTGATAGTGAGATTGTTATATTGATATGCTGTCAAATATGCAATATTTCATGCCTATTTCATAAATATTATTAAAGATAAAAAGGGGTGCGATAGCCGTGCGTGTTAAGGCGTGTTCAACTCTCAATGTGGGGGCGCAGGTTCGAATCCCGAGAGGGATTTTTGGTCTACCTCATTGATAAGATCCTAGGTTCGATAGACTAATTTTAATGCTATAATGCTTATTTATATCCTATCGGATGCAATTCTATCGAACCATAAAGGCAAAAAAATAAAAATATAT
The DNA here is from genome assembly GCA_013387185.1 of Caligus rogercresseyi. Lineage (NCBI taxonomy): Eukaryota > Metazoa > Arthropoda > Copepoda > Siphonostomatoida > Caligidae > Caligus > Caligus rogercresseyi. The sequence continues at coordinate 26,686,542 of CP045895.1, forward strand.
TAAAGATGGTTTTAGGGTAATTATAACAGTGTAAAGAGTTCCTTGATTATTGATATTGAGACCTTTAGACGAGTCTATTAAACCCATTCGTAATTTCCAATGACATTGATCAAGTATCCGTAAGCCTTACATTATTACTTCGACCATGGATCCTTCTATGCATACTTTAAGAAAACTGAATCTCTCTGTAAAAAAGAATCGATGTTATTTTCTTTTTTTCTTTTATCCTCCAAAAAAATTGCTTAATACAGAATTCTCACTGGAACTATAGAACTAAGTGCACGTTATTTTATGAAAAGAAGATGCAGATTTTGCAAAGTTAAGAATGAAACCAAGGAGTAAGTTCTCTTCAAATATTAGAAACTTATATATCAACGGAAGATGCCAAAAATAAGCTTTTTCAAAGAGCAAATATGTATTAATTTATAGCATTGAAAAGAACAAAAACATAATCAACGCAGTAATTAAGAAAAAGTTTCACATACTCTTCACAAAAAGATCTAACTTCAGACAGTAACATCAGTGACGTTTTATCAATGGTAACTTTATCCATAGACTTTATAAATGATTTAAGAATATGCCATTCTATTTGAAAAAAATAAATCAATTTTATTAAAAAAATATATTTTTTTAAATATTTTTGTGTCTTACTTTTGACTGTGTATAGAACTTGTCTTTTAAGTCTATTTCGTGTGATGATGAAAACATGTATATAATTACATCTTTACTTTTGGTTCAGTAAATTTTGCAAGAAATGGTATTGCTCAAGAACCGTAAGAAAAGAAAACGTTTTGTATGTAAGGACGAAATTCTTAGGTTTAATCCTCCGAAGCCACGAAAAGAAATTATACTCTTTTTGATAAATCCGAACCCTTTTTATATTTAAGAACATTTTCATATAACAAATCACGCTGTAAATCAATTCAACTCCATTATGGTTATAAATGTTGCATATCAATCTAATGTTTTAAAAAGTTGAAAATTATAATGCCGGGGGTTAAACAGAGCTAAAAACTCTCTTGGATTTGATAGCCTTATAAGTGAATATTAATACCCTCAACAAAAAGTAAAATCTGGGCTCAATGGTTGATGTGAGGAACTTTTAATTTTTGCTTTCATAAAGCTAAGAATATTATTATAGTTATTATTATATAGGAATCCATTTAAAAGTAAATATAAGGCATATAAGATTTAGTAGCTACATACTTTACTTCATTCATATATATTTCTCTTCAAAACTTGCTCCTTTCGATGATACCCTCTATTCTCCTTTTTCTGTCCTCATCTAGTTTTCATGTTTCCCGCACCTAAAGCTTTTAGAAGGTAAATAATTTAAAGTGTTTTTTAATGAAATAAAAATATATTTACCCCTTCACCTTTCCAACCGAGCCCTGATAATAATAAACCTCGACAAACAAGAAACCTTTTTCTTCTGTTTTCCCCCTTTATTTAGACCTTTATATATATAAAAACTTCCTTGGCGTTTTTCCTTTGTAAAGTTTATATATTTTTCATCCTTTTAAAGCTCCTTGCATCCTTCCTTCATCAGCAGATATAAACAATCTCTCTCTCTCTTTCTTATATATCTTCTTATTCGATATAAAAGAAACATGTTCTGTGAAAGGTGTCATCCCTTTGAAGGATTAAGTGAAAAAAATAAATAAACTTGTTTTGATTCAATGCTACTTAACATAGGTAACATACACACACACATACACATACATATATATATATTATCTATATATATATATTATATATATATATATATATATATTATATATATATAATATATATATATATATATATATATATGTATATATATATATACTATATGTACTGGGTCGCAGACAAAGTTCTGGTGTAGTGGGACTTACCTAGGAGTAAAACAAAACATATACTGGGTTGTACCGTAAATCGGTGTCCGTTTGTTAAAAATATCTCCTATACTTTTCAAACTTGTCCGCTAGTCTCATGTCTGCTTTTGAATGAAGCCTTTTCAAATTCTAACTGACTCATTAAATATTGGCTTACTAAAAGTCTTACAGTAAAATTTAACGCTGTGGATTATTCCCAGCTCGCACTGAAGTTTTTGATATACTCACGGTTCTGCATTGTTCTATGATAGACGAAAAATAAAATATATGAAGGCCTCATTTTTCTACGTAACCCTGTATAAAAGACGCTTAGGCCTCTTCTCTGAAATAGGATTCTTTTGAAAGGCTGTGTACCTTAAAGGATACCTCCTTTATCATTGTGATTATAATAATTTGTAGTAGTCTTTGAAATTGTGTGGATTTTATTCTTCCCGTGATTAATGATCCTGGATGTATACAATCAAGAAGAAAAGCTTTCAACAACACAAAGAGATAAATGTTGTGAGTGCCGGAGGGTAAGAAATGGAAACGCTCGTTGTCTTTGCCTCCAAAGAATTTAAACCCAAACAAAGCCGATTGTCTACCTTCTCTTTGAGTAATGTCTGGTATGGGGCTTAGGGGCAAGACGTCCTCCCCCTTCTCAGCAACAGCATCTCATGCTAGGCATTATTTATCATTCAAGTGAATGAAATTTATCAACATGACTATGAAAAAAAAAAATACCATCCAATAGTCTACCATTATTGATCATGAATTGGGAATATTTTCAATAAGTCAATTATAGACGACAGAGATATTTGCACACATTATATAATTTAGTTATTAGTGTTTAATGAAAGTTTGAAACGTCCAATAATCTACAGCCACAAATGACATGGATATTGAATAACTCTTTGCAGTCAAGTGTCCTTATGGATAGTTTCTTTTTGGTGAAAGCCCCCAGTTAACCATTTTTTTCCTTCCTTACCCCACCCTTCTTATAAGCCAGGGCATTTCATCCTTAGAAATACCCTGCTTGATCCATCTTCTATCATCAATGCAGCCCTGGCCCCTGTATTCAAAGCGTGCATTTGTATAATACATTTCAATGTCAATGTGAATCTTACTGGCTTGTGATAGTATTAACATTTGGTGTTTTTCAGAGTCCTTTTATACTGATGTATATATGATTCAATCATCGAAAGCAATACCAAAACAATCAACATTGCTTGTATCAGCCGACTTTATTTGGTGAAAGTTCATAGTGACGTCATAATGAATATTTAAGGTATGTGATAGTATCGACTCATATATAAGTCTTTTGTTATTCAAAATTGACATATAAACAAGGATTCGATTGATTTAAAATATGAAAATACTTTTTACGGTATATATCATTAATTATTCAATAATCTACTCATGGTCCAAATTACCCTTCCATAAATGGAAATATTTCAAGGAGGTGGACCAATTAATCATTTTTATTGAATATTAATGTCGTTTCATTTTAAATACAGGTGACATTCCATGTAATTCAACGATATTTCATAATATCAACCTAATGAAACGTCAAAAAAACAACAACTTTGTAAAACATTGAACCTCCAACAATCTTAAATTGGGGTTATTATATATTTATTTGCCATATATATATATATAGTATAATATATAATATATAATATAAATAATAATATAAGTAATAATTCACCAATCTCTGTCCGTCTGTATGTCCGCACGCTTCTCCTCCTACATTTATGGTCAGATTTAAACTTTGAAGGTACCTATGGAAT
>CP045895.1:26690284-26714152 GCA_013387185.1 Caligus rogercresseyi
TTTTTTTCAATAACAAAAGCACATTTTTATATCTTAATAAAAGCAGAACAAATATTATCTTACATCTTATTGATAATCTATATATTTTTATATTTGGAAAAGTACAGAAAGCAATAATAGATCGTAACATACGTGTTAAAACATCATAAGAGAAATAAATTGCAACAAAAACATATTTTTTTATTCCCAAAATAGGTCCATGTGTATCATAAAATCTTTTAAAATGTCTTTTATGTTGTCTTTTTAGTGTGGTGTATTAAAAATATATGCATTTTCATTTCAAATATATTTGTGGTTGTTTTTTAGTGTTTATCATATATTTAATTGATTTATATTTAATTTATTGGTGATAAGATTTAGATAGCGAGACTCAGAGTGCAGATCATCTAATCACAGATGTCCAGCACTATCGTATGAAAGGCATGATTCATCGCAAGAAGAAGATGAACTACTTCGTATTTTAAAATTAATGAAATGTTTAAAAAAATGAAAAAAATTATTGAAGAAAACTATACTATAAACTAGAACTAACATTTACTGTTGTAGCGCATATACCCCTTTGTGTGGTCGCGCTCTTTATCTTATGCATTTATTGTACAATTATATTATGTCTTTGTAATATATATTATATGTATGTATAACGGTATACAGTAATAAACCTTTAAACTATATAAAAAGATTTAGATAGCTAATAAAAAAGATATATTTATTCGCAATTTTATTTTCACTTAGATGCTCCTGTTGTATTATGTTTGTTGATGTCTTACTGTAAAAGCTATAAAATCTGGTTTACGTTAAAGAATTTACATTAAATTCAATTATGGAATGGTACACTCAAATAAAATATAAAACGATAAAATACAAAAATCAAATTATAGATTTCGCTAAAAATAATAGTCTCGTTTCTATAAATTGTATATAATACATATTAATGGTTCTTCTACACGTCCTTTATTCTTCAACAGTTCGAAGCGTACTGATTACATATAACACTCAATGGGGGAGAGCGTCTGTATGATAGAACGACCGGTTTACCCGTTCCGAACCTTCAAGACACACACACACACATATATATATATATATATATCCACATGTCTATTGTCTCTGTTTTACGAGTAAAGTCATTTTCACGGTCAACCTTTTGCTTCGTAGAGTGTCTTTGTCACAGCTATGTTTAGCCTTTCCAGAGTTGAAAACGCGGTTCAAATGAAGGTTCATGCCGTTTTTATCAGAGATGGGATAAGAAGCATTACATTAATAATCCGATGATTTAAAGAAATGACCAATCAAAAACCTGGACAGGCATTCATACTTTGTTAACAAGAGCAACATTATAAATCACACTTTCCTGAGACAAAAGAAATACATCACCGAATTTCTAACTTTAGTGGTCAATAATGTTATTTTTTGTACTCCAACAACAGCTGAACATTGAACAATAAACATAGTATTTATTGATTGTTTCCTTCCCTATTAATTCGGGCATAAACCTTGGAAAACAATCAATTCGCTTTGATTGCAGAGTCTAAACAGCTTATGGTAATCCCTAATCCCAGCTCTATTTTGTATCATAACAATGTCCTTTAAAAGGTTTTGAAGGAAGAATATCGAGGAGGTGGAGCTATGCTTTGATGAATTTAAATTAAATACTTGATGGCTTCGGAAATGACCCCCCCCCCCCCTCCCCCTCTTCCCTGTGCTTCTTTCCTAGAAGCTTAAATTCCGTATTCCCGAATGTAACAACGCATTATAATTGCTCCAATGAATCTCAAAGCTCCTTAAATTCCAACGAGTGACGAACACCACCTCCAACGAACCTTGGCCTTAATCCAATTATTCAAATGTGTTTCCCAAACATAAGTACAAACACACAAATGCAATGGAGTTGATGATGCCCTTAGAAGAGAAGGGCGCCAAATAATGTGGAAGAATTGTAGAAGAAGCAGATAGAAAGATTATATACTTTGATAGTGGCTGAAGTGTCTTAGAAGGGAAAAGTGGACTAAAAAATGGATTTCCAAGATGTTCCCATCATAGAGATATAAAGATATAGAGAGCTTATTCCCTTCAATAGCACAGAAACATCATTCAGCTGTATTCTGTGTCCAATATAAACAAAGTAATTTGTACTACGTCATCTTAAGTTGACCATACAGATATAAAAATTTGTTTATATTGGACACAGTGACGTATTCCTCTGAAGAATCCAATAAGCTCTCTATATCTTTAATCTCTATGTTTCGAATAGGACTACATCACATTGTGATGAGCTTGAAGAGATCCTTAAAAGATGAAAAGCTGTAGCATCTCTTCGAAATGGAATAGCAATTCCCTTCTATTACAACACTCAAAATAAGCACCGAAAATGGCTCAGGTTGATAGAAAATGATTTAATTTTAGAGCCTCATTAACGAAAAACAATAATTCCGTATTGACTTGTTACATTTTTCGTCATTTTCTTTGTTTATCGTATATAAAAGCTTTGTGTAAAACACACTATTGACGTTGGGTTGAAAAACTCATTATGTTCTTGTTGTGAATGGAGGAATCTGAGGGTCTATTGCTATGAGTTTTAAGCCCCAATGTGCTATTATTGACTTCCCCAGAACCCAAGGATCCTTTTAAGGTGGCTTTGAAACCCCATACGTCATTCCCGTGATCACTGTATCCCTTCTGTGGGTTTGACACACCAATTTGTGTAATGGATTATACACAATGAGACCTGTGGTCCCTAAAAAATCAATTCTTCAATCATGGATTAAGGGCAGGATTGAAAGCACAATCATTGTTGGAAGGGCTATATCAAGCATGGTGTATTTATGTAGGAAATTGTGGCCTATTTTCCTACTGGACATTTTCTTATGGTCAATTCTACGAGTACAGAAAATGATATTTTTAATAGTCACATCACCAATAAAATATAGTCAATATATTTTTTTTATGACGTCCTTCACACTTCGCGATGTGTCGGTCCTTATCTAGGACCGAGGACTGCAGTCCATTCCGATCTGGTCCGATCCAGTCCAGTCCTTTTGTAAGTCCTTAAAAGAGGGGAAATGGTTCCCTTGTGACGTCATAACCTACGTCATGTTGTCAATTCTCTTAATGCTTTGGAAAGAAAAAATCCTTCATATGAGGAAAGTAACATCTTTAATGAGCTGATGACAAAATACCATTTTTTCTTATGTTATTAATGTTTGAATATTGATTATTATTATAACAATAAATCGTAGATGCTGAATGACAATGCCTAAAATTAACCTAAACGGATGAAACGAGAAGGATATGAATGAATTATTTTTACATAAGCTTAAATGAGTTATACTCTTTCAACATTTTATGGAAAATTAAAGGACTGACACATAACTACTCACAGTGAGCATCGAGTCAACCCTTTTTTATTAAGGAAATGTTATTCAATATACTTTACTTCGGGGTTACACATAATCATTAAGGATTGTTGTGCCTCTTTTTATAGATGAATGAGAGATGTACAAGGAGTGGATAAAGGTTACCTCCTAAAGAATTATTCTTATATTTATTCTTCAATTATTTATCTAATATATATAATGAAAAATCAAATAGTATCGTATAATAAAATTTTTCTTAGTTTCATTAAAAAAAGAGGTATATTCGTTTGTACAAAAAAATATCAATCAAAATATCCCTTGAGATTCCCCTTCAATTTATGTCAAAATTGCAGATACTTTCTACAATAATTTCTATGTATATATTGCAGATATATATACATTTGAGTGAACCATAATGCGTCTTCTTATTTCAACGTTTACGATGAATATAAGAAACCCAAACTTGAAATTATAAAAGCCTACTCACTTAAGTTCAAATAAATATGTTTATATATATATATATGTATGTGTGTATGTATGTACCTATATGTGTATGTATGTATTTAATTTTTACATATAAATATATTAATATTACATTATATTTTATAATGCCACCAGCATAGTATTTTAATGACCTTGAAGGAACATAAGTTAATATAGTTAAAATAACCGCATTTCTTTATTTTTCCGAATGGTTATCTCGAGTTATATCTTCTGCAAGAGGTATTTACATCAATAAATTTAGGTTAATAATCTTTTTTTCACTACAGGATTTGAAATTTATATTATAAGAAATGGAACTGTTGGGATAAGCAAAAAAAAAAAAAAAGATCACATGTTGGAAGGTTGGTCATATATTTACCTCCGCCGAAGGAGGTATTGTTTTCACTGGCGTTGGTTTGTTGGTTGGTTGGTTTTTTAGTCAGCAGGATAACTCAAAAGTGCGAAACGGATTTGGATGAAACTTTGTAGAGTTGTTGGAAATGCCAAAAGAAACAAGTGATTAAATTTTGGCATCTCTGAGTGCTTCTTTAAGATACAAAATGAGCTAAATACTACTAAATATTCTAGTTACCTACTCTGCCAATAGATGTCGCTGTGCTGTGCTCTCCTCTTAGATGAACTGGAACGCCCCTTATAATTCAAGTGTGTAGAGTTAAAGGAGCAGTATGTAGAGTTAAAAGGACAGTGCGTACAGGTTGGAAATGACAAAAAGACCAAGTGATTCATTTGGTGGGGATCGGCGGAGGTTTGCACTCTCTGAGTGCTTCTAGTTTATATATGCGTTTAAAATTTTTTATTAAGAATAAATGGAGAGTATTGGACACGAAATAACTCATGACAAGGGTAGAAAACTTATACCTTGAAGGGTAGGCATATGCAGACGTGCTGAAGAAAAAAAAAGTATATGATTAATTTGATTTTCACGAGGACGACATCGCCGGAGATTTGGATGGGCCATCTTGTTACTAAGTTCCCAAAGAAGAATTAGTTCATGGTGAGGCCCATAGTATCCTAGACCAAACAGACTGCCGATCAGAAAAAAAAATATTTAACAGTCTTACATGCCATCGATTGAATATTCAAGTTGATTTAAACTTTCTCTTAGATATTAGGATAGAGAGCCCAAAAACGTTATGAATAGAGGATCAATAAACTCATTTGATTCCTCCTCCGGTTGAATGGAATCAAAGGAACTCATGTATAAGAATAGCTTCAAGTCCAGCATTCAAAAAGACAGCTTCAGTCTCTGTGCATTTTGATTCTTAAAGCCTGTCATCTCTCATAATAATCAATGGCATTGATTGAGGGATGCAACACTATGTATGCATGTAAGGCATATGTTTGCTGGGCTTGTTTGAAGAAGCTTCAAAGAGGCCTACATCAGGGATTACGTCAGGGATTGTTCTAATTTGTTTGATATAGCTGGTAAGCCATTTTAGATATATTGATGAGTGCAAAAATGTTAAATTGCCTAGCACATTATTATGCAACACTAAATGAATCTTCATTTTAAGAAACAGTGCTTCATTTTTATAAATAGAACGCAAATAAAAGTAAATATAAAAAATGCTAATCAATGGCATGAATAAATATTATATCTTTTAAAGCTTTCTCTATATGGATGAATAATAAATGTGTATGTTTTTTTCTTTTTATTCTATAGTTCATTTTTATGATATGCACAACAGAATATATAAAAATCTAAGAAATGTATGAAAAATCTGCCATGGAACAAGTTGTATGGCAGAGTGAGTAGTGCCCTAAGTAAATATTTTAATTTACAATTTTATCATAGGGGTTGAACTAAAAGTCCTATTTTCAATCATTAAAATAAAATAAAAATTAATTGGCATGTGTACTAAAATATATTACATAAATTTTGAGCTTTAAAATGACATTCTTGCGATTCTTAAAATTCTTTATAATTGTAGATAATGTCTTCCGGTGGATGGATGGATGGATGGGAAGTATTTAATTTCCTTCGAAGCCACAGTCCATGAGTCAACCGAAAGGGAGGGGATCTTCAGGTCCAGGGAAGCATATCTTGCCGCTGCCGATAGGAGCCTACCTATCCGACGATTGCAAGGGTCTCCAGAAGTAATTTGCTTCGCAATTAGAGCTTTGGAGTTCAAGATTACGAAGTTTTCGTCTTTTTCTCGTGGGGTGGTCCATTTTCTGTTTTATTGATTTTTATATCTATGACCAGTCATTTCTCTATTTGTCAATCTTATGTATTATAACGTGAGTTTGAACAAATCTGGGAATAGATAAAGAGAGTCAGAATATTCCAAATAGTCGCCATATCTACTACAAGTACGGAACACAGATGACCAAGATCAGAGAGGATTCGACACAAGTTCATGACCTTTATAGTACAGAAAAGGAGCAGTAACTGCAGGCACATGGCTTTGTACAGGCGGAAGAAGGGTGAGAAGGAAAGGGAAAGTGGAAACGCATGTAAAATAGAATATAATAATAATATATGAATAAATCACGTCACATCAGCTGTTGACGAACATAGTATTAAATTAATATAATACAGAAACACACCAGGAAACCTCTTGATTCTTTACCGCTTATCTCAAAAGTGTGAATTTTATCATTACTAAAATATAACTTATATATATTATTTAAGATATAATGATTTAAGAGATGAATGTAAGAATTGGAAGAATGGAGCTGGTCCAAGGCATTATATATCCTCTGACAACCCCACCTACCTATTAATCAATATTGAATATAGAGTTTAAGTGGTACATAAATGAATGAAAAGATATTCTAAAGAGCCTTCACAATATAGCTACCATTCACTTAATATCCTTTACACGAGTATATTTATTTATAAGGATAATAGTCAGTAATGAGTAACCTACTGTTACTCCCACCTGGCGGGCTAACTTGTATACTTTCCTATACATTTCTTTAGGGTACTTTTCAGCTTTTTAAGAGGGGTACGTCCTCATGCATTCCTTTAATCAATGTTTGTTTGTTTTTTCGTGTATTTCAGTTCTTTAATAAAAGTCGAAGTAGTTGCGTACAACATACATAATAAGACATAAGTCTTAAATTAATACAACGACAAAAGAACAAACCAAATAGAACAAACTAGAATAAAAATAAATCAATGATATCACAATGGTAAAAACAGACTTAGGTAAATAGCAAACTAAAATTACATTACAATAATGAAGGTTAGCGTTGAATTAAAAGACTAAAACAGACATAAAAATAATATAGCTAATAAAATTTTAGTAACTTCTTAATTATCTTAAAATGGCTGAGAGACTTGGTTGGGAATATTTGATTTCCCTCGAAGCGAGTGTCCACGAGTTTGTCGGTTACGGAGGGGATTTTGGGAGTGAGAGCTCCATATCTGGCGGCGGCTGCGAGATAATTCCACGGAGATCTTGGGGACTTAAAGCTCATTTGAATCCAATGTTGGTTTCCTTGATTTTATTGAATTCCTCTTCCACTTTTTTTACGTACATAGTTAGTAATACCAGAGCTATATCAGTACTTATTATGTCCGATCTCTATCCACAAATTTGGGAACCAATAATAATTCCATAAAGATTCATTGAATATATATAAAAATATGTTACTACCTGTTATTAAAAAGAACTCTGCTTTATATAAACAAGCCAAATAATGCCCGATAGCTCATATGTGCAGCTAAGTGATCAACTCTCAATATTAATGTTGTTTCCAGAGGGTCCTTTTAATATATACATCTTTGCAACCTTACCAACGAAATAATTTTTTTTAATGGGTCACTTATTTAAAAATCATACATAATAAAATATATACAATAATAAATAAAAAGAGCAAGAGGGGTTGTGATAATAAAATCATAAATAAACATTGTAGTTTAAAATTAACCCTCTGAAGCAAGACCCATCACATCATTAAAACATCAAAATCTAAATTATATAGTTGAAGTGAGTAACACGAAATACAGAAACAAATTGTAAATAGTATATAAGACCATCTTTTATTGCACGGCTCCCTCGATGATGTCATTTGAAGTCCTCTTATATCTTTTAACAATGAGTCTCAAACGAGAGTAAAAATGACAGGACCACTGAGGAAAAACTTTGACGATATCCGCGGCGAAGTCCCATAACGTCACTTGCTTAGAATGTGGAATCTTGAGGGCAAAGGCTCCATATCTTGCAGCCGAAGAAACAAATATTTTTTTAAACGACTCATTACGAATGAGTGTATTGGAGGTTAAGCACTCTGCGATGTGAGCTTTAGAGCTAGCAAGTGCAAAGCTCAGAGCCTTGGATTCAGGAGATGCAGTCGTTGCCTTTAGAGGATAACCAAATAGGATATAGGCCGATAAAAACTTTGCCTCATTTTCAGAGCTTATTAAATGACTTATATTATGGGTGACGAAAGCACGAAGATACGACAGGGCAGGGCAATCAGCGAAAGCGTGCATGATCGAATTATAGATTTTTCCGCAGTCCTTACAAGGAAAGTTGAAAAAGATGCAACCGGTAGAGATTTGAAATTGTGCGGTGAATTTTTTGCTATCCTTAACGTTGGTTGATTCCATAATTATTTTTTCCCATCTTTGCGGAAGATTTAGCTCTTGAATAAAAGCCTGGCAGATTTTCTTAGCGTCCTCGTCGGGTCCGGGCCTTGAACTTAATTTAATATGCCATGGAGTAGGGGATATATGAAGCCTAGCTGCTCTAAGAAGTGGGAAGTAAAACTTTCCCGCTCTAAGACCACAGTCTACATCTTTTTTGAAATCGTGGATGGTGAAAGTTTCTGTTCTAAAGGCTTCCAATTCCAAGCTCTGGGGAGTTGCATGTTGCCCAAAAAGGCCCTTTTCTTGGAGTTATGGTGAAGAATGTCTACAGTAGAGGAAAAGTCGTAAGTTGGCGTAAGACTCCATAATATTCTTTGACATGAAGCCCATATCGGAGAATTTTTTATTAGCACATTGGAGGCTAGGGTACCCATCATTAAAATGGAGTAGATATGGCTATTAGAAACTGTTGACCTCCACTCCTGCTCTGGGTTGCACGAAAGATCGATGAAAATTTTCTTGTACATTTTTGGCAATACTTTGGAAAGTTGCACCAAGCCTCCTCCGAGTTGTTTTTTAGATCTCTTCAGGGATGGAAGATAACTTTTGTGGAAGAGTTTCTGGAGCCAAGAGTCCTCTTCCTCTATCACCCAAAGGGCAATTTTGGGTAAAGCGTTTGCAAAGTAGAGAACTGAGGGAACTAATTTAACATTGTAAAAATCAATTCTTGTTTGAAGATTGTATTTTCTCCACTCCATTAGACTTGTTCTAATAAAGTTGGCCAAACTATTTTTATTTGAATCCGAATCTCCACTGCGTTTCCACTCAATACCGAGTATGTTTAGACTGTTCCTCACTGGGCAACCCATAATATGTGCATTATCTTTCGGGCACCACTGTCCCAAGGGGAGGATAGCAGTTTTTTTGCAGTTGATTTCCAGTCCAGAGTGTTTCTTAAATCTTTAAAAAAGGAGATTAGAATGGCCACTCTATTACACAGCTGAAGCTCCGAGTTTCCTTCCACATAAAGTGTGACATCATCTGCGTAAATGTCAAGAAGATGCTTGAATTTCCCGAAATTAATTCCAAAGCCCGAATATTTGTACTTCAATCTCTGAGCAAATTCTTCAATTGCAGCCACGAACAGAAGTGGGGCTAAGGGACATCCCTGTCTACAACCGCGCTTAAGATGAATTGGCGGACTATCGAGACCCTCCAAAGTAATGGTCGAAGTTCCATTAAGTAAAAGAGCTCGGACTGGGTTGAAGAAACGGGTAGGAAGTAATCGCTTTATTGCACGAAGAATACAACGATGATAAAGAGTATCAAAAGCCTTTCTAAAGTCAATGGCTATAATTGCGCCAAATCTTTTATTCGAGTCCACCAAATCTATTGCACACTGTAAGTTCCGAGCTATATCGGAGATTTTGCGTTGCTTCAAAAGCCTTTCTGGTGAGATCCAATTTTTTTATTAAGCAGAGGCTCCATTTGCTTGGCAATTACTCCAGCCAGAATCCTGTACGATTCATTTAAAACCGTGATAGGCCTCCAGTCTCCAATCTCAATTGCCTTCACTGTTTTGGGAATCAAAACAATACGACCCTTAGACACATCTTTTGGCATTTCACCCATTTTTTCCATTTCTCTGCCCACTTTTAAAAGAAAGGTATACACTCCTCTCCAAATTTTTAAAGAACTGACCACCAATCCCGGCAGGACCTATGGCTTTATTTCCTTTAAAATACTTAAAATATACTCATGTATATTATCCTTTGTAAAGAGTGCACAGTAGGTTCCCTTCTTTCTACCGGGAAGTCTGGGGCCTCTGACTCCGACAAGGGACTGAAATGATTCATTAAAAGCTTGAAGGATATCTTTTGTGTTGGTTAAAATCTTGTCATTGTATAAAATCTTTTTCAGTTTTGGAGTTTTGTCATCGTCCTTCTTTATACGTTTCAGGCGTTGGACATGACTGTTTTCTTTTAAACTTTACTTCTCATGTCCTCCTCGCAAACTTCGGCCAATCTTAAAGTATTTATTACATCAGAGGTGTAGCTCCTTAAAAAGATAAAACCATTATCTAAAACGTCGTCCACATCCCTTTGGAACTTTTCACGAGCAGATTTTGAGTCGAAGGCAAATTTTTAGTGGTTAAAATAATCATATTGTTAAAATGTCTCATGGCTTTTGAGGCTGAAAATTTAGGCTTAAAATCACGAATTAATGTATTTCTTATGCGCTCTGAAATTCATCGTCGTTTAAAATCCACTTTTGCAATCTAAATGATTGAACATGAGAATGGTTACGGAATCCATATCTACAAGCTTATGGTCCGAACTCGGTTCCGGTCTATAATGGGCTTTCACAACAATCTGTATAAATAAGGGGAATCAGAGCGAGGTCCAATCTTGAAGTCAGTGCTCCTCTCCTCCAGGACACAGTTTCCTCCGGAGATTTATCCTCAAGACGTCAATAAGATTGAATGACAGATTAGTTTGTTAAGGAGATCCTTGTTTGGATAATGCCCACCTTCTTTGTCAACATCTACATTCATATCACCAATTAAAAGAAGAGGTGAATTATCATTTTTGCAATATTGATGATGGATTGAAAGAAGGAAGACGCTTTGTTATTTGGTCCATATGCATTTATCAAAGCAAATGAGAAACCGGAATAGGTGACAATGATTTTATGCCAATCGCTTGAATTTGAGAATTCCTTTACACAAATCGAACCATCTAAACTTTTTGATACAAGTGTAAGAACGCCTCTTTTAAAATTAGTTCCAGTAAAATAACTTTTGTAGGTATGAGGAAGGCATTTAAAACATAAGATATTACATGAGGTTGAATGCCAGGCCTTTATGTCCTGTAGACAAATTATATCAGGCTTCATACATAGAATACGATTCATGAGGGCATGACGAGCGTTATGTCCCATGCCTCCTCTACAATTTAAGGATATAATTTTTTTCAGACCTATGGACGGCCCTGAACTGTTTCTGAACGATTTAAAGAAGAAGTCCGAGACCTTTAGTTGATCCGTATTTTGAAGAGGGGCCTTCATAAACTTTGGAAAATAAACTAGGCGATGCAGCCATTAAATACTCTTATGGAGTTTTGGCTGTGTTCTTTTCCTTTCAGGGGAACCATGAGAGACAGATCTTTCTCTTTTACTAGTAGATTGGGATCTTGTTCGCGATGTCAGAACGTTGCTCACGTCTAAATGCGACTTACGAGGCCCCTCTGGTAGTTTTGAATTTGTAGCGAGCTCTGTCTCCAAAGGTTGGCGAACTGAAACTTCCAGTCTTGTGGTTTCCTCATTTGGCCCCTCTGAAGTATCACCTTCGGAGGAAACTTCACTAATTTGATTTTCTGTTGATTCTCCATCGCTCCAGTACCAGTATATGGCTCTGAGGGAAGTCCAATATCTTCGGGCTCCTCGTTGATTAACTGGTCCCCATTTCCTAAATTAGTTTTTTTACGCTGTTGAGAAACTGATAAACTTCAGCTTCAGGCTTACTGTCTAGTCCCTGTATAACACTTTCAGGTTCCATTGGCAATGCATTATCTTCCGCAGTAGATTCCTCCCCATTTGGCGGAATTGTCCCATCAGACTTATCTGAGTTTTTTTAGCATTTCCCCTGAAGTTCAGCCCCCTGAGATAAAGGACCTCAAGGACCTTTCATTATCAAAGAGGTGAACTTTTTTATGTGTGCAGTAGTGCTTAAGGATGCCAAAATTGAAACAATTCTGACACTGCATTCTAGCACTGGCAAATCTCAGCTTAATAAGGTTCCCTTGAAAGACAACTATTTGTGGGATCATAGAAGGGTCAGCTATTAATTCCATAATGTAGTCTCTCAATCATTTTTGTACTTAGGGAAAAAGACTTCCGCCTCCTTATCAACCGGATTTTTTTAAGGGTAATGGGTCACTACTTCTCCGAATTGTTGCATTCATTCCACAAATTTCGACTCATTAATTCTCTTAAAAGTATTGATAGCTGATAAAGATAACCTCTTTCTACGATCAACGGTGATCTTATCAATACCTTTTAATTTGATAGTGACCTCTTCATCTATTCCCTCTCCATTTTTCAGCTCAATTTTCTTCTCCTTTTTCAACTCATTCAACCTGTCCCTTACATCCACAGGGAACTTAGTATAGAAACACGCCAAGCCCAAGCCAACCTTGGGTTGCTCCTGCAATCTCATGTTCTTTGAATCCAAAGAACAATGCTAATTTATACACATCGAAGTGTTTAAGACCACTTGACGAAATGCTTTACCATTACTATCCTCAATTTTCACAACCAACGTCTCCCATTTGAAAACGTCATTCATGTTAATCCGTTCTGAAGTTTTTTGTTGCTCTTAGAGGAGACAACATGTGAGTATGTCCATAGAATACTAGACGTACCAGGAAGGAAGATAAAAAAACGCACGCCTAATTTTCCACAACATGCGGGCGTCATTTTTAGTATTGCTTAGTCATCACAGCGTGTATACGTGCTTGATCTTGCTCCAATAGACAATCATTGTGAACATGTGTTGCGCCCCTGGATGCAAGCAGGGATACAAGAGCACCCCAAAAATCTTTCAGTGACTTTTCACACGTTCCCCAAGAAGGACTCCATCCTTTCGGAGTAGATCAAAGCAATTCCTAGGATACATCTAATTAGACACCAACATCAAGTTCAAGAATATATAGTCTCCATTTCCTTCATTCGGACTTCGTAACAGCTTCTGAGACCCTACTCGAAATATAGGGAGAACCCTCCAAAAAAGGTATGGACTTATTTTGGCTTGCTTTATTTTTTTTATTAATTGAACTTTTGTTAATTTCTAGATGTTTGAAGGATGGTGTCATTCCCTCAAAATGCCCTAATCTCCCCACTTATCTCTCCTCGAAAAGGCAACTCCCGAGGCCAACGCTAGCAGCAACCACTAGCAAGAGAGTGTCCTCATCAATGAGAGACAAGAGGCTCTCCGTAAAGAACTCTCCATGAAAGGAATCCGTCAAGACTGCCCAGGAACTTTACATCATAAGTTTGGCATCAGAAATCTTGAGAGACCTTCCGGATAAACTCTAATTCAACTTCCAAAGGTGTTACTTGTGAAGATGGTTTCAACAGAGAACGGAATGGACATTTCTTTAAGTTTGGAAGTCGATGAAGATCTATCCTTCCAAATGTATCACCGTCACTCCCTTCTGGAAAGAGCTTAGTATCCCACTGAGGTGGAATCGGACGAGGAAAAAGTCGAGCTGGGAGGCTCACCAAAATCATGAGCAGAGGTGGATTATCCACTCCATTGGATATGACATTTCTTACCTGTGTTCATGCCTATTCGCTCCTTTACTTTATATCAACTCACGACGACGAGAAAGTGTGTCTCTTAAGATCTTCAAATCCAAGGGCCACTTTTACCGGAACATTCGTTGAAAAAATGTTTGGCAGCTCGAAGGTGGTCATCAAGACCATGCTCAACAGCCAATGTGAAAAAGGGCATAAATGGGCTCGTCATCTTAAAAAAATAAGTCAAATAATTTTCAATGTCTGCAGTAAAAATTTGGTTGCTCAATTAAACGACGAGATTCATGATCAAAATCGCAAAAGAGCAGCCAACAAATTGAATCTTAAGGAAAGAAAGATTGCTAAGCTCCTTTCAAAAGCTTAATATTTATTGCACTCTTTTTTGGGGTCCTTTTTTATATATGTACTAATGTATTAATAAACTATTATTCATATTGGTTCCCGACTCATTTATTTCATTTACATATAAATTTAAACCTTTATCAAAGCATTAAAACAGGTCTTTTTATTTTAATATTTAACATATATACGTTCTATTAGGGAAGAATAAATGCCCGCATCATGTGCGCGTAAAATTCTTTCTTCCTTTCCATGTGTCTAGTATTCTATGGTATGTCTTTGATAAAGACGTTTCAGTTGTACACTTTGTAGCCTTCTCTTGAGAAGCATTCCCGCCTTCCTTCGCGGAGCCGGTAGTCTTTCAACTAAGGGAGAATAATTTAAAGGGATTAATTCATCCGGTGGCCTGTCAGAAGGTTCTTCTTCTTCATACATGGCTGTGTGAGAGACTCTCCTTGTGCCCTCTGAGTAAACTCTCACTGAGAGTTTACCATAGAGATATAAAGATATAGAGAGCTGATTCCCTTCAATAGCAGTGAAAACAGCGTCCTGTTGTTTTTGTGTGTGCAAAATAAACAAAGTAATTTATACGACGTCATCGTAAGCTGATCTTAGAGATAGAATCTATGAATGATGAAGAGAATAAACTCTCTACAGTAAACCCTCGATATAACGACCTCCGTATAACGAACTTCGGATACAACGAACCTCCTGGAGCTAGCCGAACAAGCCTCAGATATAACGAACTTAAGTTCGTTATATCTGAGGATACCGAACTTCCTCGAGCTGGCCGAACATGCCTCATATATAACGAACTTAAGTTCGTTATATCTGAAGCTACCGAACCTTTTGTGTTCATGACCGAACAAGCATCAGTTATAACGAACCTAAGTTCGTTATATTTGAGGCCTACCGAACCTTTTTTGTCCATGACCGAACAAGCCCCAAAATAACGAACCTAAGTTCGTTATATTTAAGGCTACCGAACCCGAAATATGAGCTGCTGTGGATCATGCGGTTTGAACTCATGCGTGAGGTGCAGCAGAGGAAGACGCAGACGAAGATCTCTGACTTCTTCAAGGCTGGCCCCTCCCCAGCCGAGAAGAGGTCTAGGACAGAGTCTGAGACCAGCAGTGTGTCTGTGACTTCGACCTCCTCCACTAATCTGCCAAATGTGTCCAGCAGCAGACCGTCGTCACTCCTGCAGGATATACCTTACACTCCAGAGCCCCCCTTTAACGAACTTTCGGATATAACGACCCTCCCTCCCCCCATATAGTTCGTTATATCGAGGGTTTACTGTATATCTTTTAAAAGTGTTTTACGGTCACAATGACGTATTTCTCTGAAGGATCCAATCAGCTCTCTATATCTTTATATCTCTATGGAGTTTAATCAGAGGGCACAAGGATAAAAAAGCACAAAAAGGGAGATACAGAAGAGAAGGGGAGGGAGGAAGGGGAGATGCAGCAGATATTTATATTTTTTCTTTAAAAAACATATAAATTCACCGCAAAGTCCACCTTATGTCCAATGAAACAATGAAGAAAAACCACTATCCTGGAGAATCCCGAAGGGAAAAGGTCTTCGGCTGAACACAGTAAAAGAGTATACCAATTAACTGTTTATACAGCTGGTCAAAACGTCCTCTAATCGTGCTTCTGCACAGGTACTAATATAAAATTAACACAGCACAGAGAGGCACGTCCACACGCGTCAACAGACATACATAAACTCTGCATATTTTTCAGTGTGCGGGGTTCTGTCTTCAGGCTGGAGGGGGTCATTTCCAGCAACCTTTGTAGGGCTTTAGAAGATGTGCCTCTTACGATAAAGGACAATATATGCTGAATAATAATAAAAATCCATTATTTTCCTTGAATGAGTATCAATGAGGAAATTTTTCGTACTTTAAGTACTTCTAATTCACAATTCAAAAATTAAATTTATGAAGGAACGTATTGCATTTCAACATTTAAAAGTATAATTAAAAACTTGATCTCAAAATAAGTCATTTTAAAATGAATTCGTAACAACGAGAAAATCAGAGTGTCATCTCCTCTCTGAAAGTCAAATCCTTTAAATAATACAATCCAAAGACTATTGGCTGGCGAATCATGTAAACATAAATTGAAAAAATATATATAATCTTTTACAAAAATAATGATTCAATCAATCTAAAAAGCTTGGCTCAAATAATTTATACAATGAGTAATAGTATTTTTTGTACATCATACAACATTGTTTATTTGAAAATTTACTGAATATGGGTATAATCACATTTAGATAGACACCGAGGACTCATGGGTCCATGCGGGAACGTCATCAAATTTTATCCATCCAAATCAAAAGAATATTTTAAAATTATGCAAAAAATATTGAAATATTTTAAATAGATACCCATCTGATATTTAGTTTATTGTTTTACCTCTTGTTTAGATTTTTATTATAAACTATAATGTTTATTTTACTTATATATAATTTTTTTATATAATTTTATATAATATCTAAACAATAAAGGAGAGAAGAAAAAAAATAGACACACGTTTACTATTTTAGATTATTAAAATGTATGTCTCTTGATCCACCAACGAAAATATATGAATGAATAAAAAGTATCTACTTAATGGATGTTCACGCCATCTGACGGGCATACCATTATCTTTACACAGCGTTTGATGGGTGAAAGGCTTTATGTTAAATCCATTTGCACTCTTTGAAAACCATGTAAGTGCTTAAAAACAATAATAATAATAATATAAAGTACATTGAATACGAAAGACTAAAAGCAACAGACTCATAATAAATTCAAACATTTGACACACTTAAGACCTCATTCATTGTCAAATGAAGGCATGCATTTTAAATCTATCTCTTTGTCCTTGAGCATATGTGTGCCCTCAATATGTCACGTCAAAACCATTCAAATAGACACTTCTACAATACTACATACATAGCAATTTTCGTCTCTGCCTTTAAGTGGTGCCCCTAAATGCTATATATATATATATATATCGTATTTTACTCATATATGTGTATTAAAGATTCCTTTGAATAATGGAATTTTAATAATAGTATTTGTTTGGTTAGTGTGTACAAAATGTAAAATTAGTAGCAAATGAAGTCTCCCATTACTCGACTCTGCATGAACTCCACATCTGATTGTTAATTCAAATAAAAAACATACAAAATTTGTTCCATAATATTTCTTAAGACTAGAAAATATTGTGTTGGTTGAAATAGAAGCACCCTCTCAAAATATCCCTGAATGATTTATTGGTTAAAAGTATAGTACAGTTTGTCGGATCTGGACTCGGACTGCGATGTCCATGTTACCTTGCTTCGGTGTATAAATTACTTTGGCAGATCTCTGGGTTGTGCCTAGGGATCGTCGTAATGCGAAGTTCTGAAAGAGAGAAGGAAATGAAGAGTGAACCTCTTACCAAACTTGGATTTAAGTATTTACTTTTAAAGTTTAATACTTATTCAAAGAGACTAAAAAAAGCCAAGAAACTTTTTCAAGTTTCTAAAAATAAACTAAGGGTTTTTCTCTCTCGCCCTGAAAATGAATTTTTTCAAAGGGGAAAGGGTGGTTGATGAAGGAACACTAGTTCACGGAAAAGAGAAAAGTTATATTCTCCTTGAAAAAAATATATTTTTTCAATTTAAACGATTCTCTTCGAGTGAATAGTGAATTGTTAGTAGATATTCTTGAACAATATTTATTTTATAACATTCGAAGTCTCTTGTGTTCAATTCTATCCAGAAAAAAAGGATATAAAAATAAGCCAAAACAGTCTTTTTAACTTCCCACTAAATGTAGATCGAACGTAATACTTATCTACTATATGGCTTTAAGGTGACAATTTTTACGAAATATTTCGTGGCTGATTTATTATACCATGAGGGGAACTATGAATTGCTTCATACGACACAGAAGGATTTGTACATTTTTAAAATGGACGATTTCTGATCAAGTGACTTTTGACTCGCTCCTCTATATATGACTTCTTTAAAAGGAGTACAAAAACAACTCTCACTCAACCCTGAGCTCCTGAACCATTAAGAAGGTTTTCCCTGAAGTTCCTAGTGAAGTCAATAATAAAAAGTCCAAAAAATGTCTTCAAGAATGATTTTCAAGATTCAAGAGATTACACTCTTTAAAGCTTGTAAATTGATTTAAAATTAAAACTTTCTTGCTTTTTCATCCTGTAGATTAAGAAAAAAAAGAAATCCATTGTGAGCAGGATAAAACTCACCACAGCTATATAATCCCCCCGATCTCACAGTGTGTGGCAATATTCGCCTAACCAAAATTTAAAAATAGACTAAGGATCTGCGTGATTCACCGGTAAAAGTTATTTTTAGTCTTCGCCCTTGCTAAGTACATCTACATATATTTAGAAAATATAATATAAACATAAGCAAAATATAAACGTCAGCAGCAGAACAGTAACTATAGTTCATGTTAATAAACGAAACAGAGATCATTTTAGAAAGGAATAATAATAATATAACAAATATCAAATTCACTCCTTTGTGAAAGCCGTGTCTTTCCATGTAAGAAGATATGTTGCTTTCATATTTAAAAATACTTAAATTAGGATCTTTTGGATGAGAACACATCTGCGTTTTCTTTCTTTCATAAACATGTGTAGTAATAACAAAAAAAGGATCCTGTGTCAAACTTTGATGAGTCATGTAAGTAAATTGCACGAACGGAGCCACAACAGGGAAGCCAGCTTTCTTTTTAATTGAAAACCCCTACAAATTCTCATATAAAACAACAAAAAGGTTTCATTCAATTCTTATTAAAAAAAGAAAATTAATTGAAGAAACGCCATGGCAATGATTTAAATAACATTTAATATTTCAAGGGTTGCACTTAGGGATTTCAGTCAATTCTTGAGATGAATGCTGTGAAATGAAGAAATATTGGTTAGCATTACAACAACAACAACAAAATAAAAGTTGTGAGGTTTCTATCTCAATTTCATTCTTTACTTTTTTAAATTAACAGTTGTCTGTATTCGGAAATGATGCAAATCAATCCTATGTAACTGTTAGTTGAAACTACTAAATATAATTTAAGTAGGAAAAAGTACTAATAACGAGCTGCAAGTATTTTATATCTCTAAAAATGCATTATAATAAACAGTAATGTCATAACACCAAAAATGATGTAGCCAAAGCTGCTATTTCAAAACTCTAAGGCATAGATATTTACGAAAATCAAAGGAAGGAAAACGCAAATATAAATATAATACATATTCTTATTTAAAAAGTATTAACAGCAATCGTATTAGCTTTTCATGAGAACAAACAATAAATGACACAAATAAATACTCATTTTTAAGTTCATACAAAATTTAGATAAAAAAAATTATTCATTGCATTGAAACCACTTCAAAATGTAACATTGTTAAAAGTATTTTTATAATAGTATTGTATGCTGCAAAACATGATGGAAATGATTAAACTCTGTGCAGTAATTTTTGATTATAATGTTCATTATGTTTTGTTTTTTATACGGAACTGTCTTACATTGTGTTTTTTATCTCCTACTTTCTAGTGTATTCTTATATTTTACACTGTATGGATTTTAGCTAGTAAATAAACATCTTAACCATCAAAAAAAACTATGTACAGTCAAATTCTATGAATTGTAATGATACATTAAGAATGTTAAATCCAGCACTGTGCAGAAGCTGCAATGAAAATCCTCTGTTGGAAAATGCATAGATTGCTTGCAGCTGTGAGTGCTTTGTAGGGCGGAGGAGTACCATTTAAGGCATCCATTCACCTTGAAGATCAATATTACCAGTTCAAGCGTAATACTAGCTGATCAATAGCTATGTTCTATTTTAAAGTATAACTTATAATGCTACTCCATCGATTGCTTTTATCCTTAAAACGAACAATTCACTATATAAATCACGCTTTTATGATTACTTGTCTTAATGCATGGATCATGAGCTATTCCATAAGTGTGTAATCGAGTATATTTGCCATAGGGTACATTAGTTACATTTGTAACTAGTCTAAAAAACAATAAAATTATAAAAACAAAATGCCCATGCAAAATGGATTATATGGGGACGCTGCGTCCAATATCCTAGCTGCGGTCCTGGCAGTGTGGAGGGTAGTGTCCGACCTCAAGGCCTTATACATGTTCCACACCGATATTGATGGCATGCAAAGGTAGCCGTCTCTCTCTGAGTGGATATGCCACTGGAGTCGTGGACCTTATTGGCCTCCTCGGATAGGGAAGACGAAATCACCAACCGGGTCCTGGCTCCGCCGCTCCCGTCCTTGGAGTAAAAGCATTTCCAGGTCATATTTGAATAAATACTGAAAGAACTGCCTTGAATGTTCCCTACTGCAAATTAATATATTAAAAGCCATGTATGTATGTACTAATCTACGAAAATAACTTGCTAGCACAATGCACAAATCCTAATGAATTAACATATTATCCTAATGCAAGGAATTGCATATTGTAGTAGCTACATGCAAGTAATATTATTAGTATAATCTGGCTTGGTAGTAGCTTATAAAAGAGAAAGCCTGCTTTTTTATGCTTAAAGAAATGAGCTTTGCAAACATAAACTGGGCTCAAGAATGTGTGTTTTCTTCTTCTCTATCTTAGACATATATCAATACATTGTTTCTATTGTGTTTAATAATATTGTAGATGTCATCACTAATGCAACTATAGATTAAAAGTCGATTGTTTTTAGATGAAATATATAAAAAATCTAAAAAATATGATTTCAAAAAGGTTACAAAAAAATTAAAAAACATCCAGGAAATATTCAATTACTACAAAACCTCCAAATATAAGAAGCAACATTCAACATATAAGTCGACCATCAAAGAGTTCTGGTAAAACATTTATAACCCGTCTAATGTCTTATACTGCCACCCGATCATCAAGTATTAGTTCCGAAAGGGCTCCAACAGGTCATTCCACATTCTTGAAGATATGAAAAATAACTGTCTTTTGGAGCTTCTCTCTTTTAGCGAGAGGAAATCGTATAGAAAATATCCCATCAGACAATAATTGAGTGTCAAGAGCTTTCCATGTTAAAAGCCAATGTTTCAAAATGTATAATTTAAAAATATATTGAAATAAACAAAAGAGATTCATAGTATATGAATATATGCTTTATATAAAGATTCATCATATTAGATATTTATTAAATTTAAAAATCTCCAATTCAATGATTGCGATATTTAAAGAAGCTTTAAAGTTATTTTGTGAACAATAGACACAAGTAACTTTTTGAAAGTTTATAATCATTTTTATTAATTATGAATAAAAAATATTTTATTCAATACTAATTAATTCAAAAAGAAACATTTTCAATATTAAATTCAGTCCTTAAAAAATTATCAATTCCTTTTTAAAGTTTTTATTGTTGATATATATTTTTAGGATTCAAAAAAATAATATACTTAAAATAATAGACAACATTCATCCTCATTAAGTTTGTTGCAAATATCATAATCGTTAATATTTATAGCGAAAAATCTATGCAAGTTTTTATTGTTGATATATATTTTTTAGGATTAAAAAAAATAATATACTTAAAATAATAGACAACATTCAGCCTCATTAAGTTTGTTGCAAATATCATAATCGTTAATATTTTATAGCGAAAAATCTATGCAAACTCTTCAAAAGTATTGATATCCTCACGTGCAATATTTTTCCGAATGGTTTTTTTACAGTAAAGAGGATTGGAATGATTAAATAAAATATTTTTAATCTATCTGATTCGATGGATTATAAAATTAAAACATAAACAAGCTTTATAAGTCCAAAAGACCCAAGGGATTATCAAAAAGATTGATCGAAACAACTTTCTGTTATCGGGAGATTGACATAGTAAATTGAGCAATCTATCAGACAATTTCACTTCATTATAGCGCCATAACGAGTCAATCAGGCCTGGATATTTTCTATATAGTTGATTGGAAATATTTACGCTTTTCGATAACTAAAAGTTTTTTTCTCGAATGAAAACAACTTTATTGTTCCATAATTACGTCAGAACAAATCTCAGAGGGACAACCTCTTTACAATATTGTTTAAGACTTCATTAGAATCACGAGGAAGGGCAGCACCCTTTGAGCATAAAAGCTGATTGGATCGGTGGGTTGTTGTACAATTTTTTCATATTAAAATATGATAATTAATAGTTGAACCATTTTTTTTTCTTGGCCAACAGGCATAATTTTATATTTCAAACAAAACAACAAACAATATTTATAAAAAAACTTGAAAGTAAACCTGGGTAAAAACATCATTTCTTACTACATGTATCTTTTAAAACTTTAATGTGGAGCTTAAACCTTGATCAAATCCCCGAAATATCGGTGCATGATGCACTTCTCCTTGCATATAATATATGCTGTGTTTTTGTAATTATAGAATTTATAAAACGTTCATCGAGTCCAACATAAAAGGCTATAAAGTCACTTCTCTTAGGTTGATAAAAACTTAAACTGTCAATTAAAAGATCGGAAACAGATTTATATAAAGGACCAAGATATGTGCAGTCATATAAAGTGGTCGCTGGACTCATTCTCCGTACGGCAAAAAGAACATTTACTAGATCTTGCGTAAAAAATTAATAGTTGATCCATTAGCAATCTCACCTTTCATTGGAAAGGAATTTTGCAGCTGCAAAAATGGCCACCGTAAATTTCGACCCCGCTGAAGCCTTTACTGCCTGAAAGTCTTGCTCTCACAACGGAATTGACTTACCCAATTATTGATGTCTACAACTTTTTGTAGGTGCGACCATAGATACATAAAGATATAGAGAGCTTATTGGATTAATCAGAGAAATACGTCATTGTGTCAAGAATACAGCTGAACGATGTTTCTCTGCTATTGGAGGGAAGATAAATACGTCATTGTGTTCAGAACATAGAGATAGAATCTATCTCTATGATCAGCTTACGATGGCGTAGTACAAATTACTTTTTTGAACACACAGAAACAACAGAATGTTGTTCCTCAGCAATTGAAGGGAATCAGCTCTCTATATATTTATATATCTATGGGTGCGACCCATAATATGATAAATAAACAAATTAAACCAACGAAATCTGCAGGGGACCCATGCGTTATAATAGTTAATAAATACAAACTATTATGATAGTATTTCAAAACTTCATCAATTTACAATCCGGATATTTTCTCTCAGACCATCGAAACCATCAGAAGCTGGCCACACAAATGAATAACCTCTTAAAGCTAAAAAAGACGCATGGAAGCCTTCTCAATTAGACAAATGAGGTCTAAAATAATAAAAATAAATATACAAGCATTGATTTATCATTTTATTACTATAAAGCATTTTGGAACGTGCTTTTATACTGCATTGCAGCAGCAAGCGGGGAAAAGCAAAAAAGAGAAAGGCCGTGGATTTAATCCAAAGAATGTGCTTTATTTTATTTCTTACTGAAATACTTGTGCCTTTTTTATTATTTTTGTTATTAATAAACGCTCTTGGCTTCTATTGCGTCGAGGACTTATTGATTTATTATATCAGCGGAGCTATTATTTTTCTAGACATGCATAAATTCAAGAAAAACAAATGCTAAAAATAAGTTATGGTTGTACATGTTAACAAATAAAACATAAATTAGGGGATTCTTATTATGTTTTGTTGTTATTTGAGAGAAGGGACAGCTCCTAGAGCTTTACCTTAGCTTCTACATACCATCATCCCAGTAGAGTTTGAACAAAATCGAATATTATATAGGAGTCGATCAGGGGCCTGAAAGCGTACGTGGATACTTTAT
>CP045895.1:26714252-26729565 GCA_013387185.1 Caligus rogercresseyi
CATTACTATTTTAATCTTCAATACATCAGTGTGGTAAAATAACAATTCACGATTGAATTTGTAAATTATTTTCAATGTTCTGATGCAGTCCTATTTTTAAGCATAGTTAGTCACATAAAAAATTATAAAAGGTAAAAATATATGAATATAAAGTTAAATAATAAATAAAACTTAATGTTAACCTAACACTTGCCCTTAAAAGGTTATAGCTTCTTAATATATATAAAATAAGTAATAAATTAGGCGGATTCATGAAGAATAAGATGACCCAGTGAAACTTTGAATTTTCATCAAAATCATATAAGTACTTCTAAATCGGTAAACATAATCCCCTCTGACTGCAATGACGTCGTGGTAGTGGTCCAGAAGCATTCGGAGATGGTTGAACAGCTCGTCTTCGCTGACCCTCTTATCTCCCACTGCACGGCCAGTGTGACGTATGTGCGGCCCCCAAACACGTCATTCCGGAGCAGATATTTCAACTTCTGGAACAAGTGCCGGTTGCAAAGGTTAAGGTCGGGTGAGTAGGGGCTCTGTTCACCTATTCAATGTTTCTCGGGTCAGAAAGTCCCTGGTATCCGCGGCAGCATGCGTACGTGCGAGATAATCTTTCTGGTGAATCCTGTGCTGTTTGAGGTTGTTGTTAATAACCGATTGAGAAACCTCGAAGGCAACCTGTCGAGTGGTCATCCGGGGTTATCCTCGATCAGGCGCTTCACAGTTGCTATCGTCTCTGGTGTGCTCGTCTCCGGGGTCTTCCTGATGTCGATTCTTCCCAGGCAAAACTGCCATTAACGAAGTCCTTTCTCCTATCTTGATGTGGAGAGGCCAAGACAGGAGTCAGCGAAGGTAGAAGTGAGATCCCCGTGGATCCCGTTGACTGTCTTGGCGAACTTGATCTGGATCAAGAAGTAGGAGCGAAAGTTGGGTGTATCCATTTGCAGCGGTTAAGTGGGGTAAAGGATAGAAATGGTGCGAGTGTTGACTATTTATACTACCTGAGTGGCGCCACATATCGTTTCCCGCACAAAAAATATACAATATAAACGTCCCATTGGAATTTTGAGCTATCTTGATTACATTACTTAGCACATCTTATGACTCTGCCTAATACAAAATCTTAAAAAATCTTCATATTTAAAACAGTTATCAAATTATTTATATAAAACATCTAATCCTTGCGTTTTTATATTCCATGGAGTAGATTTTTTGTGTTGTAAAAACCCGTGTAATTGTTTTATTGAGCCCAACAACGGTCATAACATAAAGAGTTATAGTATACCTGTAAAATATATCAAAAGTCATTTTGTAATGAATGAAGAAAGCTTCATACATACCTACTGTTATGATGCCCCATTAAAAGTGCCCACTGCCCGGTAACTCAGCTTTAATTAAATTCATCAAAAAGATGCCCCACCTCCTACTCAGCCCGGAGGGTAATTGAATTTAATAATTCACATTCATTAAACACGCACAAGAACTCTTTCAACCTCCCCTCTCCTCAGTTGACAATATAGCAAAAAGTAACGAAAAAAATGTAATCCCAAAGGGATTTGGCTCCAAGTTAAGCAGGAAGCGAAGTTTAATTAAAAGCCAGAGACTTAATTACATAGACACATACAAAGAGAGAAGCCAAAAGGATTACCTCATGCTGTGTACTGGCTTTCAAAACAAAGAAAGAGCCGGGAAATATCCCCCCCCCCCCCTCCATTGATTAAAGAAAAGAGAAGAAGAAAGAGCTTTTTTGTTTGCAAAATATCCATTTAAGTATAAGTGGTGGAAGCACCATGGAGTAAAAAAATAAAATGCGCAACTAGAGCTCTTTAAATATTTGTTGTTATTGTTCTCGCTTACCTCTTTGTTTGTCGCCTAAACAAAGACGAATAAAATTATGGTTATATCTCTAAAAAAACTTACTAAAAGTATCTTTTGTGAGATGTGCAGAACTCTAACTGATCGGTTAGACAAGATAAATATTTAACAATTATTGGACAAAAATTACAGAAATGATAAAAAGGGGTATCATAAGCAATAATTATTCATGACGTGTGTGCTTTTTTATTTAGAGTTATCATAAAAAATGTCTGACTTCAGGATGTATTTATAGTATCAAATAAAAATTCTATTAAAAAACATAATGAAATAAAAACATTTCACAAAAATACTCATTGAATGTTCTGACTAGAGAATCGAGTTATTCTTACAAGAGTAATCATCGCACTCCGAGCATATGATATATGTAGGGCTGACCTCCTCAGTAACGGAGAGCTCCCGAATCATGGAAGGTTACTACGCAGTTGGTAGAGTTACACTTTTTGAAGCACTGTGTTGTCATAGTCTTCAAGTGTCTTGGCCAAGAGATAGCTGTCCACATAGAATGTCTGTGTATTTAGTTATAATCCTACATAGGAACATAGAGCTGCGTAGGCCACAATATTAAATTAATCGAAGCTTCAAACCAAACGCCAATGAATTTTAAGGTTTCTTGAGCTACAACTATTGTGGTGTATCGGGGGGATTTCGTATCAAGTCTCACTGAGTCCTCGGGTTCTACATTTCACAATTCATGATATATTAGGGGGCCAAATCTACAACTCATAAAACGTCCGGTTCTAGGTGTCACAATTATGGTGTATTGAGATTTAAAACCTAGTGTCACTTGGCCCCGAGTCTTTTTTCAAAATAAAGTAATTGCTAAGTTCTTTATGTGTGCCAATTATTTGATTGTTTATTATGTATATTGTTCGATAATACTTATATCCTTATTGGAGTTCTCAATATAAAATTTAAATAACAACACCTATGAATGTGATCTTTCAATTATCCCTACATAATTATTTTTCTCTGTATTATTCCAAAATGACAATTAGTGTCTAAATAATATTGATATCTACTAGTTTTCCTTTGTACTATTCAAGGTCACTTAAGAATGAATATCATGTTGTCTGTTTCAAGCACTGTTTGTTGATTCTTGTTTCATTAAGTTTTTACTCTTCAAAATATT
The DNA here is from genome assembly GCA_013387185.1 of Caligus rogercresseyi. Classification (NCBI taxonomy): domain Eukaryota; kingdom Metazoa; phylum Arthropoda; class Copepoda; order Siphonostomatoida; family Caligidae; genus Caligus; species Caligus rogercresseyi. Next base: position 26,717,257 of record CP045895.1, read on the forward strand.
ATTGTTATTTACTAACCTGTTGTAACTTGTTGTTTTGTCCTTAAATTCATTATAAACAATGGTGCATGTTGCAAGTTTGATAAAATAACGAATGCCCAAAAATAAATGTTTATTCCTGTTGGCTCAAAAAACTTATTTCTTTCTAATTTATTTGTTTAAAAGCTATAATACGTTAGTATCAATTCAAAAGTTGATTCTTTTGAAAATGTAATAAATATATTTATGCACATATATGATATTTATATATTTATTTACGATAATAAAGGATGCTTTGCAGTTGATTGATTTAAAAACTCAGCTAAATCTTTAAGAAAATTTATTTTGTTTTATTTCAATTTAAAAATATCATAGAAAAACAGCTGTTATTTTTTATAAACTAAGACACGGAAGTAAATTTTTGTGTATGTTCTTATTATGAAGGCGCAGAATACCTTTTATAAATATATACGTCAACTCAATACAGTAAGGATTTTAACTTTTTAGAATGTACGTCTTTAAGTTCATATTCTTTCATTGCTTTGAAAGAAACAGTCATTTCAGAGTAAAAAATCCTTTTTCAAATATTTAGTCTCTACATCATCTTTAAAAAATGATGATCAATCAGCAATTCCTTGTTGAATATTTTTTTTTTTTGTACACCCGTACAACATTTATTTTAAACTAATATGATATTAACGTTACATCCAAATCTGAGATACATGAAAATAAATTAGTCTCACATATCTTTAAAAAATGATGATCAATCAGCAATTCCTTGTTGAATTATTGTTAATATAAATTAATCAAGTCAGTGAATTTTCTTAACACTTTGTTATTATCAATATTAGCAAAATTTGGTCTCATGCAGCAAACAATAACACATAATTAATAAATTATATTGTGCACTCTTAAATAATGTTGGAAATTGCAAATAAATGAGATAAATAGCACGAAAGCTATCATTTATCACAATTGTTGCAAATAATATGCAAACTACGAAAAATAATTCATTTTTATAATGGTAGAAATATAAGCCAAGTCTAAGCAAGGAGTGCTTTTGACAATTCTAAATACATATTTTTTCGTACTTTCTTTATAGTGCACTGTATAATATTCTTTTAACATGTACTTTTTATTCATAAAAAGCAGACAGATAGTTTATTGGTAGAAAAGAATACTCATTACTTTTTCAAAAATAATTTCAAAAAAGCATGTTGTAAATTAGATTTTTTCACTCTTAAACATGACTAAATATTTTTATCTGTTTGTTTCACTCCGAGATAAATTACATCACTACAGAAATTGATTGATAACATATCATATGTTATATAAGTATTTTTAAATCAATGGCTACATGAAAATCTCACATATACAACATCAGTTGATAATTTGGTGTAAAATATAGGTATAATCTTAAGAATTCAAATTATTTCTTGATTTTTATATATATACAAAATCCCCTTGAAATTTAAGTTTTTTATTAGTCATTTTGGGGTATTTTCCATAAAAAACGACTATTTCAAAACTATAATAATAATTCGTTTAATTTTGTATTTATATAAAAAACGAAAAATACTTTTGAGTCCTTGAGATCTTACCTACATTTGCACTAAATTATTTAAAAAATAAAATTAATATTGAGGACATGAGATCCGATTGAATTGCAAAATAAAGCCCAACATATTTTTACAACACAACTTTTGTGTCCGTTGAGGAGACAATGATCGAGTTCGATTTTGTTCAAACTGTCACAAAAATGCGTCATAAGATACTAATGATTGTAGAAAATGGTTTTGGGGTTTTCTACAATCATTTAGTTTCATATGACGCAACTTTTGCGGTGGGTGAAATTTGATATCTTAATAGTAGGTTTCCCCCTAATATATATATATATATATATACATTATTAAAAACTTCTGGATATATATTATGCTCCTATCACCCAATACTCTTTATTATTGTAACGTAATACAGCTATAACAAAGATAGATTCCGCTAAATATGCTTTTTAGGTTGTGAAAGATGTCTTGAACATGTATTTCTTGCTTTATCTGCATTGTCATGAAAGAAAAAACAAATCAATATTTTTCTTCATGTTCTACTGAAAATCTTTACCATTAATAAAATAATTATGAGGTTCTTCAACGTATTAATAAATTTTGAAACATGATAAGTAGTCTTATTAACTCATTAACAAATTATTATTATTATTATGTTTTATATGATGCGAAAAAATGGGTTCATTGCTTATTTTTATACCTTTACGGCCCGTCCTGCATAAATAAATGCTTATGTATAATATATATATTTCCTTATATAAAACATATATCATTTTGTTAACACGCAATTATTTTAGTTGTATACATTCGTCAATATAATGAACTCATTTGTAATTAATATACTTCCTTCTATTGAAATTTATCTGAAAGCAGAGCATTTTATAGTGTCTTTTTGCAAGAAAATATTTTTTTACAACATTTTATGAGATTAAATCCCTTCAGAAAAGCCTTTTTATATATAAAGTCCCCTTTGTAAAGCATTCTTTGGAATCCTTCAAAAAGGTATTTTTAATTTAAATCAATTCTTCAATAATAATAATAAAATTTTACAGTGGGTGAGGATAAAGTTTCGCTCCATTTTGCTTTTTGCATTTTCAGAGTGAACGCGTACATAGTTTGCAAATTTATTCTTTCTCCTGTCTATACAAATATACTTTTAAGACTCAAAATATGTTTAATTAAGAAAATGCATTATTCATTTGGTAAGCCATATGCCTATGCTTTTAATCAATTCACTTCAACTGAATTAATTGACAGTCCATCATATCAATCACAGACATTGTTTTCGATGTTGTTAAAATTAATCTACTTCACTCCAAGAGTTTAAGTTTATTATGATTATTGTTTCATGAATATAAGTAGTATCTATATGATTATTAAAAACATCAAATGATATAATACAGTTTATCTTATTACTCTAGTTAAATACTCTTTTTACGCATTTATTATGAAGGAAAAAACATTTTAACACATAAATAATTTTTTCTTCTTCTATTTTTACGATAATAAATATCCAACTCCGAGATATTCCCCTTATATTCATTTCAAGGCCTAAATATTGACGCCTCTCACTTAACGCTCACAAAATATGAACCAAATTCCAAAACGGATAAAACTGAAGACCTCATGAATTGGCTGCAAAAATGCACACTTTACAAAATTAAGAAGACGAGACAAGCTTACGTATATGTAAAATAATGATTGAAACATAAAATTAGATGATGCAAGTGTGAAGCTTTTGATGAGGAGTCCACGAATATTGAGAAAGAATGGGCGTTAAAATGCAATTAGCAACTAGAGGACTCAGAGAGTGCAAACCTCCGCCGATCCCCACCAAATGAATCACTGGTCTTTTTGTCATTCCAAACCTCTATGCACGGCCCTTTAACTCTACATTCTGCTCCTTTATTGTTTACACTCTAGAGGTACATGGAAAGAAAAAGAAACTGACGTCATCAAAGAGGAGAGCACAGCACAGCGACATCTATTGGCAGAGTAGGCTAACTTGAAATATTTATTCGTATTTAGCTCATTTTACATCTTAAAGAAGCACTCAGAGATGCCAAAATTTAATCACTTGTTCCTTTTGGCATTTCCAACAACTCCACAAAGTTTCATCCGAATACGTTCCGCACTTTTTGAGTCATCTGCTGACAACAAACCAATCAACCAACCAACGCCAGTGAAAACAATACTCCTTCGGCAGAGGTAATAAATATAAAATCGGTCCTCATGCTCCTGGTTTTTTCTGTCTACGAGATTCCTTCTTTATATTACAGTATATAAATAAAACACTAAATATTACGAAACAATCAGTAAAAAGGAATGGAAGATACAATAGCTATTCAGAGTCAATGAATAATCACTTAGTGGATATCTTTTAGATGGATGCAGGAGTTTGTATTAACGCTGACAACATCGTCAACTAAAGTCTTCCAGCAAGGAAATTAGCTTGGCACAGTGTGTATGTCAAATAATAATAGTTTTTTCCAATACTTATGAAAAAGTATAGCATGAATATCTTAAGAATACAATAATTTTCCCACCTACAATTTTCCAAAATAATTTTTGGTGTAATTTTTTCAATAAATTCAATCTTGACACTTTTTATGCCTATTTGGCTCGATGGAACTGGATATGAGTTGACTCATCATAAGATTAAAATGAGTCAGTCGAACCTAGATATTTTTTATGGGTATCTTCTTTCATATATCTGGTTATATACGATATGTGTGTGACCACAATTCTTTAGCCCAGGTCGTCATTGCTTAAAGAATATAATAATATGAGACGGGGAATTATAAAATACTAACAAAACTCGTCATTTCTCAACAATTTCTACGCCAATAGATGTGGACATACTTCCTCTCCATAGAGATATAGAGTGCTGAAGTAACGACCCTGGGAAAGACAGCGACAGAAAGAACTTAAGAGAGACTTTATTCTATTATCACGAAATATATTAGATATATGAGCTCTTACTCCTCTCCTCTCTTCTGTAGATCCTTCTGTCACTTCTGTCTTTCCTCCAAGAATGGAGAGTTCTACACAGAAAATACCCCAGCGCTACCAATCGTGTTTTTCGACATTTCTATGGTCTTCTCCTTTTGCACCCTAGTTAAAGGATATTGTAAAAATAGTATCTATTTTATTTTTGGCAAAGTCGGGAAGCTGTTATTTAAAGCTCGATGCATTGGAGGGATGCATAGCTAGATACTTTCCTGCTATCACTCACTCACAAAGAATGCAGCAGCATCCATTTACCCTCATGATTACCTTTCTTCATCTGCTTTTGATTTATGAAGTAGTACATCATTTAATGGAAGAAGAAGAAACAACAGCGCCAGGGGGAGGTCGCCTTCAACCCCTCCCTTGAGTAGCATATACTGGTTCTACTCTTAATCTACGCACAAATATCCTATATAGGTAGGTACTCCCATGATTGAGATTGATCATCTGTCGCATTCAATGATGCCTTATTTCCTCCTAGCTCTTGCTTCTTTTTATGGCGATGGTCCAAGGAAGATGAAAACACAAAAAATGAGAAGAGATCAAATATTTGACTTTGTTGAATTCTATCTCAATCAATATTAAAATGTACGATATATAATATATGAGGATATATTAAGTGAACAATATAATTACTTCTTTCTTTTTTTGTGCCTTTTTGGTTCGATGAGTTTTTAAATAATAAATAGCCTCTTATGGACATATTTATTCGACTTTATAGTCTTAGTGAAGTGTAAATGAACTTAGCGAATGAAAGAGTTGTCTCAGTGCTTAAGCTTGTCATCAATTGTTGTCATTTTTATTCCTTTCCAGGGTTATCTAGAAGTTATTGGCTACTAATATGTGATTTCTTAATTTTTATTACTTCATACTGGAACAAGAATGATGGATCATCTTGGATTGTAATATTGGTAGTAATATAAAATTGGCCAAATTTTAACATTTTTGAGCTTCTACAAACAATATGGTTTCTATTTGTTTAAGCAAATATGGAATGTTTATTTCCTATTTTAAATCAACAAAATTAGAAAGGCCCACATTTAATTTTACTAATAGTCTAATAATACCTTTGAAAAGGTATTATAACTGTCGTGTTTTATCCACAGAGGAGTCAGATGGAAGAATACACGGAAGTATTAAAATATATAGGGGATGTATTAAAAGGAGCATATAGCAAATAGCTAGCAATAGAGGTGGGACGGAGAAGCACTATATATTACCAGTAAAGACAAGAATACCTATAATCAACAATAACCTACACATAGATCCTAAATATTATTTGCATTAATATAAAAATCTTTTGAAGTTAGAATTCAAAATTCACAAATTGAAATGTTCCAGAGACGCTTAGCAATATTCCTTTTACATGGGGTTAAATGAACGAAAATAACGTGTCTATACAACAATGAATACCAGGAAAGAGGTGCGTTTACATATTTATATGAAAGTATTTTCCAAAACAAAATAGTGCTTTCAAAATGAAATGTCAGAAAAGAATTCCATTGTGAAATACAATTCAGGGAGTTCTATTTTTATACTCTGGCATTTGAAGCCCTTTCTCTAACCTATATATGTTCCATATTTTAGGGTCGACAAATTAATAACATACCACATAATGGCTTTTTTATATTTATTTCAAAATACATCAAATATATTTTTCCTTCCTATGACTATGAAATTCCTTGGAGAAACTTTAAACAAAAGGAAGGAAGCAGTAAGTATTAAAGGGTTTATTGATGATTTACAGGAATAACCTTTCTCTGGTTTATAACAATGGAATATGAGGGTACTCTTTATTTTCTTATAAGCCTTTTTGAAGTCCCATAAATAAGACTGCTTATGATAAATAAGTAAATCAGTTAATAAAAATAAATTGGCAACATCATAAACCCTGTTTGAACTCATAATGCGGTCCATTATCTCGTTTTTTCTGGAAATAAATGTGACGCCAATCATTCATGACGGCAATTCAAAAGTACTTTTACAACATGACGCTTCCTATAAACCTATATATAATTTAAAACTTTGCTTGTAAAAGTATATTATTTTTTTGTTTTTTAAAGCAATTTAAGGTTAAATATCTTAATAATTCTTTAATTATGTGAAAAAAAAAACATTAAGGACATAAAAAGTAATAGTTAGACAAGGAAATGGAAATTGTGATGATTCAAATCAATACTAATTCTAATGGCTTCGTAATCGTGAACTCTGAGATTTCATATAAATATGATCCAGGCTATGATAAAAAGTAACTCAAAAACGTAGATAATTAATCATTTCATAGACGGTGTGGACAAATGGATTTATCCCACTACGCAAAATATTTGCTGACCACCCAAAGAAGAACTCCTCTGAGTGAACACAGCATCAAATATTTTATTTATCTTGTGAAAGATATAAATTCTCTATTTACTAATATAGCCTCTATATCACAATATCAAATTCAATCAACTGCATATTTGGCGCCTACGGCGCCCATATGTTCGCCCTTCGGTTATTAGGGTAGGTTTTGTAGCTAGTTTGTGAGTGAAACAGCCCTAAAGAATATAAGAGAGGAGGCAAAAGTTCAGTGTTTTGAAGCTTATCAAGCTCAATTCTCTACCTCCTTGATCATAATCATGACATTTTTTTCATTTCTGGTCCCATCACTTTGCAAATAGTTTTATTAGGTCTGCCTTGACCAAGGATTCCATAGGTACTTTCAAAGTTTAATTGACCATAATGTGGGAGGAGATAGCGTGTGGACATACAGACGGACGGACCGAGATTGGTGAATTATTATATAGATTTCACAGAATGAGACTAAAAACCTATGAGGATGAGGAGGTTTACTGTTTTACGGATAAAAGATAGCAAGAGAAAAAAAATAGGTGTCGATGACAATCGACATAGATAAATCGCAATGGCACTATGGCAAGTAAATTGTCTGTCAACCCTCCTTCCCTTCCACTTTTAATACTATCTCAATAAGTGCAATGGAAACACTAGTGTATTCATCATAAAAGTTGTTTTCCTTAAAAGTAGTGAGAAAAACGGAAGCTAATATCTAATGTTACTATTCGTATTGCTGCATAATCCTTAAGCTTTCTATTATGGAGAAAGAACATTGAGTGGGAGTGTCCCTCTTGTCTCCATATTTGCCTATTCCACCAGAGGTCGTTTTGTACTAAATTCAACACCCTCGCCTCTCCTCGGAAAAACTTGTTCTTTAAGTAAGGAGTTAATTGCCTCCCTCGTCCACCGATAGTTCTCAAAAACACATTGGGTCCTTTTAGCATCTCGTGGCCCATGGGATTCTCTATGCCAATTGACCACTATAAATCGACAAATGTATTTTCTCTGTCTATCCTAGGCTGGTAAAACATGAACTCAATCTCAAACATTATGTATATGAGTTTATTTGACGGTTAAGGGTTCCCATTGAACTTAAGACTCGAATGGAAACAAACTCCAACTTGGGTAGCGAAGAAAGAGTTTTGAAAAAGAACTAACTTGAAATATTATAGAGCCATAAGTACTATTTAGTCTTATTTTTCCTTGCACAAACAACGTTTTCCTCCTTATTTGAATGTTTTAAATAACTCCTTTAGAGGAGGCTTATTTTCCAGAGTGAGTATATAACTATATATATATATAAAAAATATACATTATACTAAAAAGGACTTAGATGATTAAATAACAGCTTATAAAAATGGCATTTTATGAAGAGCTCTGTGCTTTTTTTCCCTCTCCTTCATTACTTGCATTTAAAAGACTATCAAGTCATTAGGGAATATCTTATTTGTCTCCTTTTTCTTGGGCTTGCATGGCCTATACATATTCCATTTCATTATATTTAGATTTCCTTACAATTATATCTTAATTGTTAGTATAAATTCATCTGAGAAAGGGGGAAGGGACTCAAGTCTTTAGTTTAACTGCATTAATTATTTTGGATTGCTCTGCTGTTGATGGAAGAATAAAATTAGGCATTTAATTGTATCGCAGAGAATATATAAGTTCATCGACTCGCCCTACAAAAATATTGTACGTACTAAGAAAAGGTCTGAAGGGATAATGTTTGATTGGACGTTTTTTTATAACTCGGAGTCCATTCAACTAAGGTTCCATGAGGTTCAGTTGATGAAAAAATATGAGGGCAAAGGTTTATAATTTTTTTATGTTAAGTAAGGATCTTAGTGTTTAATATATTTAAGTAGTCTATAGCTGTTGTATCAGTGTCTGCTTGTAATCAATGTCTGTTGAGCTACTAACATAAAATAATATTATTAATAATATAATAATGACTTTTCCGACCTCTCAATTTCTTCAAAAGCTTTTGATTAATAATATTCAAAACAACATTTTTTTATTTGTGTTTTTAAATCAAACAATATTTTTAATAAGATTTTATCGAAAGAAATTGGAGCTGTTAATAGTCTAGTAAATAATATAAAGAGTATCCTTATTTTCTTTGTGCGATTAAAACACATCGATGAATAACTAAGCATTAGGCTTGGAGTTTGCGAAGGGATTAAAGTTGTGAATATTCAGTATTTATGCGAGAAAAAGACCTTCTGTTAAATTTTCCTCCCGTAAATTGAAGCTTTGGAGCATCTTGGGACATATGTATGAGTGATTATAGTTACAACTTAATGCACTAAAATAATCCGATATCATATTTTTCAATACTTACTTTGTCTTAGTTCCAAACGTATGTATACATGTTAATCAGTATCAATAAAAAGGATCTTCATACATCCGCGTCATTTTCATAAGAACCAGTCACGAAAAATATCATTTGTGAGCGTCATTTTTGTTAGCAGAGTCATAAGAAATTTTATTAAAAAAATGCATGCCCAAGAATGCTTTCCAAAATGACCTTCACTTCTAAGCCAGATTTATTCATTCTTAAAAAGTTAGATTATTTATTATTATTTTATTTATTAAACAGTTCAAATTTTAAAATATGTACAAGGAAGTAAATACATAAAAACCTAAGAAAATACGTGAGAAATACACATAATAAATATATAATTTAAAATTGGTCTTAGGAGCTGAACAATACAATTTTTACATGATGGACATGCTAAACTAAAGAATACAAATCTTATGATAAAAAACTTATTATGATAATAACATCAAAACATTAAACTTCCTAACATGGCATGATGACATATATAATACACAAATTAAAAGACTTAATTATGAAATAAAATCATTTAGACTTCTTAAAATGCTTTAAAATTGTTGATATCTTCTGGGGGTGGAGGCAAGGGATGGGAAGAATTTGACTTCTTTCGACGCCGGAGTCCAGGAATCCATTGAAGGAGAGGGTATCTTGAGGTCAAGAACAGCATATCTAGTCGCAGCTGATAAAAGCCTATTTACCTGTTTGTTTAGAAAATGTAATAATATTAAAAATGTTGTTGTTTGTTAGGCTTTGATAAAAGTAAGAAATATATTAGTCATATATATTTATGTATATAAATATATACTCAATTTTTCTATTTTAGACTTTTTTAATCTGCTTTATTGAATGATTGATTTAAAATTTATTTTAAAATTAAACAAAATCGAAGAAAATTTGAAAAAAGTATCAAAAAACGCAAAAAATAATGTTGAATCCCGTTAAGTATCTCATTAACGACTTTGCATTTACGTAAAAAACCTTTGTATATTTTTCAAACTCTTCCCTTCATTTTGATGTTTGGGTTCTTTGTATTGTGTAGAATAGTTTGACTAGAAAATTATAGGGAAAAACCTTGCTCGTTGTCTCGCTATTTACTGTAATGTTGATTTGTTTAGTTATTTTTAGGATTCAAGCAAAATATAAGTGGATAACGTATGGATTTTACAAATCATTTCTTGATATGTATAAAAACTAATTGAATGACAGTTAAAAAGTATAAAGTTTAGTGAATAGATCCTGAAGAAGTCAAGTTATAAAACAACCTAGATACTCGGTTAGAAACAGTCCACCAAATTGAATGGTACTTTTAAATAAAAACAGTTTTAATACTTTTAGCCACATTTTTCATTTGAAAATAAGAATTTATTCAGGATTCACGCTACAATATGTTACTTTGACACTTATAGTCTTTGTGAACAATTACCATTGCTATTGCAGTTCATTTTGATTCTGATGACTTCTCCTTCATTATTTGCAGGCCTTAAATAACTCAATGATATGTTACATAATAAGACAACTTTTTTTGTATGTTTTTAGAATGGAAGTACAATATTTATAAAGCTGAAATAATCACTTTGACAAATAAAACCTATTAAATATTATTTAGTAATATCATGAATTATGCCTGACATTCAAGCTTCTTATTTGAAATTGGCTTTGCTAAGTATACATTTGAAAGGGCAGGTAAAGTATTTATTATTATTATACGTATTATGGTTGTCCTATGAGTAATAATAATACAATAATAAATACATTGCCTTAAAGCGTACACTCTTCAAAATAGCAAAATATTCCAAGGACTTCTATACATATGTTAGCATTCGAAGAAGACTTTTTTGCATTCCTGAATATGTTTATTGCAAAGAATTTATGTTTAAATTACAATATTCAAATATGGTATATGCATTTTTCTAGGGAGAATACTTAACAAAAACAAAGAGGGGATATTTTGAAAGGCATTTTTTCGATAAATATGTATTTGATAGTGATAATAAAATGACAAGGCATTTTGCCAGATGGTCCACTTTAGCTAATTTATCTTTGCATCACATTTGACTATCACATTTTATCATTCGTATAGAAATATATCTCCCATTTTTGAAATTAAAGAAGGTTATAAAAATATTAATCAAAACCTGTTCAATATTAAAAAGCTCTTCTTGGAAAAAAACAATCAAGTTTGCTAGTTCTTACTAATTCGAAATTGTGAATATATGTAAAATTATAGATTGTTAAAAGATAAGCATTACATTGATCGTACTATTTTTAGTCTTGGGACTGATGATACAAGTGTGCCCATGGACAGCGATAGAGCTATTTTCACAGGAACAAAATTTACATGGCTTAAAACGCACGCCTTATATGCATGCATAAACATGAGGGGGGGGGGAGGAGTCAAGAGTGACGTCACCATCAACAATCGTCAAATAATAGAGCCTCCATGATCATAGTTGGGAATCTATTTTTGGGATGTCATGAAAACATTCTGGCCTAGACTTCAAACTTGTTGGAGATCCCTCGATCCCTTCCTCCATCCCTCCTTCTATCTTCCCGGGACTCCAGGATAAATGCCTTGGACACCAGAAGAAACAAGTCTCCTCCCTCCCAGAAAGAGACACATTTCCTCACTTCGACTTCGTGAACGGAGTCCTACCCTCGTCTTCGTCAGTCAAAGGAGTTCCTTCCTCATCTTCGTTAGAGAGCTCCCCGTCTTTTGTCTTCGTGAATAAAGACCTACCCCTCGTCGGACTTCATTAGAGAGCTTCCCATCCCTCGCTCGTGTTAGGGCTCCCCATCCTCGTTTTCGTCTAAGGATTCCTTCCTTCGTCTTCGGCATAGGGCTCCCCGTCCCTCCTCTTCGCTAGTACAAGTCTGCCTTGTACAAGCTAAAAGTTTTGCCGAAAGCCCGAAAATAAACGATCTGCACGCGACATTTTCTAGAATGCCATTGAGCTGATTGCTCAACAGTATCCTATAAATGTTAATTTAAATGAAATATAAAGATATAATTCTATGCCAAATTATTCGTCATATTTTGTCCTGACAGAGTTTGAGGGAAAAAGTTCGGTCTTTCAGCAAAACTTTTAGCTA
>CP045895.1:26729665-26743628 GCA_013387185.1 Caligus rogercresseyi
GGAAGTATGAATCCTGGAGGGGGAAGAAGTCCTCGTCTCGAGCGCCAAGCCCTCCATCGCGAGCGGCACGTCCTTTTTTGCGAGCGCCAAACTCTTCCTTTGTGAGCGGCACGTCCACTTCACGAGATGAAGGATATACTGGATTCGACTGGATGGAATCTCTGCATAGCCAACACACAATCAATGCGACAAAATACAATCCACGATGGGCTTGATCGAATTGTTCTATCCAAGTTGATTTGAAGTACATGAGAATAACTAATTAATAATGATGTATAATAAGAGATCCATTTATAGTTTTGAATTTAGATCCCCTTTTTTCTCTTTCCCTCTCTCTCTCTCAAAGCATAATTGTAGCCATTGTTTTGTTGGAGCATGTGATTGGTGGAGCATATCGATGCGCAGGGACACCAACATAAAATATTTTGTAATGATTTCACGAAAAGAATACGGCCGTCCATCTTTGGAAGGATATTGCGCCTTGAAAAACCTTTGATTGTAATAAACAATCGACATTAAAACAAACTACAAACATCCAACTAATATGATCGAAAGCAGTATATTAGTTTTTTATGTATATAGAACGTATAATTTCAAATCATAAAAAACGCAGAGGAAGCATCATCGTATGAAGTAAATATAGCCAAAAATACGTATAATAGTTTTTCTCCTTATCTTATATTTCGTTCTGCTATCAAATAGTGTTCTCACCTCACATATGTGACGTGAGAACACTATTTGAATACAGGATTTTTTTGGTGAAAGTGAGAGATGGACCAATAATAGTATTCTTCATTTACTCTTCTCCATTTTGTATTAGTATATTTTTGCAATTAGGCCTCTGATTGAGGCGATATTTAAGGATTAATTATCGATGAAGAAGCTAATCAAATGAAAAATTGGCTAGGAATATTGGTATCTTCTTGCGGGTTCTCTGTGTTTTTAACCAATCATATTACGTTGTTCATAGTTAATGTACGTTTTCTTATATTAAAATAGAGTAGGCAGTAGTCTCCCTTTTTACAGCTGATTCGCTTCAATAGCAGAGAAAACAGCGGGACTCATGATTAGTAGAGATAGAAAAGTGAGGGATACGTTGAGGCGTGTGAAAGGGAGAATTATTGAATGGACATTCAACATGATATAAGTCTGACAGCTATAGAGCTATTTTCACAGGAACAAATTTAACATACTTAAATACACATGCATAAACATGAGTGACGTCACCATCAACAATCATCAAATAATAGAGCCTCCACTTGATCATAGTTGGGAATCTATTTTTTGGGGGCCATAAAAGCATTCTGACTAGACTTCAATCTTGTTGGAGATTCCTCGATCCCTTCCTCCAACCGTCTTTCTATCTTCTCGGGGCGAATGAGACGGTCTTGACTCCGGGATAAATGCCTTGGACACCAAGAACGTGAGTCTCCTCCCTCCAGTAAGAGACACATTCCCCTCACCTCGACTTCGTGAAATGAATGGAGTCCTACCCCTCCTCGTCTTCGTCAGTCAAAGGAGTTCCTTCCCTCAACTTCGTTAGATAGCTCCCCGTCTCTAGTCTCCGTTAATGGAGCCCTACCCTCGTCGGACTTCGTTAGAGAGCTCCCCGTCCCTCCTCTTCGTGAATGGAGTCCTGCCCTCGGTCTTCATGAATGAAGCCCAATTATATTCATTAATCCTATCATATTTATTCCTTAAAAAATTTATGATAAGAAAGAATTTATATACCAATTTGTAATAAAAAATTTCTGAAACAATATGAAAAAGAGTATATGATTTAGCAGAGAAAGTTTTTTTGACTCTTACTTGATGAGGAATGGGTGTTTGTATTTGATTAAGAGAAAACCATTGGAGGTCATGATTAATCTGGTGCATCATCTTCTTCCACCCTAAACTTTCTAAGAGAACACAATTTCAAACGCTTCTCCGAACTTCGTTCTGCTCTTTGCCAATCCGCATTCGATGCTCGAAATGTACTTGACTCCCAAGCAGGAACGGAGTGGGAAGAATTTATCCACCGGGACAATTATGCCCTCACCGGCCTTATACAGGCCCCAATATGCCATTGGGAGACTGTCGTATGGTGATTTCTTATTGGAAAAGCATGGTTTATCGAAGGAACGGAAGGAATACCTCATGAAGATGTTGTTCCCCTAATATCTTCTGGAACCAAGAAACAGCTTTTCATCAATTCTATTGCCAGTGTAGATGAGTCGATCAGTCAAGAACATCAAACAACCAACAGTAAAACAAAAGAAAATGATAGTTTGATTGAAGGTAAATTCATAACTAACATAGCAATAAATATTCCAAATAATTTTTTTTTTAGTTGTAGATACTTCTGTGGAAGCTGACAAATCTTATGTTCTTCTGAATCATTTAATGTGGCACTAGAATCAATATCCAACGAAGATTATAGTATGATTGAAGGTAAATTCATAACTAGCATAACAATAGTGTATTAAAATAAACTATTTTTTTTAGTTGTAGATCATTTTGTAAGTGCTGTGGAGGCTGACATATCTTTTGGTCCTTCTAACTCATCTAATGTGACACTTGAATCAATAAACAATGAAGGCGATAGTTTGATCGAAGGTAAATTCATAACGGACATAGCATAAGTATTATAATCAATGCTTTTTTTGTAGATACTTCTGTAAGTCCTGTGGAAGCAGACGGAGCTTCTGGCCTTTCTGATTCGTTCAATGCGGACAAGGATGAATTTTTATAGATGTTTTGAATGTAAAGGTTGCACTTTATACAAGCAACGTTTAATTAAGAAAGTAAGTAAATGTTATAAGTGCAAACATTGTCGTAATAAACATTTTAAAAAGCAATGCAAGAAATTCATTTGTTCTAAAGGTTCGACAATTCAGACAAAAAATATTTATGAAAAATTATAAAATAACGAAATTATTAACATTGGACAAAAAATGTGTTACAATAAATGAATAGTTAAATCAAATGTTTTTGGGATTATGTTTGATCAAATGAAATAAACAAATATAACAAAATACGCACATATAGCTTATTATTAGGTTAAACCATGTATAGTCTGGCCCAGTAAAACTCATTATTTTCATCAAATTAATTTTAAAAAAAACACTTTAAAATTAGAAAATATCCCCTCCGGCTGCAATGACGTCGCAGCAGTGCTTGCAGAGCTTCTTGAGTTGGTCGAATAGCTCGTCTTCGCTAACCCTATTCATCGTCCGCTGCACAGCAGTAGTGGCTTCCTCATGCCCCCAAAATCGTCATTACGGAGCAGATGCTTCAACTTCCGGAACAGGAATCGGTCAAAGAGGTTCAGATCTGGGCTGTAGGGGTTCTATTTGACCGGTTTCACGTCCCTTTGGGTAGAACCTCCCTTGTTTAAGCGGCAGCGTGAGGACGGGCGTTGTCCCATATCAGGAGACAATCCTTTTGGTGAATCCTGCGTTGAGGTTGATGAAGTGTTTCCCGGTCGTCTTCAGGTTCTCTCTAATGGTCTTCCAGTCGGCTGTGGTCCCTCTCGAGAGATTGTACCTCAATGGAGACTCGCTTCAATTTGCAGCTGAACCCCATCAGAATAATCGTCTTCCTCGTCGTCAGCTTCACACGGGGGGGTTGAGATCCGAGCCCCATGGGATCCATCCAGACATGCCTCCGCTCCGCCGAGTCCAAGTGGAACAGGACTCGTGGATTCGGAGGCATTTCCGTTGTGCCGGAGGACGACGAGGATGGGATCACCGGGAAGTATGAATCCTGGAGGGGGAAGAAGTCCTCGTCTCCGAGCGCCAAGCCCTCCATCGCGAGCGGCACGTCCTTTTTTGCGAGCGCAAACTCTTCCTTTGTGAGCGGCACGTCCACTTCCACGAGATGAAGGATGTACTGGATTCGACTGGATGGAATCTCTGCATAGCAACACACAATCAATTCGACAAAATACAATCCACGATTGGATTCCGAATTGTCTATCCAAGTTGATTTGAAGTACATGAGAATAACTAATTAATAATGATGTATTAATAAGAGATCCATTTATTGTTTTGAATTTAGATCACCCTTTTTTCTTTTCTCTCTCTCTTCAAAGCATAATTGTAGCCATTGTTTTGTTGGAGCATGTGATTGGTGGAGCATATCGATGCGCAGGGACACCAACATAAATATTTTGTAATGATTTCACGAAAAAATTACGGCCGTCCATCTTTGGAAGGATATTGCGCTTTGAAAAACCTTTGATTGTAATAAACAATCGACTTACAACAAACTACAAACATCCATTAATATGATCGAAAGCCAATATGTTGTTTTTTTCTATATAGAACGTATAATTTCAAATCATAAAAATGGAAGCATCATCGTATGAAGTAAATATAGCCAAAAATACGTATAATAGTTTTTCTCCTTTTCTTATATTTCGTTCTGTATTCAAATAGTGTTCTCACCTCACATATGTAATAGCTCTGGTAATACTGTTCTTAAATCGTCTAATGCAGCGTAACCTAGATTTACACATCCCATGGACATTTAATAAAAGATTCAATTTTTATGAACCAAAACACTATCATCATTTTTAACACTTAACCTGACCTTTATATTGCTTCCTGAGTTCAAACAGTTCGACGTTATAAATATTTTTTATATAAGTAAATTGATTCAATACACAAGGGCGAAAGGACTGACACCTTTATTTAACTGATCTTAACTAAGATGTATTTCAATCAAAGGGAATTACTTAAATACAAACATATATACATAGTCTCTTTGAGAAAAGAGGGAGCAGAAACGAAACGATGTTGCCCCATCTGGAAATTTGCTTATATAAGAAAAGGATGATTAGCGAAACAGAAACAGATAGGAGCAGAGTGACAGATAGGAGCAGAGAGAAGGAGCAGCTGTCCACTACCATTCTATAGACAGTATACTAAGAGGAATTTATAATTTAAGCTCTTGATTTTTCTTAGACTGTAACAATCAAGGCAAATATCATCATGGACAACGCGGTCATCCGTACCGCACACTTTCTTTTAATACTAATATTATTATTATTACCCTTTTTAGATGTACTCCAAGATAAATTTCAAAAACAGGAACGTACTATTTTGGTAAGCGAGCTTACTTTTTGCTTGCTGCGATTTTGAATGACGTCACACCGGCAAGTGTGAAGAATAATATTTTTCAATGGAATTCTTCCATAGAGATATAAAGATATAGAGAGCTTATTGGACTCGTCAGAGAAATACGTCATTGTGTCAAGAATATAGCTGAACGACGATGTTTCTCTGCTATTGGAGGGAAGAGAAATACGTCACTGTGTTATGTTTATATCTCTATGATCAGCTTACGATGACGTAGTATTATCAATTACTTTGTTTATAGTGGACACACAGAAACAATAGAACGCTGTTTCTATGCTATTGAAGGGAATCAGCTCTCTATATCTTTATATCTCTATGGGTTCTTCCGGTTGTGTCATCAAAAATAATATAAAGATTTGTGACGATTCACATTCCATGAAAACATAACATATATATATATATATATATATGATATATATATATATCATAAGTCTACTTAATATGTTCCCAATAAAATACATGTTCCCTTATGTGTTATTTATTCCTCTTGAGGAAAACTTATACATCTACCATACAAACATCCTAGTAGAAGACCTATAAATACATTCAAATACTTGCATGGACAATAATATCTTTATATATTCTCTGTAATTTTAAAGGTTATTTGATATTATTAGTACTATACAACCATCGGCATAAGAGTAATTGTTTTTGTCACTTTTAATGTGAATTAAGGACTAAAAATTGAATGGCATTTCTTTATAGCAAATAAAGAAATGTGTTTTTATTAAATAGTTTCCCTCTCATGGTCTGATTGTGAACTTCATTGTCTTCGAAATAAATATTGTAGTATACTTGATAGGCAAATACATACATATATTGTTTCAAGCATAAGGCAATAAATATTTTTTAAATATGAAAATATAGACTGACACTTTTGCTATCTTATAAATAAACCATGGAATAATAATAGTCATAAATGTATTTTCCTTTTATTTTAAATATGGTATATTTGTATATATGAATGCTTTCATTCTTCTCAACTGAAGGCAATATATATAGGCAATATCGATATATTTATATTTGAAGACACCTAAGGAAAAGGAAGTGTTTGTATGAATAATAAATATTATTTTAAAAGAGACTTCAGAACTCTTTAGATTATAAATATATTTATTTAGACACTTAATAAGGTGTTTTTTCGTATTATGGGATATGTTACTAATAATTATTACAAATATCCATACTTATTGTACGAAACATATATTTAAAGTGCATCTTCAAGACTAAGGCACAGAGAAAAAATTATTATGAATACCTTTATTATCTAGTGGGGTTTTTTATTTCCTCTAACCACAAGAGTTTTTTCTTCATTACCTATATATACATATATGTATATAAGGTTTTCTTAAAGCTAAACAGGCAATAAAAGTATATAAAATGTAGTTTGAGAGTTTGTATACGTTTCAAGCCAGTGCCATCAATAATGTCGTGATGTCACGCGTAGTTGAATGGTTTTTGTGTTTAGAAAAAAACTTTTTAATGTGGAAATGATAAAAAAATAATAAAAGAGTCACAGTTAAATGATGATATTTTATAATGTATAATGCAAGTTATTCTATTTGCATTATATTCAATTCATGACAGTCATTCAATCAAAATATCCATTTTCCAAGAAAGTGATAAAAATTGAATAATGTTGTTTTTGATCAATTCAAAATCAAACATTTTTCCATATTTTTTTGTTATATTTAAATTGATTGAAATCAAAGCATCCATGAGAATTTATTTGAATAAGTGAATGGTATTGATTTCATGAGAAATAATGTATGATTCTATGTATAAATTTTGGTGTTGCAACACAAGAAACGAACCTTTTCTTCTTCTTCAATTTATACAATAGAGCAATAAAACTACTCCTATTTGATATAAAATAGGTGTTTAAAAAACCATGCTTAGTCAAGCATATAATAGCATCTTGAACAAAGTTGATGGTAACAACGGAGAAGTTTATGAGAAAATATTCACTGATTTTAGAGTAAATGTCTGCAATAATTGAATTGTTTAGTAAGAATTTTATAGTGGCTTATATTGTTAATTTACTTCCTGACTATAAACAGGAATCATCAACTGAATATAGAGAAAGTGGGGAGTTAGGTTTTTGGCAAAGTCAATTTACTTACCTATTACCAAGATTACATTAACTTGTGGGGACTGCTTTTTCTGAGAATGCCTTTATTGTGCACGACCTTAATCCAAAATCCATCTTCGAAGGTTTTTCTCTCCTTTGAGAAGAACTGCTAAAGGCTACAACTGCGAAAAGTTTTGCGAATCCTAAGCCTCTCCAATGACCTAATCTTTTAAAACCACTATTGCAAAGACTGCAGTGAGCTCTTCCCCGAAACTCTTAAGACCTTCTTCGACTGTCCCGTTCTATGTATGGTAAGGAATTCTTACAAGTAAACATAAAAGCCACGTCTCCGACTAATCTAAAGGCAGCAATGCTGTTTGGGGTTGATTCCGACCCAAATGTTAAAACTAATGCAGTCAAATCCAGAACCAATACTCTTCGAGGTTTAAAAGCGTACACCGCCAAAATGGATTTACGGATGGGGCTTATATTGAAAAATCGAACATCCCTGTAATAATGATAGCTACGGCAGCGAGTTATTTGTCACTCTCGGTCAAGATTCCGAAGATATATGGACAGAAAATGGGACTTCGCGGGGAAATCTTATGAGTATTTTAACTTCGAGTAATATACGACATTTTAAATCATTTAGTTTATAATACAACAGTATGAAAAACTCGCCTCAAATACTCTTAATATGTTTTGTAAAGCTGTGTATTGATTTTTATTAATTCTGTTAACTTAAATTTATAGTCCATTGGAATATGATTTGCCTAACCGTTAACTTTGAAATACTTATGACCTGATTTTTTTATATCCATTATTAATTTTAAGTACAGGAGAAAATATTTTTTAGAACGTTTAATAAATCGATTAATTTATATATTTTTAACCATCATTGAGTAAAAACAAGTTCCAAGATTTTATTTTCCCCCTGAAACTTAAAAGTGGAAACTAATAAAATTTTAAATAAAAGCTAAGTTTTTAATACCACTCGCTGTCGCAAATTTTATTATTGTTTATCGTTGTTTCTTTATTCATGGAATAGATAGGTCTCTAAGGAACATATAATTTTAAATGTAACTTTAATTATATATGTACACAATTTATAATTCATATATTTTTATATGATTTATGAAATGATAGAGGACCTTGCTTTTGAAGGGGGAAAAACGATTATTTATATAATTATGCATACATAAAACCTTGCATCATTTTTTACGATAATTAAACTGAAGAAGCAAATATCGAAAGTTCATTTAATATTACACAATGCTCTTATAATTGTCGA
Organism: Caligus rogercresseyi; assembly: GCA_013387185.1. Lineage (NCBI taxonomy): Eukaryota > Metazoa > Arthropoda > Copepoda > Siphonostomatoida > Caligidae > Caligus > Caligus rogercresseyi. The sequence continues at coordinate 26,738,151 of CP045895.1, forward strand.
ACATACTTCAGATATACAATTGTTCCTTAATAGAAAGCTTGATTCCCCGAACTTGTCTAGTTTGCTTTCCAATTAAACTTAAAAACATACTAGACTAGGCTTATTGTAGTGATCTTTGTTAAAATGTCTATACCCAATTATTTTACATTCGCTTTTATTTATTTAACGGCTTGATTAATGAAGCAGATATACTTCAAATTCACAATAGAAGATATATTATGAGTGATGTTATGACAAACAAATATTTTAATTTTTAAATTAAATACCTCAAGCAATAATAAACTGTTTTTGAAAGTTAATCACTAATGACGGCAACAATCTGTGTTCAATTTTTTGAACATATAAGTCATAAACTTATTTATTTTTCTTCGGATCATCTTTTTGGTTGCAGGGAAACAAATAGTTAGCCACTCAACAGTACGAAATCCAAAATGCATAGTCCCGTAGACATCATGCACTAAAAAGTATATCGTTTTGTAAATAAATAGTGGTCATTGTAAACAAAAAAACCGTTAATGGGATCAAATATTTTTCCTCGTTGTAAATAGATATTTTTGTACCTCTTTTCTGGTTATGGTAGCAATCGTGTCCTTTGTTTTCTTAGTTTTGTTGTGTTTTGTCTGAGGAAAATTTCTATCTACAGCCATATTGAATGCTCCCCCCCATTAATGAATCCTGTGGTAGACTTCATTAATCATTAGTCGGAACGAGGTTTTGATGTATGCATCTATGGAAACAAATGCATACTACATAGAAATATGCTTCTATCTCTTATTAGCCTCATAGATGTTGTTGTTGTTTACAGAGCTACAACATCGAGTTATGTAAATGGAAAAAACATAAATGTATCTGAGTTTATTATATATATATATATATATATATATCTTTGCACTACTTCCTTTTGTTACTTTGAATGATGAATCACTTCATGTATTACTGTGTACAGTGTGAGAGACACAAGAACCTGAAAACACAAATATACATAAAAGAAAATGAGTAATCCATTATCCAAGAAGTAGATATATTTGTACTCAACGAATTCCTATAGGAATATTTTCGATGTCGATAAAAAACGAACTGCAAAAACGACAACTGATTACAAATCCTAGAATATTGATGGGTAAATATTATACTAACGCTATAATGTTGATTGTGACAAACATCCTATGAGCATTTAACGTATTTGTCTTTTTATTTATATGTTTTTCTATGTTTGTTTATTTTATTTTTACACTATAATTGTAAAAAAAATCGGCGAAAATCATTATGTCAAACAAGCATTGTGTATACGTTACAATATTAATTTGAAAAGTAATTGATGGAATAGTTAATGGTTTAGAGCTTTTAAGCATATCGGTGTATAGCTATGCATTTATTTTTGAAAGGGATTATAAGATGACATTTTTTTAAAGTTTAAATTCATATCCATATTTTATATTGAAAATCTATGAAGAATGATAACAAGGCTTAGATTTTTAACAAGTAAAAACACACAATATTAATTAGTACATCCCCTAGAAACATGGAGACTGGTTATGAATAATATTAAAAACAAGTATATTTTATCTAATTGAATTCTTAACTAATAAGTATATATTAAAGTTGACAAAATTATGTATATATATATACACTATGACTTTAATTTTTACCTCCGCCGAAGGAGGTTGTTGTTTCACTGGCGTTGGTTTGTTGGTTGGTTTGTCAGCAGGATAACTCAAAAGTAAGGAACGATTCAAATGAAACTTTGTGGAGTTGTTGGAAATGCCAAAGGAACAAGTGATTAAATTTTGGCATCTCTGAGTGCTTCTTTAAGATGAATAATGAGCTAAATACTAATAAATATTTCAAGTTAGCCTACTCTGCCAATAGATGTCGCTGTGCTGTGAAATTGAGTGCCGGAGCGTCTTCCTCTCGAATTTCCGTCGAGGGGAACCCTCCCCGTCCTCTACGCCGCCCCAGTTGGTGAAAAATCCGCCTCGGAAGGCCATACGGACCCCGTGACGACGGAGGTTTGCACTCTTTGAGTGTATATATGCCTCTAGTTTAATAGGTAAAAATAAATGTGAAAGTGAATTTTACATTGATCACATCTTTAGCATAGATATGTCTTTATTACTACATGTACTTAATATTTAAACACATGTAAGGTCTAAGGTTTGAAAGAATGCGTCCTAAGGAAATCATTGTATGCTTGTTCCATAATCTTTCTTTGTTTGAGTCATTATTGAATAACAAATGTTTTTTTTTTTTTAATCAAGCTTTATAATTAAATTTTAAACTAAAACTTAACATTATAACTGTAGGGGGAAATTTGTAGGGGAGGCTCTTAAGATATTGTGAAAAAATAAATTTGTATTAAAAAAAAACCATTAAGTAAAGATACATATAGTACAAAAGGACCAGCAATTATGTCAATAGTTTTGAATAATAAATGTTTTTGTTCCATGGTCAATTGAGGTCAATATGTAATATATATCCCCCAACAGTTGCGCATTAATTGAATTGAAAATAAAGTTGGGTTCGATAGATATATTATTTACCAAACACCAAAGCACACATTACACTGTTATGCAAACTAATTATATACATAGAACCATTTTCTTTAAGTACAACTATAAATCATGGTGCTTAGATATTGAGAATAAGATTTTCATTGGGGTTTTGATTTATACTTCATCCGCATTGTACGAATGAATATTGCATTTCGCAATAAAATGTATCATCATAAAAATAAGAGTTACTGGGATTGATTGTACATAGTTCTAATCCATTGAGAGAGATAAATAAAGTGATGAATGAATTTGTATTAAGTCGTTATTTAAGTCATAGATTAGAACCGACGCATTAAACTTCCTTTAGCATTAAGCAATATAAATATAATACAAAAATCGTTTACCAAATTTATATTTAAAAAATTAAAGTCTCTTAATACAATCACGAATATTTAGGTGATATATCCTTTTAATCAATATATATCTCTTAATAAGGAAGCATCAGTCTTCCAAGCTGAGGTATTGCCATCACACAATCTGTAAAAGCTTTACTTGAACAAGACAAGCCATCTAAGAACGTGCTTATTCGGTCAGATTCTCAATCGGCAATTGCTGCTATTTCTAAATTCCTTTACAAAGTGTCCACAGTTAAGAAATGCAAGAAGTATTAAACAACTCAAAATCCAAAATAAATATACATCTTGATTGTGTAAGGGCCATTCAGACATCTCAGGCAACGATTTGTAGACTACCTTGCAAAGAAAGGAACGCAAAGAAAAATCGCTTATGTGTTGAAGCACCACCAAGCTACATAAGAAAGTGATAGATGCTTCTTCTATGAAGTTTGGTGCAACAGATACAAAAAGGATCTTGGAATGAAACATACTCATAGTATGTTGATATTCCCAAACAAAAGGTGTCGAACTTTCACGTCCCAACATGAAATTACTTGTTCAGCCTACACAGGCCATGGACCATTTCTGGCCCATCTGAGGCAATGGAAAAACACAATGCCATTTGTAATATATGCATGAGGAGTCCCAAACCGCTGACCACCTAATCAACAGATGCCCATCGCTTTCATATGAGAGATACCAAGTCATGCAAAGGAGGATGAAGATCTTCGTATTATTAATTTATTAAATGTAAAAGATGCAACGAATTATTGATTCTAACTTTAATTTAACTGCTTCATAATAGATTATAAAATAATTTCTGATAAGTTAATAATCAATATCTATTTTTGCTGTTGGGAGCACATATACCCCTTTGTCTGGTCGTGTTCGTTTGCTGTATGTACCTATGTATTTGCTTTTATCAATGTATAATTGTAACATTTGTATGTACTATGGTAAGAACAGCAATAAATTATTACTAACTAAAAAACTACTAAACCAATTTCCTTTTTATACACAATTTTCCTTTTTATTATCTTTATTTATGTGTAATTATGTATTATACATATTTTAAATAGAATAAAGACCTTGTTGTTAAAAAAAAAAAAAAAAAATTATACAATCACGAAATTATATGCATTTAAATATGTAAAATTAAATACATGAAATACAGTATTAAGTCTTCATATTATGTCTCAAAAGTAATACATAAATTATTAATATATGTTTGTTTGTTCTTTGATGAATGAGGGGAAATATCCCAAAGTAAGAATTGAGATGGATCGCTGATTCAAGGCGGTATCAAGTTGTCGTTCTCTTACCGGAATACCCGATAGCACGCTACCACTACGACCATATATTTTACTCATTCTAATCGCTAGAATAACCATTGTCTATGTTTTAATCTTCTTTCATTCCATTAGCAGCAATGTATACTATACGAAGAAAAAAAAACATTTTCAATTTGCAATAAATACAAAACACCATTTAAAATATTTTAACGTTATTTGTATAAAAAATCATGACAAGGGATATACTGCATTCTTTTAAACTGTTCTCACGAATTGGTCAGTTCAAAGCGACATGTTATATTTAATTCTATCAGTATATTATATCTATATACCCTACAAAAAAGATAATCTCAAAATATATCTAATAAGTTTTGTGATATTTATTCTTGTTGATCCAAAAGAATGGTTTTTTATTTGACAAAGATCTTCGGTATAGAGGACTAAGAACTTATTTAGCTAAGTAAAAGCTGGGATGAGATACAAAAATCATCAAAGCCGTGTAGTTCAATTGTAAGTTCAACTAACTAAACGTTACAAAACAGCATGTGTTCAGACTAGGCTAATAGATAACTTTATCCTTTTTTTGTATGTCAATAAAAGTTAAAAAACGAATTCCTTCATTTCAGATCTAGATCTTCATTTCATCTTTCCATGATCAATTTTTAACAGCAAACACTTTTAACACATTACTTTTTAAGGGTTGTGGGACTGATGATACAAGTGTGCCCATGGACATGATAGAGCTATTTTCACAGGAACAAATTTTACACGGCTTAAAACGCACGCCTTATATACACATGCATAAACATGGGGGGGAGAGAGAGTCAAGAGTGACGTCACCATCAACAATCGTCAAATAATAGAGCCTACACTGATCATAGTTGGGAATCTATTTTTTTGGGTGCCATGAAGTATTCTGGCCTAGACTTCAACTTGTTGGAGATCCCTAGATCCCTTCCTCCATCCCTCCTTCTATCTCCCGGGACTCCGGGATAAATGCCTTGGCACCAAGAAAACGAGTCTCCTCCTCCCGCCATTAAGAGACACATTCCCTCACCTCGACTTCGTTAACGGAGTCCTACCCCTCGTCTTCGTCAGTCAAAGGAGTACCTTCCCTCATCTTCGTTAGAGAGCTCCCCGTCTTTTGTCTTCGTGAATGGAGCCCTACTCCTCGTCGTCCTTCGTTAGAGAGCTTCCCATCCCTCGTCTTCGTGTTAGGCTCCCCTTCCCTCATCTTCGTCCACGGATGTCCTTCCTTCGTCTTCGTTAAGGGCCCCCCTTCTCTCCTCTTCGTGAATG
>CP045895.1:26743728-26777225 GCA_013387185.1 Caligus rogercresseyi
TGTTTACCCATTGGATGTGAGAACTTATTTTTTATTATTTTTGAGAATATCAGAATTATGAAGAGCCTCTCTCATTGTTTTTTAAAGGAAAAACTAATTTATTAAATATTTTTTCATTGCAATTCATATTTAATCCACATTACAAAAAAAAACATGATCTTAGATAGATTAGGAATTTGACAGAGTACAAAATTAAATCCTATAATTATGGATCATCACCACCGATATCCAATGATAATGCATTCTTAGGATCTCTTTTGATTGGTTATTTTTATTTAACAACTAAAAACTACATCTTACTCGTTTCCTAATACTGATGAATTTTAACCAAAAATATTAATATATTCCTATATCTAAAGTTTGATCTTATTATAATTTATTTGAAATTGTATTTATATTTTAACTTTTATATGAATGTGGATTTCAAAATAGTACAATATGTTATAATTTATAAATAAGGAAGCTTAGTGGGTTAGGACATGTTTAACTCTTATTATTGGTGTTCAAGTTTGAATTCCGAGAGGGGAATGTAAATTTTGGTCATCCTCATACATAAGGTTCGATAGTGTAGTTTACATCCATTAATGCTTATTTATATCATCACGAATGCAGTTCTATCGAACCAATAGAAAAAACTCCGAAACGCAACAACATTACACTTTAACGGATCTATGAAATCATATAGACAATAACGAACTATATTATATGAAATGTAACGTAAAAAAAAAGAAATACAAATATTGAATATAAAAAGAAATTTGATTTTTTTTGGTGCAGTTGAATATTTAAATAATTTTGTTCCTTGTGTATTTTTAGATTTAAGACTTAATTATTTTCCAAGATTTTTTTACTTAGTTTGGTGTATGTTTTTTAATATATTTTGTATATAAAAATACCCTTAAACGCTATGTTGATTACAAAAAATCTAGAAACAAATGTTTACAATCACTGTTTAATACTTATTATCAGAAAATACGACATGAACAAATAAAAAGCAAATCAAATTATTTATATCATTTAATAAAATATTCGAGAAAAAACTAACTTTTTAAATAAAACGGATCTCAATGAAACTATTATGGCAATACTATAACAATGATTTTTTTAAAATAAGAGGTTCAGCAAACATTTTCAAGAGCTTTCATGACGAATTTTCTATGGTGATCATATTTTTATTTCCCTGGTAAACAACATATTCAAACGCATTACCTATTGACCAGATACTCTTGTAAGTTGCAAAAAGTTAGATCTGCAGTGTGACCGTACTACTCATAAGAACAAATCCTGTCCAGGGATGTCATTAAACAAAAAATTATATAAATGGTATTTTTTGGATATATTATTTGATCTTTTTTGACAGTACAAAAAAAGGTTGAGAGTTTCTTAACTTATAAGACACATATTGTTTAGAGAGTAATATGAAAATTGGGGGAAAATATTCCCTTGACTGTCACAAATGTGGATTCGTAGATAATGAGAATACCAATTTTACCCACCAAGCATAATACCTGCTTGATTACATTTAAATACCAACATGACCACCATCACATACCTTATATAAGAGCAGCACGTCCCATTTGTCCTAGAATATATCTCATAAATCTTCAAGTGTAAAGTCCAAGAGCTCAAAAGTGTCACTACATCTTCACTGAACCCGATTTCTTTTCCAAACTTATTTACTCATTATTTACTCCTAAAGTGATAGCTTAATATCTCTCATACAAATTAAATGTACAAGTCGTGTATATATGCCAAATTGTTTGCTTGAGTGCATTTGGACAGAAGGGAGCTTGTGAGCTTAGTGCAAGTAAGCTTAGATCACATTAGTGAGAGTGCAGGTTCGTCTTTAGAGAAAGAAATATCTTTGTGATCTACCTCATAGAAAATAATACCAAATAAAAATATAAGAAATATATCGACAAGAAGGAATAATTTCTTTCAAGAGAATCTATGAGAGAAAAACTAACTTATATTTTGTTTCTACATGTTGCTACTATTAATCCTGTATCCCTCCTGTATATTCTTGTACATATTCTCGTTGTCGTTGCAGCATTTTCAGTGTATGGAAAGTATTCCTTTAAGTATGTGTATATACGCCTCTAAAAACATGCCTACCTTTTTTTTTTAGTCTTGCGCATGTGTATGTGAATAAGAAGAAATAAAATCATAGACCTAATGTTCCATGGCTCTAAGAACAAAAAAAAATCATCTGCCTCCATTATGTGAATAATGGGTAAAATTTATCGATACAATATTGTTCAATAAAGGGGACTATTGAACATTCTTATCGATTTAAATATATATACATATGCCATCTATGCATATATGAATTTCTTGAGAAAAAGATATGTCAAAAGGAGGTTCAGTTGTGCTCCTGACATATTATTTACCTTCTACATAGTCAATCAATATATAGGTATCTGATTACTTAAGCCCAAAAATTCATAAAAAAATGTGAATTCATTTTTTTTAATACACAAATTTGACTTTTTATATTTATTGAATAATTGTTTTTTTTATTTTTTATTATATTAAACTGTTCACATTATACAGCACATGTATATAAAAACGATGCTAATACGTATAAAATACAAAATAAACATTATAGTTTAAAATTTAATTGTTTTGTGGATTTATAAATAAATATTTACCCTTCGAATACAATAGTATTTGAGGAGATAGGTAGTTTTCAAAATGGACTCATAACTAAATAAATAACATCAGAAGCGAGGTATATAGATTACAAGGTATGCTACATTGCAAACTTTAGCTTAATAAATCCCCGGCGTGCTCTCAGGTGTCATTGGTCCGACCTCATCTGCCGTGGTAGATTTAATATTTCTTAATTGTATTATTATTAATCAGTGAGAGGATTTACAAACAAAAGCTCAGTTTTTCTTCTTCAAAGAATTATCGCTTAAATAAGATGAATTTAACAGGCAAATTAGAAAAGAGAGGAATGAAAGTATAAATTCTCCAGTGATGTAATTGTAAAGTAAAATATATACACTCATAGAGTGCAAACCTCCGCCGTCACGGTGTCCTTATGAGCCTTCCGAGCGGATTTTTTACGACTGGGGCGGCGTAGAGGGACGGGGGAGGGTTCCCCTCGACGGAAATTCTGAGAGGAAGACGCTCCCGGCACCCGATTTCACAGCACAGCGACATCTTTTGAAGGTGCTAATTGAAATATATATTAGTATTTAGCTCGTTTTGCATCTTAATTCTGCACTCAGAGATGCCAAAATTTAATTACTTGTTCTTTTGGCATTTCCAACAACTCCAAAAAGTTCACCGAACCGTTCAGTACTTTTTTGAGTTATCCTGCTGACAAACGAACCAACCAACCAACAAACCAACGCCATTAAAACAATACCTCCTTCGCGGAGGTAATAATGTGAAAAAGCGATATGACATAATTGGACATTTGCTTACATCACCTTATTTTTTTACTCCGCAAGTCGTGGAATATATGATAAAGTAATGTATTTCAATTATAATAATACATCTATCTTTTATGGACCAAAAAAATTAACTGTAACGAAACTTTACAAATCAAAATGGAATAATTGTATTTAAGTATTTAATATGAAACATATGTTTTTTTGCTCTTATTAAATAGTTGGGCGGAGTATTAAATATTTATTTGTAAATTTATAAATAAGATTGATAAGAAATGGGTAGGCATGAATAGTAGAAATATTGATTAATTCAAATAAATTACTATGTGTAAATTGAAATCAAACTAATATCCATCAATTTAATATAAAACATTGCTCTATTTAACTGCAACAATTTTGAATGAAAGCTTCGCCCAAAGTCAGTAACTTCCTTTAAAATGTATTTTAAACAAAAATGTCGTTTGGCAAAAAGTTATAGTGTAAAACATCCGTTTACAAAAAAGCGTTATCAGAAATTCCTTAATAAAAGTGTTTTTTTTACAAATATTCCTAGAAACATATTATTTTCATTTGAGTTAATGATATCACAATTAAAGAATACAACCTTCTCATGTTCCTTCTTTAATATTGATTGAGGTTTCGTGACTGATATTTTTTTAGAAATATGATCTTAAAAGAGACTATAACGTCATAGATATATTCTTATTTTAAAGTGTCCGAGCTACTTTTTAATATCACATAACTGGTATTCTATATACATTAATCAGAAGCATTTTTTTTGCAAAAAAAGAAAGGGAAATTAGAATCACATCCTTTGTTACTGTTCCAAGCTGAGGGAACTATTTTTAACGTTAATTATTGGCCAAAGGCTTCTAAGTTGTGTCCGACAAAGAGGATTTTTTAGCCTATTTAGTCCCCTGGGAAAGGAGGAACTCACATTAAATGCAACGTTAACAAAGGCACAGCAATTTACACACGCCAAAAAATCTACCTTTGATCCAAAGCTCTGGAATAATATTACCATTACCATTATATACATGAATAATTTAACGAAACAGACTAACTGTCTTTACGATTTTCTAGTTTTTATGTGATGTCAATTAACTTTTTATATATCTAAAAAACTCTTAATATAATTTTGTTTTATATATTAAGCCCCACTATGTTTTTTTAATAGTAATATTTGATTAATCCCCCTGCCAGTTGGTGACTATAATTTGTACCTGTGTATTTAATAAAGTTTGCCTTAAGGCCAAGAATAAAACACTTTAAATAACGAAGCTTAATTCAGTATATTCATATATTCGAAGCATTGACAGAGATTGAGACGAAATTTAATATAAACAAATAAATATAATATCTTACGATATGTAGAATCATCAAAATACAATTGCATATAAAAGTATTTATGAAATGATAATAATAATAAATTAAACACTATAAAATCCCTTGATACATATTTCAAACGAAATGGTACCTTGTTTTAAAATCCAAATATTTCGAAAAATAAACGAATGTCGCTTTCTAAAAGAAAGTAAAACTTTTAAAGAATAATATAACATATGCATTAAAAAGTGCAGTTTTACTAATGCTAATCCAAAATAAATTGATTTCCATCATCTTTCTTAAAATAAGATATTACATATAGGAAAAAAAATAATTTAGTACAACTTCAGCTATAAAATTAAATTGAATATAGCAGAATATTGGGTATCATTACTAAATTTCACAAAAACTCCTTGCGGATCATAGGATATTATTCATTTAATTTGGATTTTTTAATTTATTAAAGTGCAATACTTTTAATGTTTGATTTTATGTGGATTATAGAGCAGGAGAAATGTAGGTTGTTTACTATGAAATAATTTCAATCTAAATGATAAGTATTATTATGCTTTTAAACAATTTACATTTTTTTTAAAATTTATTACATTCTGTTTATTGTCTATCAATTTTTGTATGAATAAAAAAAAGTTAAGATTTTACGGAGGGGAAAAAATATTTTAACATATTTTCACAAACAATGATAAAATATTCTTAAGACCGTGTTCCTTTGGAGCTATTGAAAATCAATTTTGGACGTACCTGTAGAACCGCGTGATTGTTCAAACTCGCTACAATATATATTGGATCTCACTAGACGCAAAATGAGAAGGGCCTTACGATTTTCAAAACACTGTCTAACTCATATATTGTTTTTAGTTTGGTAGGGTTCTACTTTCGAAAACCGCTTTCATGTTTTAGGAAGCTACGTTATGCATTACTCAACTTGATCAAACGGTGTCGTAAAGATATAGATAGGAAGACAAAGTGAGATATGCGTACTTAGTGAATTAGCGAATCTTGTCCAATAGGGTCTCGGAGTGGAAAAAGAGGGCCTTGCAAGTAAACGTTTGGACCCATGGATATTAAAAGAGGTAATTAATAAGCCTAAAAATATGTCAAACATAACCGATTACAAAACTTTTAAAATTAAAATCAAAATAATGAATAAAGTTCTGTATGAAAAATGGATTTAGGATATTGTTAAAGTAAAACAATAATAATTTAAAAAAATCCTCATCCCTAACCTCCTCTCATTAGCACAGAATGTGTATCAAAATATATTATACATATTTCAAAATATTGAAATAAACAATCAAATAATCACTTTTAAAATAGCGCCAATATAAAGTCCTCTTTTGTTTTTGTCAAATGGCTTTGCTTTATTATTATTTTTTTTTAATGGATTTATTGTATATATATGTGTATATATATATATTTATTGTTTTTTATATAAGTTTTATATATATATTTTTAATAAACATTATCCTTTACGCCATAACTAGTTGAAAGAACTAGGTGTTATTTTTAGGATGAATAAAGACGATTACACACACTATCTGAATTCAAATAAGGTCCTAAGATTGAAGCAATAATTATGTAAGAAACAAATAGACTCATTTACTTATTTTCTTCTTCATATAATATATATTTGTACAAGCTAAATAAATTTTTATATATTTAAAGTTTTAATTCAACCAATAATTTCAAATTTGCCTTGAGTTAGAAGAACAATACAAATTTTTATATCAAACGACCTACTTTTTAAAAGCTTTCTCTCTTATGCAAAAAAATATATTTCTTTGTAAATAAACTTAAATTGCAAATATTTATTTTTATTGTGTGCTATTACCCATAATTGTTTTTTAATGCACAACAAAGAATTGACTGAAAAGAAGTTGATTTTTTTGCAATATTAATTAGTTTTTTTCAAGGAGTTAGACTGGTAAGTGCTTTTTAATGAAATGTAAAATAAAATAGAAATAAATATTTATAAACGCTTTTTCTTGGTGTACTAAAAGACATCTTGGTTGAAAAATGAATTCTTAAAAAAGGTTCAAGAAAATTAAATTGTCCAATATGTCTTTTAAATTCTTCATATAATAAGCTACTCACTGGAATATTATATAAAAGGATCCATAAGTCACTCCCCCAAATTATTTCCCTTTGCCAGAAGGGATTTATGCCTGGTCACTATATTGAGGATAGTCCACGGTCCATTCAAGACGCAATCGACTATTGTATAGATCTAGGGAATAATTATGCAGCGTTAATGGTTGACTTCGAAAAAATTTCGACAATCTATCGCATAAGTTTATTTGGAGCAACTCTACAAGTATGGTTTCCTGGATGGCTTTGTAGACATGATCTCGGCTATATTGCGGAACTCCTCCTCAAAGCTAGACCTCCCACTCAAACATGGTGCCGTCCATATTTACAAAGGTGCAAGGCAGGGAGATTCATTGTCACCTTCTCTCTTCATACTCTCAGTGAATAGGCTGCTGGACAATTTAACAAAGAAAAATCTATAAAAGGGATGATAAATGTAGAAGGATCAAATTTTAAATATATCATGTATGCAGATGATCTTACCCTTTTGTTATCTGGATCTTCAGAAATATTAAAAGAGTCCATTAGGAGATCCTTGGAGCTTATTGAGGACTTTACGATTTCTTCCGACCTCTCAGTTAATGTTACGAAAACCCAGGTTTTAACAAACTGTGAGGAACTATTGAGGACTCACTACATGGGTTTTGCCTATGTAAACATGGCAAATATTCTTGGTGTCACAGTGGCCAGTGCTACAGGTGACTCTAAAAAGTTAATGGAACTAAAGTTATTGACATTCTCCAAAAAACTGTCACATTTTACAAAAGGACCCCACTCTCCCGTTACGAAAGATTAATTGCCTGGAACATTAACGTCTTCCCCAAAGTTTTTCACATAATAAGATATTTACCTTCTCAGAGACCTTATGCAAGGAAATATATGTACAGAGGGATTCACTTGTCTGGGGCAGCTCCAAGCCCTATATTGCCGAGAGTAGGTTAAACTCTAGTGTCTCTCAATGGGGTCTGGGATCGCTTGACGTCGAGTCCATGTGGAAATCCTTGGACTTTTCATGGTTGCGGAGGTTCCCTAAAAGCAAAGAAATTTGGGCAATTAGAATAAAAACATTTTCTATGAAATAATTGGTTACCACTTCCTTGAGATAATTTTTATGGGGCCATTGGAACTTTTAAAGGCCGTAAAGTTGTGTGGTCCCCACTGGAAGAAGATTGCTTCCTCCTGGGAATCCACTATGCACAAGGTCCTTCCTCTTCGTGGCGCAAACGAGCCTTTAAATTATAATGGATCGTTGAACAGTTCCTCGCAGTTCTTCAATTAGGTTACCTCAAGTCTGTTGGAGAATTCATCCAAAGAAAAGTTAACATAAGTAATTATATTTTGTGTTTGCGATTACAAAAGGGTCGCTCTCTTACATCAATAAGGGATATCCGTATTGGACCACCTATTCCCTTCTGTATCGCTCTCGCTGGATTAGACAATCAGACGGTTCGAAAGACTCTGTCGTGCTGTGGACGTCCGTTTCTGATCATTAGTAGGCTATTGAGAAACCTAGGCATTGAGGCAGACAAACGCTTGCTGAGTCAAATATAATAATGAAGAACCGCTTCACAGACTCTCATCAAAAATGGTTTAGATACCGTCTGGCCACGTCCTCATTATACTTGAATAAGTCACATGTGGATCCCAAGAAGCAGAGCTGCCATTTGTGCGGGGAGGTCGAGGAGACTTCGTTCCACTTCTTCTACTTCTGTCCCAGGGTCGCCCCAGCTATTAAAGAGGTGGAAAGAGTAATATTGGGAGCATATGGGGTGATGCTTTGGACTGGCTTGTGTCGATCTCACCTACCTATCAGGAAGCATATGAGATAGAGCATCTGGTATCCACGGTTCAAAGGGTCCTCTATGCCTCAAGAACGGATGGAACTGGACTCCCTGTGGGTCTCCATCGCCTCATTGGAGACAAATGAAAACTCTTCGTTCGGTCTCCAATGCGTCAAACGACAACAAGCAAAAATGCGAATATAAACAAACAATTTCCCCTTCCTGTGGACCGACTTTAAGTTCCTTTTGTGTTACCTCCGCCGAAGGAGGTATTGTTTTCACTGGCGTTTGTTGGTTTGTTTGTTGTCAGCAGGATAACTCAAAAAGTACTGAACGGATTCGAATGAAACTTTGTGGAGTTGTTGGAAATGCCAAAGAAACAAGTGATTAAATTTTGGCATCTCTAAGTGTTTTTTAATATGCAAATGAGCAAAATACTACTACTAATAATAATGAAATGGGGGTCTATTCAGGGAGTAGGAAAGAACAAACGCTAAAAAAATATTCATGACGTATTATTGTTCATTTATCAGCTCAGGACTATGTTAACCCAGTGACGAGCTTAAACTTCTTTCTTCCCGTCTTCGGCGGAGGTATACACTCTCTGAGTGTATACATGCCTCTAGTTTTCACTGGCGTTGGTTTGTTGGTTGGTTTGTTTGTCAGCAGGATAAATCAAAAAGTACGGAACGGATTCGGATGAAACTTGTTGGAGTTGTGGAAATGTCAAAAGTAACAAGTGATTAAATTTGGCATCTCTGAGTGCAGAATTAAGATGCAAAACGAGCTAATACTAATAAATATTTCAAGTTAGCCTACTCTGCCAATAGATGTCGCTGTGCTGTGAAATCGGCTGCCGGGAGCGTCTTCCTCTCGAAATTTCAGTCGAGGGGAACCCTCCCCGTCCCTATACACCGCCCCAGTCGTGAAAAATCCGCCTCGGAAGGCTCATAAGGACCCGTGACGGCGGAGGTTTGCACTCTATGAGTGTATATATGCCTCTAGTTTTATTGCTATTACTCTTATTTTCTCGTCCTATTGAGTGTTCCTTTATGTTTTTATTATCGGTATGAGACTACAAAATTGATATTATGTACGCTTACTACTACGGAATGTAAGACAGTTGGCATATACTAGAAGAATGAAATAAATAATATTATTAAAAAAAGAAAAAAAAACTTAATTTTTAATTAAACAATGCAGGTTTGCTAGATGATATATGAGGATTGATTACAACATAGTTTTCCAAATAATGACGAGAAATCGTAAAAACTAACTGTATGGTCATCAATTTAATAACTGCAGATTTTATATTTCTGTCTATTTGCAAAATGAATGGAATAGGTATTAAAAATTATGACGCTTAAGATTCTTTGAATGCAAAGGACTTTTTTCATTTCATATTAATCTTTTTTGAATTTTAATTGATTTATAAGCAACATCATATATATGATGTGTTGATTTCTAATAAGGACAACATATATAAAGTAGGGGTTTTATTTACAACTATAATCAAAGAAAATGGCACTGTTTTAATTCTAAAATTTTAAAAAAATATGAGATTTTATGAATTTTTTTCACCATAAGTAACTGATAACAGTTTTTGGAGTATAATAGTATGCATATATATATATAATACGATATATATATCTATTAGGACGTCAATAACTCTTGCATCATCTTTAGAACGTGTCTAACTTTTACTTTTATTCATCAGGCTGATCTTGGATTTAAAAATAAAATAAAGACTTGTTATATAAATATCCAACAGATCATTTGTGAATTGACCTCTGTTGACCTCAATGACGGCCCTTGAGGAGCATTGGCAAGTGAAGCTTATTTTTGGTTTTATCCTTCTCCTTCATGATCCACCACCGCTTCTCCATGGATGTTTTCAGATTTCTGACACAATTGTGAGAGATAAATCAGCCTTTGACTATATGCACTGGGTGCTGTAGTCAAGCGGCTTAGGTAGGGCTCTGGCGAGCCAGTACGCAGGACAGAACAGCGATGTGTGGGCATTGTATTAAAACGTAATTCCACGGGATAGTTGACACCAACCGCCAAGCATCATTATGGAGGCAGGATGTATTATTTTCCGGCATGAGGATCTCAACGGGCGTGTTCTCGAAGCATAGACACGATAGTTTTATTTGTTGATATCTAAGTCGACCTAAAGCGTTAAAGTAAGCAATGCAAGAAAAAGTAAAAAAAAATGGCCAAAATTTTGGTTATTAGATGTCGCTAGTCCATGAAATTACGTCACAATCTATTAAAGCCCGTTTAAAGAGATGAAGTTTGATGATTGTAAAAAAACCCACTTTTCAAGATAAAAAACCATAGAGATATAAAGATACAGAGAGCTAATTCCCAATTGCAGAGAAACGGCGTTCTGTTGTTTCTGTGTGTTTTTCCTTTGGGAAAAAGGAAGAATTTTATGTTGCATGTGGCTACTTTACTTTGACGCATTAAGTCGCCGTGAACGTCCTCTCGTATAAAAACGTATCTCCATGGTGTTTAAGGTCATCAGGAGGAGTTTGGTGCGTGGGTGCGTTCTACAAGATTCTTTTTTTATGAGGCTTCTTGGACATGACCCCGAAGCTTTTATGCAAAATACACTTTTGACTTTGCCACACCACTTACGAATCTCTATATTGTGATATATATACACTCATATATATATATGATAGATTTAAAATGTCTATGTTGTCTCCTCTGCGATCAACATCATTAGAATCTTGATTTTGCACGAGCCTCAACAAACACTCTATCATACAGTCGTTTTTTGAAAAGATTAAATGCGTGTTGGCTATAATGAACTGCTTCATGATATCTGGTTGTGTGACCGGCATATAGCACACCGTTCATTGCCTCTCTGTTCTAATTATGTAAATGTATTTTTAATATTTTGGTGCAAAAGGTCGGTAATATTCAAGGAAACCCAATTAGATATATTTTATATATATAAACAAAAATAGTCATATAAATAGTATTTGAATATAAATTTTTGAGCTATTCCGTGTTGAAAGCTTGAAACGAAACTCAAATAAGGTAAGTTTCGCCCTCAACAGACCAAGAGTTATGCTGTAAGCTTATTTAATATTTTTTTAGCCTTTAATCGCCTCTCGTTTCTTAAGATCAATGCTATTTTTAAAATTAGACCCCCCCCCAAAAAAAAAGAGGAAATTTCACAAAAGTTAAACTGCTAATACAAATGTTCGGAATATAATAATGGAATGCAGATATTTACTGGGTAAGGGACATTATTTAACTAAAAAATGGCTACTTAAAATAGAAACGCCCTTTCAAAAATCCTAATCCATAATATGGTATAAGGCTATAGATCTAGGTCTGTAAAGGACTGTACGGGGTCCGGAATCGAACACTGATATATAAGAAGCGGTATCGGAGGAAACCCAACAGGAAAAAAAGGAAATGCGATAGCTAAATGCGGTAAGGCGTGTTCAACTCTCAATGTGGGTGGGCGCAGGTTCGAATCCCGAGAGGGGATGGTCATTTTGGTCTACCTCATTGATAAGATTCTAGGTTCATAGACTAATTATAATGCTATAATGCTTATTTAATCCTATCGGATGCAATTCTAAAAAAATTAAAAAAAAATTAGACCCAAATGTTAGATATGATCTCAAAAATTCCAAGTTAGTTTTGTTCTGTTAAAAACATTTTAATCGGTAGTCTGTGAGAATTTTATACATGAATAAAAAAATAAGATACATTCAAATATATACAGGAAACAGAGTAAACTATTCAGGGTAGTTGTGAAGATAAAATAATGAACATTTGAGGTCAAGTTTATACCTGAAGAATATCCAAATATAAAAGGACGTATCATTTAGTACATGTGTTTAAAAAGTCGCACTGCCTTTTAAAAATCCTTTTTATCGTTTTCATGTTAATGTTTCAATCTTGCTGGCACATATTTAATTAGATCACCAGTCCATTTCCACGTTGGAGCTCCTAAATCGGGATTTTGATAGATAAACAGTGTGGCGAGCAGATACACCAATCATGATGGGTCTTCTTCAACTTCGCAGGCATTGTTGTAATTTTTGTGTGGTAGTAAATATTTTATATTTTTTTAAATCCTGATTGAAATTACTTATTGACTAGGGGGGGGGGGGGGGGCATAAAAATATCATTCCCAAAGAGGAATTGTTAGCATTTAAAATATTCGGGGATATATTGTCCTGTTGATATACACGTATAGTTTAAAAATCATTTAATTATTTGGAGAATGGCACAATCAACAAATGCGTATAAGTATTATCAATAAAAATCCAGATAAAAATTAAATAAAACAATCCAGGTCAGTTTTTAATATAAATATACAAAATATCGAGCATAGCACGCTTTAAAAAAGCCTTTTTGTGGCTGTAAAGGGTCCTAAAAGCCTTATTAAAAACTTTCAAAACTAACGTATTTTTGTAAGCATATTAATGAATATGGAACCCTTGAAACAAATATAGAATCTAATATATGTAAAATTATGTGTGTCTCAATAATTACGACTTAAAGATATTTGAATATCCAAAAACATTTGTATAACAAACATAAACCTACTATTGACTCCAATAAACAAAAATATATTCATTAACTTTAGAAGAATATCGTTGTAAGAATATCGTAATATATCTTCATTGATAAAAAACAAATCTTTAGCTGCAAATGTATGTATAATATTATATATAAATATTTATCATCATTAAAAAACTTTCCTAAGGAGGCAAGTATGGCTACACTTTTCCTAAGTTAATTTTATTATATGTCAAAATAAGATGTATAGTAATCAATTCAATTCCACCTTAAAAGCATTTTTTCCATTAGAAAAGTTTCTTTTCTTGTTTCTCATCGTAATTGATAGTTGATGTTAGGTTACGGTTAGAAGGAAAGATGAAGAATTGAATTCATTTTACCATATATAAATGCCTAGAGCGATGGGAATATTTATACTCAAAAGAGTTGAAGATAACTACATATGGGAATGATATTTAAATTAAAACTCAATAAGGTCAGTAAGAAAAAAATTTAAGGCAAAGGGCAGAAACATCATAATGTCTAAGTTGCGTTAAGATACTTAGAGTCTAACATACTGAAATTAAATAGCCCTAGTACCTATTTGTAGCGGTACGTGTAATTAATGACAAATAACTGTCAAATCAAATAAAGAACGTTTCAAAAACATTCAAAATATTCATTATTATTTACGCTGAGCCTATACTTTATATTTAAATATAATATGATTTCAAATAATTTATTGAGTATTTGCGTATCTTTATAGTTGTTGACAAATCTATTATTTTCAAATGATTAATAAGGTAGACGTAATAATTCTTGGATTTATACATATCAATGATTATGCAAACATTTTTAGATTTTGCTTTCCGTTTAGAATGGACACTGTGATATATTCACATAACAAAGACCGGCCCAGGAGCACTACAAGAAAACAACGGAAGAAAGGGTAATTTGCATTCTGTATTTTCTTATACATGCGTATTTATTATGAACAAAAGTCGTCTTTGATATAATGTTTATCATTCCTTTTTTGTAGGATTTTTTAGAAACATAGCGATAAAAGATAACGATAAAGTTTGGCATTAGCCATATTGTTTACACTCAGTTATGGCACGCAAAGTCTCATCAATTTCTGCCGTTTAGAAAAAGCAAGTGATATATTATTATAAAAAAATGCATTTCAGGGCTTGAGTAAAAGTTTTATAAAAACACTGGATTCATGTTTTTTTTGGCTTTTATATTTATTAGTTCAAATGAATATATGTTTGTTTTCATTACTTGTTTGTGTAGTTCCCTGATTAGACCATAGAGATATAAAGATATAGAGAGCGATTCCCTTCAATAGGAGAGAAACATCGTCGTTTTAGCTGTATTCTGTGTGTCACTATAAACAAAGTAATTTATCTATGTCATCGTAAACTTATCATAGAGATAGATTACGATGACCGTAGTACAAATTACTTGTTTTATTAGACACAAAAATACAGATGAAGGGAATAAGCTTTCTATATCTTTTTATTTCTATGGATTAGACCGTTTACATCAGATAAAATTATTTTTTGATAGTATTGCTGTAAGGATACTAAAATATTAACTCACACAAATTCACAAATATTTTTTTTGCTATTGGTTCGATAGAATTGCTAGAGGATATAAATAAGCATTATAGCATAATAAAAACTAGAGGCATATATCACTCAGAGAGGGCAACCTCCGCCGTCACGGGTCCTAATGATCATTCCGAGGCGGATTTTTCACGACTGGGGCGGAGTAGAGGGACGGGGGGGGTTCCCTCGAGGGAAATTCCGAGAGGAAGACGCTCCGGCACCTAATTTCACAGCACAGCGACATCTATTTGCAGAGTAGGCTAACTTGAAATATTCTTAGTATTTAGCTCATTTTGCATCTTAATTCTGCACTCAGAGATGCCAAAATTTATCACTTGTTTCTTTTGGCATTTTAACAACTCACAAAGTTTCATCCGAAATCCGTTCGGTACTTTTTGAGTTATCCTACTGACAAACAAACCAACAAACTAACCAAACCAACACACAAACAAACCACAACACGCCAGTGAAAACAATACCTCCTGTCGGCGGAGGTATAATCATATGCACTAAATATTTTTCATTGATAACTAAATTCTCTTATTTTTACAAAATATATCTTATTGTAAGGATCCATTCATCCTTCAGATATGATTAAACAAAATAAACATTAATTTTATTCATTAACAGAGCAGTTACTTAAGTATATAAAAACCGGTGGTGGTTGATACATTCAAAGGATACGAGATCAATGAAAAAATACAATTTGGTGCTTATGAGGAGATGGTCTCTTTAATGATGTTCAAGAGCCGGAGTTGAAATTATGCTGATTTCATATAGCCAACATTTTTTTTAAATATTGACTCCTCCTCTTTTCCATTCATCGCGTTCGAGAAAAAAGTCCCTCTGTGTTAATCATGCCATAACTAAGATTGTTGTTTAAATAAATTAATAATCTGTGAAAAACAATTTGAATATATGAGAGGAAGCCTGTTACAAAGAACCTGCCTCTCAATGATTGCTCCCATCTTCAAACACAATATGTATGTGCCTTTATTAGGCATATTAAAACTCATACAACACACACACATACAAGCACATGCCTCCATTTTTTTCTAGCTTGATGGAGGACTCCTGGACAATGTTACACACCACTCACACAACATCTGAGTAAAGCCCATCAAAATAATTTATTTAACATGGATCTTAGGCATGTCTATTCGGCCGTAGATGATTATATGCATGCAGAGAAAAGGAAAAAAAGAGAAGAAAACTAAAGTGCCAACAAAGTTGAACAATAAGTCTATAGTATGTATATATAACTTTACTAGGAGGGAAACTTTTGACTATATGTTGAAAAAAAGGAGAATTAAGGTCAAATAGCCTTGGTTTTTTGCTATAAAATACCACCTACTTGCTTGTGTTATACATCTGTTGTACTTAGACAAAAAAACTACAATGTTAGTGGGTAGAATAGGGGTGCCCAAGCTTTTGGAATTGATATCTACTTTCCAAATCGCATCAGTCCAAGATCTACCCATATAACCATATATCATAGAGATGTAGCGGACAGCAATATTGCCAAACAGGGCCTGGACTTTATCCACTTAAATTGTATACGAACCATTCAAAAGAAAAATATGTAAAAAGTAGACATGGTCTCGATCATGTCATTTTCAAATAAGCGGAATCGGCAAAAAGATATCGGCGTTGTCTGATATATTTTTTAAATTATAAATATCATAATGTTGTTTTTCCATTTGTAATATATATATATAAGACTTGTTGACCTTCGCGAAAAAAATGTCGTTCGTCGTTCTGAAAGTGACGACGTTTTTTTAGAAAGGAATTTTTCCCATCAAAAAGGATTTAAAAAAGTACAACACTGCTGGTCTATAAAAAATACTTTTCTTTCTTTTGGCGCCAGGGTTGGACAATCATGAAGATCTTTTGAATAAGTACAACCTGCAAGTACTGTAGGATTTTTGTAAACGAACGACGAACGATAGGAATTTTTCGCTGTCGTTCGTTTTAAAAAAATCATACAGTGATCAGACTTGTATCGGGGAGCAACAGAAAAAAAAAACAACGATCGGATCAGAAAATATGAGATCGTCCTATAGTCGAATTCAAATGATCGGAATCGGATCGGAGAGCAAAAAAACGTGATCGGGACAACCGCTAGTAAAAAGTACCGCAGTGTTGTCTGACGATGCTGGTCCCCGATGATTTAAGAGGCTGGACCAAACTGGGCTGTCAACAGTAATTGACCCTTTCGTAACATGGTAGTCTATCTTTTCATACCATATAACTATACTATAGAGTCATTTTATAATGCTTTTGTATTTTCTTTTTAATGATATTCACTTGTAATCAATCAGCACCAGAGTGAGATTGACCAGCTAATAGACATCCTGGTATACAAGAAATATGGTAGATGACCAATACCTGTTGAGATCACTTTAGTATAAAAAATAAATATTTTGTGAAAATTTTATTGAAATTTTATGAAAAGTCCTCAGGCTTTTTAGATCTATTATTTCTTGCTCGCTTAGTGTCTTACTCGGTTACATCCTCAAGCCTACTAGGGAGGTTGTTATTATTTGATAAATAAAACAGAGCCTCAAAGTTTAAGAAGAGAGTAAAATTGCAAGCATCCAATGATTTCATTTTATGATATTAATAACTCTGTAAGTTATTTATTCAAAAAATAATAACTATTTATGACGTCATGGATATTTGCTCTTATTTTCATATGTTATTAAAAAAATACCTTTATGATTGCATAGAAATTAAAATATATATAAAATGATCTTAAAGCCCCTTGAATATGGATATTGCCTTTCAAGGTATCAAGTATTACTTGAAACAGGATATTTATTATCATGAATATATTATGGTTGGGAGGATATCAAATGATATGAGGGTTCTTTGTTGAGGAATATGTATAACAACGGATATTGCTCCCATGTCCTTTGTCTTTGACATATATACATTTTCATTGTTCTTAACAATGAACTATTAACGTTTTATGTATATATTTATATGAGGAACAACATTTCGAAATGTGACTACTTACACCTATAAATATTTATGCTCATATATGTAAATGCATATATATGCATATAAGTCAAGAATAATATCCTTTATCGAATATATAAGTGAAAGCCCTATTATGTATGTCAAATGAAATATAGTGTTGAGCCGTAATGTATGTATGCATAAGGAAAATAGTTAGCCATATATAATAATGATTAGTTTAGAGTATCATCATTTGTTAATATGGATGCTTATATAATTTGTTCATATATGATAGATTAGCCTCCGATTACATAAGTAAGAATTATAATACAAATTCACAATGCAAAATTATATCTTCTCTTGTTAATTATGGTTAAATAATCTTATATTTATTTGGCTTTTCTTCAAGAATGTAAATTGAAATCTGTGAATCAGTCGGGGGTAAATGCTGTGATGTCACAAATGTAACAGGGATATCAGAGACAACATTGATGCCTTAACATACCAATGCAACCTAGCTATAATTGAGAGCCGCTGATAGGCATCTGATTCCGATTCTATGGCATTTAAGTATCATCATCACACAGGAGAGATACATAAAAATATGTGCATGTAGCGGATTGACTGCTTATTAACAGCAGGTCAACCTACCTCTTATCTCACACCTCAGCAGGTTCTTAATCTTAAGTACTCTGCCGTCGGGGTCACCAATGTAGCGCGAAGGAAGAGGAGAAATGACGACTCAGTGATGAAGTGAAAAAGAGTTGTTTATAAAGCTCTTGCCTGCAGCCAAATAAGCAGTAGGCAAGAGTACTTAAAATTAAGAACCTGCTGGGGGGAGCTGTGTAGCGGATTTACCTGCTTATAACAGCAGGTCAACTACCTTTTATCTCAAACCTCAGCAGGTTCTTAATATTAAGTACTATTGCCAGCGGCTATATAAGCAGCAGGCAAGAGATTATGAACACACTCTTTTTCACTTCATCACTGAGTCGTCATTTCTCCTCCTCCTTCGCGCTACATGCAAAAATATTTTACTGATTGAACTCATTGCAAAAAATGATAATGTATTATTTTGCTGGCGTCGTAAAGTTTATAAGCGATTTTACATATATTTGAAATCTCCATTTAGAGACTGTAGGTAAAAAATTTAATTATTGTCGCTAGGAAGCATACAAGGTAAGTTGTATGCTGAAAGGCTATGTTTCTTTTGCAAAGAAAAGACTGAAACTCTAAATCATTTTTCTAGTCGAGTGTCCGTTTATTTATTTAAAAAAATCAGTACATTATAAAACATATTTTACAACAAATTTAAACTTATTTTATGTCATAAAGAATTTCATATTTATATTTAGGTCCACAATGTAATGAAGTTAATTTTATTACAACAAAAACACAGTTAATTTATATAAATTATTTCTTCAAGATTACTCCCTCCAGATAATATGTTAAGTATTTTAGTGATTTTTTAAATATATTAATGTAATGATGTAAAAAAAATATAATGTAACCAATTGATGAAAATAAATTGTTGTACTAAGGTACAAAAAAAATTGGTTCATATTAAAAAATCCCTATTATTAAGGATTAAAGGGCTTTATGGATATATGTATTTCATGTCTTCTATTGTTATATCACTTATGATTCGCCTATCATGTGGCATTCCATATATATATATATCAATTTTACAAATAAATCCATGCAAAGCAGAAAAGAAAAAAAAACCTTCTTAAATATTCAATTTAAAACAGGCATATTTGTGAATAAATAAATAGGAGATTTCCATAGAACAATAAACATAATATGTAGAGGTTCTTTTGCAACATGTATCCTTTGGAATCCACCAAAATATTATTGAGGTGTTTTTATTCATTGCCCTTATTATAACTTGAAATGTTTATACCCGTGTTTGTTTTTCTAAATCTGTCCCTGATTAGATGCATAGATGTAAACACAATTACTGAAATTCCAATAACCACTTGTTTATACAATGTGTTTCAAAAATCGGATATTTTATTTAAAAACATTTGCAATTTAAAAGGATAACAAGACACTTGACAAATACTTGAATATGGATTTTTTGTATGTTGTCAAGGTACATATAGAGTATAATCGAGTCAATGACCTAATATGCTTCATTCGCCTTTATAAAAATTGGTATTCATTGTTAATTAATGATCATGGCTGAAATGATTAAATTACATTATGATTGCAAAGAAAATATGTACGAAAATAATGTGACAAAAATACGAAGAAATAATATTTAAATCAATGCATTTTATTAAGACTGCATTATTACCTCCGCCGAAGGAGGTATTGTTTTCACTGGCGTTTGTTGGTTTGTTTGTCAGCAGGATAACTCAAAAAGTACTGAACGGATTCGAATGAAACTTTGTGGAGTTGTTGGAAATGCCAAAAGGAACAAGTGATTAAATTTTGGCATCTCTAAGTGCTTTTTTAATATGCAAAATGAGCAAAATACTACTAATAATAATAATGAAATGGGGTCTCTATTCAGGGAGTAGGAAAGAACAAACGCTAAAAAAATATTCATTGACGTATTATTGTTCATATATCAGCTCAGGACTATGTTAACCCAGTGACGTAGCTTAAATTCTTCCTCTTCCCGTCTCTGAGTGCTTTTTAATATCCAAAATGAGCTAACAGAGAGGAAACAATGATTAGAGATAGAAAATCGGGCGTGTGAAAGGGAGAATGTTTGAATGGGAATGTTGTGGGGATCGGCGGAGGTACACACTCTCTGAGTGTATATATGCCTCTAGTTTTCACTGGCGTTGGTTTGTTGGTGTGTTTGTTTGTCAGCAGGATAACTCAAAAAGTACGTAACGGATTCGGATGAAACTTTGTGGAGTTGTTGGAAATGCCAAAAGTAACAAGTGATTAAATTTTGGCATCTCTGAGTGCAGAATTAAGATGCAAAATGAGGATAAATACTAATAAATATTTCAAGTTGCCTACTCTGTCAATAGGGTCGCTGTGCTGTGAAATCGGGTGCGGGGAGCGTCTTTCTCTTGGAATTCCGTCGAGGGGAACCCTCCCTGTCCCTCTACGCCGCCCCAGTCGTGAAAAATCCGCCTCGGAAGGCTCATAAGGACCCGTGACGGCGGAGGTTTGCACTCTCTGAGTGTATATATGCCTCTAGTTTAAGAATAAAATCATGACTTATCTATATTATGACATTGTTTTGTGAATATGGCTTCATGTTCTTTGCTTTAATATCATTCTAAGATGCTTATTTTTACTCATTTCGTATATGTAAAACTAATACAAATAAAGCTTTTATAAATATAGCATAGTTTTCCGCTAGAAACTTATATGAAATCAAGTCTTCGGAATATGAACTAGTAGATGGTTTATCAAATATATATTATGTTAAGGAATTAGATTAGTAATGAATTGAAAGTGCTTCATAGATTCCACTTACAAGCAGAAGAGGATATTAAAATATTTTTTGAATGCTTCATTTCCCACTATATCAAAATAATTAAATAATATAGAGCGTTAAGGAAATAATTTTAAATCAATAAGTCTCACTCATTGCTATGCCAATTTTATGCACTAATATTAATTGGTGTATAAATGGATGACCAATATACCTACTTTTGTATCCACAAAAAGTCGTTTTGAATGTCATCACTCTTGAGCAAAACATGTAATATTTACATCACTTTCACAATTATTCTTAATTACTTTTATCCAAATCTTTCATAAGTAAAACACAAAAATATGTATTTTTATTTATAAGAAAATCCATCTTTGGTAAGTCACAGGGTATTGGACATACAAATGAGCATATAAAATGCCATGTTTTATATACAGCTTACTTAAGGTTTAAATTCAAACTTAATACTTACCAAGTCAGCTGGAGAAAACCTTTTTTTTATTTGACGATACTAAAAATAAGTTGAGTTAATTTTGGTTATTTCTTTAACGTTAGATGTCGCTAGTCCATAAAATTACGTCACAATCCTATTAAAACCCAGCTTAAAGGATTAAGTTTGATGATTTGAAATATATCAAATCACTACAACATTGTGCGAGATTCAAAATATAATCAATAAAAGGACTTTGTTATTATTTCAAAGAGCTCTAGCATCAAAGCGCCCTTTACGGACTAAAGAAGAACTAAAACTTTGGCCAATTCCTTGTGGGAAAAGAAAGAATTTATGTTATGCATGCTCTACTTTACTTTAACGCTTTAGTAACTACAATATAATATAGTCCTGGTGGCAAGACCTGAGGGTTCATTGTCAATGATAAGTGGGATTAAAAAAACAACCACTTTAATTTGATCTTCGAAATTACCATTTACCAAATGATACACGCAGTCCCTAGTAATACAGAATAACAAAGTTCTGGATGGTAAAACCTAAGGGTCATTGGCAATGATGGGTTCGGATGAACAAAAAAAACTATAACTTTAATCTTCGAAATCCTATTTCCCAAATGATTATACACAGTCCCTAGTTACGCATTCAAACCATAATATATTCATAAGTACTCTAAAAAGAAGCACACAATCCTCAGAGGTTTTTCTTTAATCTAAACATAGTTTGATTAAAGTTGTACAAAGAGACGTTTAATAATATTTTTCAATATATTCCTATATATTATTCTTTAATTTCATATGATTATTTTGTTATTCCAGGGAGCCATTGTTAAATCATATGGAACTTGATTTTTTCTTTGACAAATCAATTCTTTCCCTACAAAAAAGGGAGGAAACTCCCTCCCCCAAAGAGAGACGTTACCTGGATCCGTAGAAGCACTGTTATTTTTTCATTTGATTAAATAAACAATGAGATGAATGGAATCCTTCTGGATGAAAAGATGACGACGAAGAAGGATTAATTCCGATGAATGAAAGGATCCTCTTGTCTATCCCTTCATTCCATACATCAGGTATTTGTTGTAAAAAATAAGAATATATCCCCTTTTTTGATGTATGATTTATTTTTATCAATTGATGATTGACGGTTTAAAAACTGGAGGGGATCAATATGAATAGCTAAAGGTTATAACTGTCGTTCAGGTTAGGGGGTTGAATATAAATTTAAAGCAGCGACAGGCATAAAAAACTGGATACTCAACATATAAGAATGTATAAATAGTAAATAAGCAATTAGTAATACATTATAATAATACTTCAAACTTTGCTTCTGAAGTAGGAACATCAACTCAGAAATAATAATTTTATCAATTTCCTAATAAATACTACATTTTCATGGATTTTTGATTTTTCGAAAAAGACTGTCATAATATTACTTATTACTTTTAATAACATAACTCACGCTCAGATAAGAAATAGGGTTTTGGGCCACCACATGTTTGATTACACTGAATAAAAAATTTCAAAAAAAATAATTACTGGAGATGTGTAAAATGATATAGATCAATTCAGGTACGCTGGTTTCAAAAATCATAACCGTTTTGCTGTATCACGTCAGGATTTTCAGTTACCGAAACACTCTTCTTTCTGCTTTCAGTGTCGTCTGTGTCTGCTTTCAGTGTCCCACGAGATACCGGCGTGAGAGGTGGTGTGGTGCTTCTTAAGATACCAAATGAGCTAAATACTAATAAATATTTCAAGTTAGCCTACTCTGGCAATAGATGTCACTGTGCTGTGAAATTGGGTGCCGGGAGCGTCTTCCTCTCAAAATTTCCGTCGAGGGGAACCTCCCCCGTCCCTCTACGCCGCCCCAGTCGTGAAAAATCCGCCTCGGAAGGCTCATAAGGACCCGTGACGGTGGAGGTTTACACTCTCTGAGTGTATACATGCCTCTAGTTTGTCATATTTTGACTGCTTGTTTTCTTTTGTTTTTGTGAATTTGATCATTGATTTCCGAAACAAAATTTTTGGACATACAATTAATTTTTTTTGCAGCGATTTGTGGAATAAATTTTTCAAAGGAATGGTCTTCTTTGCATTCTGCTAAAATAATTTCCAAAGCGTAAGTATCATTTTCCAAAAGTTTAATAAACGAAAGAACAAAAATATTTTTTGAAGAAGGGGAAAAAATCAACTCTTTGAAGATACAAAATAGGGTCTTTGTTACTTGATCATCATTCACCCCATAAAAATTCCCAGCAAAATATTCAACTCGGGTTGTACAATATGTTTCGTCAAAAATTATACTAATATTTTTATCCCTATTTTGACTTAGAGCCTTGAAGCGAGCCTTTAGGTAAGTTATTGTAGAGTCAGCCAATCCAGTTTCTAAATTCAAAGATGAAGAAAGTTCGTAAGGCGACGTATTGTAGGTAATGTGAGAACTTCTTTACGTAGATCTCTATAAAGACTCGTTGAGAAACCTTTCCAGGACATAGATAAGGCGTACAAGGCAGGACTGTATCTCCGTTGTTGTGGACATTTAAACAACAAGGATAATTGTTCAATCAAAAAGTTTAATTTCTTCTCTTTTGCTTCGTCCAAATGGGGCAAGATATTTGTCAAATGATTTAAAGCTGTGTTTAATTCATTTTCCAAGCTAAATAGTTGATTGGTGGAAGAGTTTGATGTCAATGAATTTAAGAAGGCCAAAATATTAAGAAGGGTGTCACATTTTGTAATATGATTGTTCTTGGTGGTATGTTCGAGATGCTTAAAAGATAGATCTCTATCTTTAACCCTGAAAAATACAACATAGCAGGGAATAAAGTCACCGTAGTTGTATGAATCAGTATAATAAGAAAATACTGAGGAATAGTCAAGTTTTGATATGTGAAAAACAATATATAAATAAAGAAGGTTAAGGAATGAAGTTTGGCTTACCGTATATGGATTGTCATTTCTTCATTAATCTTTAGACTAAAGTCTATTGACGGTCCTCCATGACTAAAGTTCATCTTGAAGAACACCAGCTCTTTATCTTTTTCATCATAATGTTCTTGAACGCCGCTCGGAAGGCAAGTCCTATCCATTTTAATTTGAAGCTCTTCGAGTGTTAAAAATGAGTTGGCTTCTTCAAAAGCCTTAATCTTTTTTAAATTCGCTTGTTTTCATTAAGGAGTCGTGAGGAGGAGGTTGAGGTGGAGGAACGCTTTGGAGGAGGCTTTTTTGAATGGTAGGTAGGAAGATTAGAAAAATTTGAAGGGACGGCACCTTTTTTAATATCTTAAGACAAAGAGTTGTTCCAGATCTGTCTGAACGTGATGGATTAGAGTCAGTAGACTCTGGCTTATAATCGGAGGGCATGAAATGTACGTCACACAACGCAGAATATCTTGAAGGTATCTATTTTTTTCGCGGAACAGCCTTTGTCCAGATTTGGCGTAGGGGCTCATCCTTGGGGAACATATGAAACCGTCTCTTTTTCCCCTCATTGCCCTTTTGTTTGTAGCCACTCTTGCAACCCGGAGCAACATAAGCCTTCACCATTGTCGTCGAATTTGAAGATAAGTAGGTAGTTCTAAAACGATTACTCTACACAATTCCACTACTTCATTCACGCGGCAAATAAATAAATTAGTCGATCCCACTTTGTATTTGTGTTTTGAAAGGTTGCGCGACTTTACCATTCCTGATTGTTTTAGTATTCATTGACTGTGCACATCGCACTGGATTTTGAAAATTTGAAGTAAAGCTGGCAGAAGCAACTTAAGCAGGTATATTATAAAGTCTAATTTCCTTTTATGTTAATAATATATATTTGTATGTCCACGATTATATATATATATATATATACTTAATTTAGTACCTAAGCAAATATCTTAAATTCAAGACAAAACAAAAATACTTCTGAACCATAAAAGAAAATGACTGTATTCGCACTTTTAACGTAAGACCATCGCGTTTTGCTTGTAATGATCATAAACCAAAACTCATAACCATGAAATAACCTTACTGTTTAAATGTGTAAAATATACTTTATCTTCAGAACAGAAGAACAAGTTGATACGACCAAAATTTATGTATTTAGATACAGTATTTTATAGTCATAAAATCAAGACAAGTAGACTAGTCAACGGTTGGTCATTTCAAGCGTAAGGATTCCTGTTAATGGTTGAATCTCTCTATTCTCAACTCTCTTCAATAAAAGTTGTTACTATTATCCTAAAAATATCATAGGATAAGGAGCACCAAATGCCATCAAGAATCTATCCATTCATACCATTCTTTCTTATAATTGCTTACTGAGCATTCATTATATGATACAACTATCCAATAATTCTAAAATAAGTTGATCATATAATACAATTTTCCCTCCATGATTTCTTATACCTCCCCTTCCCCTCATCTTATTTTCCAAGAAATAGATTACATTAGAAATTCAAGGCAGCATCCTCAAAACAAAAATTATCATTGTTTTTCTCTCATTTTTCAAACCCCATTTATATAGAGTGAGAGTGTTTTATTGGATATATCTATGTATTTTTAATTTCTATCAAGGGATCATCACTGTTTCTCCCCCTCCCCCCCCCCCTCTCCATTCTTTATCATATTATTGTTATTGTTACGAGATCAGATTACGAAGAAACATAGAATAATAACAATAAAAAACATTAATAGAAATAAAAAGGAAAACTACGTTTATAATAACAACAATAAAATTAAAATCTTAAAAGGTATCCGAGGGGCAGTTGATAAGAATGGGGATATTTGGTTCGATTAATTGAATATCATTGAGGGAGTACTTTATTAAGGTATGTGAGTAACATTATTTCATGGATAGCAATAATGATAGGGCGGCTTGTGACCTTAATGAAAAATGAAGAGAGCTTGCAAGTCATTCCTCTGCATTGCGTATGGTGTTACATATATTTCTTTACACACCCTTAAAGAAGGCGATGAATAAGAAGACTTCTGTAATACATAAAAATAATTTATTAAAGAAAACGACGTTCTTGGACCGTTTATGATTGAATGTAGTCTAATATTGTAGGACTTTTACAACACCATAAGGTCCCTATATTAAGCTGAATTATGAATAGTAGCTACTTCAAGCAAGTTCGTAATGACGTCAGGGGCCAAGAACATAATTAATCGTTAGTATGATTGGCTAATAGAATGGCTAACACACTTTTGCTGCCTTGAAAATTTATAGTTTTTATTCTATATCTTTTTGTGAAAAAAAAAATCCAGTGATGTCACTTTGTTATGTTTTATAGAAAGTATTCCCTTTACCTGACGTCACTGGTTAATGATTTTGACATTTCTCTCCCTTTTCTATTCCTTAAGACTTGATCTATTTAAACATTGATTGCTCAAGGGATAATACTAATAAGAATTCCTTCTTTCTCTTCTTTGTTTAATCAGCAGCTGACTCCGACAATGATTTTTCCTTTTTTTTATTCAGTCTATTGTGCTTACAGCTATTACACTGAACAACCAACTTTCAAAAATCGTTGCGTCCGAAACTATATTAGTGGATTCCAAATATCACATCGAAATTTTGTGAGTGACTCTTTTTTTATAGTTCAGCTTATTTCAAATAACGGTTTATTCACAAATGAGTATTATAATATTGAACCATTAAGAGGCTTTCCAACCTCAAAAGACGTCCTTAACAGTGCATATGAGGCCATTTGGATGATTTATAGCCCTAGCTACATACTAGTTGCCTATCTTTTTGCTTGTCTTTTGTATTCATTTCGCCTCAACGTCCAAAAAAAAATACGCCAGCACGGATGAAATCCAGTGCCCTTAATGTCTCTTTTCAATCATTGTAATATCTTTGTAGAAACGCCTACCATATCACTCACTCAGATCGTCAATTTTTTGGGGGAAAATCCAGGTTAAGAAAGTGGATTTTTAGGGACTTGTTGTAGCCCTATTACGCATAGGCTGAAGACCAAAATAATTACAAAAAAAGTCATTGGTGCATAACTTCAAAAAACTAGAGTTATAGCCTTCAAAAAAAAGTTGATTTAATAAAATTCCTGTTGTCGCCCTCTTAGGTATGTAACATTAATGCTATTAGATAATAAACATTAAACAAGTTTATGTATTAACGTCATATTTTATTAATAGCGTAGCTATACGTAATATACATAAGATTAAGTAATTGGCCTGGGAAGTGACTGTTTCTCAGTGACTGGGGGTGGCTTCAAATAAACCGGAATGAGGTGTGTCTCCACAAATATCTAATTTGCTGTCCTCGTTGTGGCAGGAGTAAAAGAGTTCATAATTATTAAGGACTTGATGTATGCAGATACTCTTCTTCATTTTATTTATTTTTTACCACAGTAGCATAATCATGAAGGTAACATCTTTATGCATAGCAAATCAAATTTCAAGGAGGGAGGATTGCAGGCATAATGGCATAGTGAAAAAGAAGGCGAATCATCAATGCAATCATTGCATGATGATGAAATGATAACCCTGTCAACCACTTATATCTATATATTAATCTAATATCATCAGATTTTATATATTTTCTCCCTTTGATCTATTTTAGGTCTATGAGAACCAAAAAATATATATTAACTTATATCTTTTATATATTAGGCTCTTCATTAATGTGCCTTAATGCCATTTGATCTCAATTTCTTTATTTCTAAGCTCTTTCATTATTTCACTTCATTTGTTTCTCAATTATTAATTTAATGATTTGAAAA
Source organism: Caligus rogercresseyi (assembly GCA_013387185.1). NCBI lineage: Eukaryota > Metazoa > Arthropoda > Copepoda > Siphonostomatoida > Caligidae > Caligus > Caligus rogercresseyi. The sequence continues at coordinate 26,772,025 of CP045895.1, forward strand.
GAAGTATTATTATTATTATTTTTGTTTTTTCGTTTCTTACGAAATTCATTAATTGGATTTGAAAGCAATTGTTTCGAATAGATAAAATGCAAATATTGTATATCCCCTTAAGAAATTCGTTTTGGATGAATAAGCCAATTACTTGAGTTGAATGTCTTTTACATTTTCTTTGAAAGCGATATATTTATATATATTATATATATATATATATATATATATATACAGCGTTCGGCTGATAAACCCAGACTATTTTCAAACATTAATAACTTGAGATTGAGTTGTCACACGAGGTTGTTAGGAATTTCATTTAAAAGGTTTACGTCTCTTCTTTGAAACAAAGTATTATTCGTTGTAAAAAATGAGTTTTGAAAATGAAATCAAAGAGAAGAACGAAGTTCATAGAAATGGCCTGCACGGGCAACAAACCTACGGATATACGAGTATCATCAAGACCCTGGGCTACCCAAAGGCCACTGTCTGCGACGTCATCAAGCGCTGGAAGGAGGGAGAGGTATCCGAGAGGAGCGTTACACGCCCCTAGAAGTGACAAATTACACACTCCCCCTTTCTTGGCTTGCCTGAAAAGATCCATCAAGGTCTCAACCCATGACTGTACTTGTCAAAAAACACAACGTCAGCCACAAAACAATAAGGCGAGCAATCAAGGACGACCTGAACCTCAAGAATTACAAATTGTGGGGCGAAGCACAAGCCTTGTTCTCAAGTATGGATCACATGGAGAAGTCCATGACGTTGAGATCAGGGCTTGAAGGTGGCCAGGTAAATTTGTCCCAAAAGGCAGGAAAATTCTGCTTACACAATTCTTGGACAAGTTTGGACCCATGGGCTGGGGCAGAGTCTCGCTGAAAAGTGAAGAAGGTTTCCCCATACTCAGCCTTGATCCATGGTAGTACTTGGCCATTTAACATTGACAGGTAGACCTCCTTGTTAATCTTGACACCCTCGGGGACAAATATGAGAGGGCTCTTTTTCCCATTGACATAACTCCTGCCCAGACCATCACAGACTTTGGTTTTTGACGTCGGAAGACTCCGCGAACCTTGACAAGAATGTCAGCACTGCTTTTGGCCAAAATCCGATCATTCTGGGAATTGTACACCGCCTGAACTGTGAATTTTTTTCGTCCGTGTAAAAAACTGGACCCTGCGTGCCAGACTTCAGTTTGTTCAAAAGAATTCGGCCTCGTTCTCTTCGCTTCTCAATTGTGGCCTCAGAAAGAAGTTGAAGCCTTATCTTCTTATATGGAGTCATCCCCAGATCCTTTTTCACTAGATTTCTCATCGACCCTCGCTCATATTTTCCTCTTTGGCCATCTTTCTCAGGCTTCTTGCAGGGTTCCTCCTGATCTTCTCGCGGATCCTCTTCACACACGCCTGAGTTCTCACAGACATTGGTCGGCCACTCCTGGGCCTGTCGGATGTTTTTCCGGTCTCCTTGTACCGTTTGACCGTGTCAAGCTTGTACGAAAGGCAAGCACGGAAAATGATGCAAACGTTGACAGAAACTTTGTTGTGAATGACTGCGTATCTAAAGCACGTTCAAACACAATAGAAACTGCAGTGCCGTAAAGTCCCACTTCCCAGACTTATTACGCACCCTGTAAAAGTTCCCTGCTAATATCATGACCCTGGGTGTTGTAGGAAGCAACGAAAGTGTAATGTTGGGTGGGTACTGACTGCTACTTCGAGATTTTGGAGACAGTCGTCATCCCGTGGATGAAGAAAGAAGCTGGCGCCAACAACTTTGTCTTCCAACAGGACTCCGCCAGATATCACACAGCGAAGAATACATTGAACTTACTGAAGGCTAACAAAGTACTATTCTTGGACTCGCAGACCTGGTCCCCGAACTCTCCTGAAATTAACCCGTCGGACTACTACTTCAAGGAGAAGTTAGAGAGTGGTCTGCCACACCAGTAAAAACACAAGTATCAGTAGCCTCAAGTCCACTATCAGCTGTAACTGGGCTACAGTTTATCCCGCGGAGGTGGTTAACGCCTACATGTCCTTTTGAGGGCGGATCGAGACAATGCGCAGATAGATTCTACATTGAAGTTAAATAATATATATGAAAAATACAGCTCTTATTTCAGACCCTATTTGAAATTCTACTTGCCCGAGTTCATGATCTGGATGTAGTTGAAATTAATCTGGATTTATTAGCCAAACGCATTATATGAATATCTATCATATATATATATAATATATATATATATTCGTTTGTTTTGTACCAACAAAAGTGAAAGTTATGAAAGATAAGTTTTAGGGATGATGAAATTAATATTTATTTATATGCAAATAAAAATGCGAACCAGGGCACGTCTATTCCCATGATCTAACGATTTTAATATTTTTAGTCTTTTTAATACTTTGCCATTATCTACATTTTCCCCCATAGTTCGCTCATTTTTAGTCTTTCTCATTGACAAATGTAGAGAAAAATGGTACAGTCGACAATCGAACATTTTATTGTACATAACGTGTACTGGCTATTTTACTTTGCATACGACCTTCTCTTATCGTATAAATTCTACTACTATATAAATATTAAGGTTCGAACTCAATTCATACTCTTTGATCTTGCCTAGAAACAAACAAAAAATATTGGCAAAAACATATATTGCGAATAAATAAAAAATGAGAATTACTTTGGGACTAACAATCACCTTCAATTTTCTTTTCTCCTAGTTTAAAATATTTCTTTATTTTACTTTAAAAAAATTAGTATACACAAAAACACATACCCGAAAGTGATTTACCTTCGAAGACATAAATGAAAATTATTTTATTTCAAATATCTTAGTAAATTTTGTAAGCGAGTTCAGTGCTATTTCAAAACAATTATTTAATATTACTCTTATTATAATGGCGAAATATTTTGTGGCTTGAAAAAGTAATCAAAAAGGGCAATAAAGACTTATTAAAAAGTGATATGACATTTCCTTCTGTCAAACAGCAACCTCCATAATCACCTTACATCACTCATATCATTTTCTATTTATTTTTCTTACAAAACACATAGTTGTGAGAAAAAATAAATATTTTTTTCATTTACGACTAATGGATCCCTCAATTTGTCATGGAGGTCTCAAATATATAAAAATAAAGATTATAGAAAAGGGCCTCAAAAAGCCCTTGACAAATGGAGTTGAGACTTGCTGTTGCTCTATAGGAGTTTTCCTTAGGACCACACGGAAGATTAAAGTATTATTATTATTGTTTTTTTACCATTCATTGTAGTATATCACATTTTTTTAAACATTTTTCCCATGTGAATTCAACTTTATGGAGACATGAATGGATATCATAATATCGTAATATTCCAACTTGATTATTTGGGATGTTTTATACAACTGTACTCATCTGCTCAGTGTTTTAAAGGTTGAAATATATTAATATACTTCTAGTAAAAAATTATTACATCGTCAAGACCACAAAAATAATAGGGAACAAATAAACCATCTACAAAAACATTAGGTGATTATATATGACACTATATATCATTAAAAAGAATGTTAATCGACTAAATTTTAATTATTTATATTTCAAATTTTCTGTATAACTGTGATAAGGATTGGAACATTTGACTTCTTGATCAGCAAAGATTGATGGAAAGAGACGAAATCTTCAGAGGACACTCCGGTTACATACATGACTGCAGGTGATAATTCGTTGACTTCACATAGTCCCGTAATATATTTTTCTTATAAATTGAAATATGTTTTCATTCTGTCATATGAAATACATACATAATATGTAATGGCTATTATCTATTCTTCCAATCGTTTTTAACCCTTTGAGCCCCATTGAGAGCGTATTATTACGTCCTGAGAAAGGCGTGCATCACCAAGGACGTCACTAAAGTATATGCCAGACACAAGGTCTTAATTTTTTGTGTTGGTGTGGCAGGTTCGAAGTGTCCTGCGCTCAAAGGGTTAGCAATGAATGTACATCATAATTAAGGTGGCTATCTAGTATTCTCACATAAGAAACCATTGTTCCTAGTTTCCTTAAATATTGTTCATTCGTTTCATTACAAGTAGGATTTTGTTTCTTTGAAGTCTCAGGATTTTTGAATAAATCTAATCTGCGTTTCTTCGTTGGCTGTAGAATGAGGGGATATATATACCCTTTATTCTATGATAAGTTATTACTCTTACGTTTAAAAATAACCAGATGCTTTAAAAATTGTAGCACCTGTTTTTGGTAGACGCAATTTCGAGATATCCAGAACTTTGTTTAATTTTTCTCGATAGAAAAAGGATTCCTTCAATAACATCATGTTTGGATATAGTCCACATTTACAAAAATCACATAATGGTTAGTTCAATGTATGATTTTTAATTTTGAGTGTACAGGTTCGACTTCTGAGTGAGAAATTTTGATCAAGCTCATTGTAAATATCCTAGGTTCGATCATTTAACGCTATTAATTTTCATATCCACACGGATACTGCAATGTCATCGCATCGAAGAATTAACAAAAATTAATTGGCTTTATTAAAATACATCATTTCATCATTATTCTACATTATATTATATTGTAACGGACACCTCATTCTGCACAATCTAAATCCAATATTTCCTAGATATGAAATGTTCTCACGACATCCATTGAGGTGAAAAAAGGGCAAAGATTGTATTAACCTTTACTCCAAAAGAAATGAGAATATTTGCACTTACAATTCATAAAAGTATATATATTTTTAAATATATCTCTATTTTAGAGATTCAAGTCCTTTTATGCTAAATTTATTCAAATGTTATTCCCAAAATACTTACTGATAATTTACCACCTTCATGAATGCCATCTGAAGCAATAATTTGGTTAAAGTAATTCTATAATTTGAATATGTTGTTATGATAATTAAACCCTCTAAGTTTAATTGAGATTACAAACTAACTAGATAGTAATGTATGAAAGGAAGAAAAATATTAGACTATAGGCAATATACACTCAGGAGTGCAAACCGCCGCCGTCATGAGCCTTCGAGCGGATTTTTCACGACTGGGGAGGCGTAGAGAGACGGGGGAGGGTTCCCGAACGGAAATTCCGAGAGGAAGACGCTCCTCGCCCCAATTTCACAGCACAGCGACATCTATTGGCAGAGTAGCTAACTTGAAAATTTAGTAGTATTTAGTCATTTGGCGCCTTAATTCTGCACTCAGAGATGCCAAAATT
>CP045895.1:26777325-26802604 GCA_013387185.1 Caligus rogercresseyi
TTTCTATTACTTTTCCAATTAACACTTTAAAAATACGGTTTTTTTAAATGCCGCAAGGCATAACTTTATTTAGTACCTTTAACGAAAATAATTATAACATAAACTTTTCGACTTACAACAACAAAAACAAGGACAACATTTTGTAATACATAACACATAGCGGTCAATCTAATATATATATATTCATAAATTCCTTCTAAAATATTTTGTACAAAAATATAAAATTTTCAGGAAGGGGAGTTCTAGAGCTTCTAAATTTATAAAAAACTTCTTTGTATTTTGTTACAATTAAATTAATTTCTTCTTTCAAAGGGCCAACATATATAAAGCAAAATCTTTCACTTTCAAATGTATTCAAACTCTTATATATAATTCTTCATCACAAAATGCCATACTCTTTTTAGCTGTTGACAGTTCATCAAGAAGTATATATGAGTCATTGATATAAATTTCTAAAGCAACAAAAAAATTTAATGAAATTAATATAAATATACCAATGAATAAATGGGTAGTTTTAAACAATACATGAAAAGTATAACAGTTTTTAATGGCTTTTTATGGTACTGAAGGGAAGGAGAAAAAAGAACATTGATATTGTGTAGGCCTCAAAAGAAGGTTTACACCTTTTTATTTCACGAATAATGAGGTCTCTTTATTATCTCCAAATAAGCTCACGTTATTTTAATGACTTTGTGTCGTACCTAATAATAAACCATATTTTCGTTTAGAGGAAGACTCCATGAATTATTGAGCACCCAATTTGCCATAAAAGAAAAAAATATGTAAGGGGAGGAGGGCATAGGGTTATTACACCTAACCAAATACCTACAAACATATTCAAAAACGCATTGCAAACATAAAGAAGTAGAAGAATGGCTCTGCAGACAAACAAAAAAGTGCTTTTAAAATCTTCTATTTAAAAAAAAACATATATATTGAGGTATGAAAGGAAATTTCAAAATGATCCTACCTGTATGGCAAATTATCGCTTAGATCCTTTAAAGACGCCATGGACGTGCAACAGCATATACGTATGTGATCACTAGAGACAATAGAGTACAGAAGTAACATATTGGAACGCTGAATATTGACGTATTTGTTTACCATTCTCCACTGTTAGGAAAGAGAGCGACCGAAGGAATTAGTAGAGATGAGACATTTTGTTTTAATTAAAAACGGAGACTGAAGTCACAGCACCCTCCTATTTCATGTTAAAATATAAATATTTATCTCTCTCACTCTTTCTGTCAATGTTCTTCCCCCCAACAACGGAGAGCAAAGAAAAGCACCGATACGTGCCCACTCTATGTTCTCTATTGTTTTACCCATAGATAATATGGTATCATATTGTAGTCTGAATATCGACGTATCTGTTATCGCGTGTTTGGTTTTCCCCAAACTTCATTGCCCTCGCTGAATTATCCCGCCTCCGGTGTAGATTTTTCTGTCTGCTTTTCATCTATCTTGAAATCCACCATTCTCTATAGAAAAGTTTCTCAGCTGGAATCACTTTATCTTCCAGTCTTGGCGATGTATTGTACCAGAACACACACATGATACCGAACTGCCTGTTTTTGTTATCATGGATTTGATAGTTCAATGGTTTCTCTCTCTTCTATACTGTTGCTGATGGTTTGGAGGCGCACCTGAAAGACAGGTTGGAAAACGCTTTTGATCTAAACGTTCTACTATTATCGCAAAGAACTTCCATAGGAGGGACCATATAAAGAGCATTGACTCACAGCGATGCATATCTCAAATTCACAATGGCAATTGGCAAAATCTCTTACGCTGCTGCAGCTGTGACCATTCCAAGACTTGATAATGAGTGCAAGGGGCCAAATTCCGCACACAGGGCGATACAGGTCGCCATAAATGACGCTGCTAGGAGCATCGTTGGATGCAAAAGACGGGATCATATCCACGTCCGCGACCTCCTTGAGAGAGCAGGCCTTCCCTCCCTCAACGAGGTGGCCGCCAAGGCAGTGCCCTGGAGACCTGGAAATGTTTTTACTCCAACGACGGTGGCGGCGGTGCCAGGAACCCGGTTGGTGACTTCGTCTTCCCCATCCCGAGGAGGCCCATGAGGTCCACCACTCCAGTAGCGTATCCACTCGGAAGAGAGACGGCTACCTTTGCATGTCATGCAATATCAGTGTGGAACATGAATAAGGCTTTGAGGTCGGCCACGACCCTTCACGCTGCCAGGACCGCAGCTAGGGCCATTGGACGCAGCGTGCCCACATAATCCATGCTATATTATTTTTTTATTTGTTCTTAGTTTTTTTCTTTTAAACATATTTTTACTGTTTTTATTTATATATTTATTTTAGACTAGTTACAAATGTAACTAATATGCCCTATGGCAAAATATACTTGATTACACACCACTCTCGCCCCTTAGTAGGTCCAAGTGGAGAATCGGCTGGATCTGCAATCCACAGCAGTGAGATATTTTGCTTTGCCAACGTGAGTGACATCGATGGCAATTCTGTCCCAGATCTTCGCCACAAAGAGTCCCCCCCCCCCCCCCCCATCCCTAAATTCTTAGTGCTGGATAAATTGATGTGCATTTTTCGCATCCCTGGATTGCTCTGGCAACATTGTCGGCTGTGACCTGTTTTTTCCAATTTCCTCATGAAATGAAGGTCTCTTACATATGATTCATGTCATGAATTTCCCACATTCGTTCTGGTGTAAATACTATTCGCTGCATTTCATAGAGACATTTTTCCTATACTTATCCAATTCTTGGGCACCCGGGTCAATACGTCTGCTTTATTCTTGGTTTAGGAGACAAGAAAGATTTCAATGAGATGTGTAGGCTTTCAAAGTTTCTTTTAGGTTGAAATTCTTCGTTTTACAAGCATCTCAGAAAGGTCTGACACTCGTATCATTTTATCTCCATTACCACTCTTATTTTTTATCTCCAGTCCTAAACAATTTCAACAAGACAGTACAGTAACCGAATCGGTCTTATATTAAGAGTTTCAGCTCCCGTTTTGTAGCCAGTTTTTCGCCTTAACAATGACAGTCAACTCAGCTAAATTAATATGAGTCTTTTTTTCCTCAACATGCCCCTCCTCGATCACAAGTCTATTTTTGCACAATATAACTCCATATACGATTGAGGTAGCGTCGGTCCAGAATTAAAAAGAACCTCCACTTTCTACGTTCCACTTTTCTTCGACGAGATCATCGCGAGTAATTTTAAAATTAGTACTTCCATTAGATTTATGTCCTTTTTGTCATTCACACAATCTTTTGAGGTAACCGTTGCGACCCTCAATAGCGAAATGACCAATGCGGTACCACACAATGAGAATACCTTCTTCCTTGTGGACAACTGAGTTCACAGCGAGATCGGCAGAGGTGGTCTTCTCCACCACAAGGGTCATCGTCCATCCTTTGTTTCCATTGTAAAACTGAGGACTTTTGGAGTGTTAACAAAACCTGTTTTGCCTTTCAGCCCAAATTCGCTATTTTGTCCTAAATCAGTCACAGATATCTGTATACAGGCAACTCTCAGGTCGTCGTAGTAGTGTACAATTTATGGGTGGGCAAAAAAAATGGTAGGGAAAAAAAAGCGCTAAACTATTGGAATCTATGAAAACGCCGAGTTTTAAAGTGAGTGTATCTTTTATTAAAAGATATTGACTTAGGGGATAGTAATGCTATTAAATTAGATTCAACTGATTTTACACGACCATGATTCTAAATAACCATTGAATAGGGTCTGACTCATCAATTACTATTCATCGATAGCAACATTTGTAATATACTTTACATACAAGCAACTTAAAATAATTTACTGACGAAATTGGAGTGTTAAAATTTTAAAATGTTAGTGTTTGTAGTCATATTTCCTCTTTTAAACATTTTTTCTCTTTTGAATTTTGTTCTGTATCTATTTTGACCCATTTTTACATACAGTCGTCCCGCGCAAAGTCGCGACAGCCCAGATCCACTACAGACCACCGCGATATAGATGAGGGTCGCGACGGTTGAATATATTGTGTGAAGTTCTGCCATTGGAGTCATATGGGGACATTTCCTGTGAAAAAAAAAAACGGGAGCAAAGCGTCGTCGCGTAGTAAAAGAACTGCAAGATGTCGAAGGGCGAAGTAGCGAGGGCGCGACTGTATATATTATTATTCCTAATATCGATTGTAGGGATGTATGCCTTTTTTAACATATAAATATGACGCAACATCTATGAGATCCCTACAAAACCTCTTACAAACCTTGGGTTATTTTGTACGAGATCTATAAATTTTAAGTTTGAGCAAATGATGAATGAAAGTTACAGTAATTTGTGTTTGACATTGGACTTAAATCCTGATATATAAAAATTCTTAGAATGCTGGAATATTATTCGGGCTGTTTGTTAGAGTGGGGTCTTGTTAACTTCGTTGCATTAATAAACATTTCTAAAAGAAAGATAAGAAAAAATCATATATTAAGGATGCAGAGTGGGATTCAGTAAAGCGATGCCGTATTCCGTAGATGTATATGTATCTACACGAAAATCGATCGGTGCGGTAGATAAGAAAGAAAGATAAATGTATTTATGTAGCTGCTCTGTGATTTCTTCATGTGCATTTAGTATCGGACAATTTATAACAAATGACGATTAAGTTATAATTGTTTTAAAAATTTATAGATTTTTGAAATTCAATACATGTATTTATCTAATCAGTTATGCACTCAGGTTTTTAAGGAAATGGAGGTAAAGGCTAAAATTATTTCTTAACTGTCTTTGTTAACCGTCGTCAGATATTAAATGCTCTTTTAGCTACGGATGTTGCTTTATTTATTTTGCAAAGTTCAACTTCTTCACACAGGTAACAACGATCCATGTCTCAATATCGATTTACATTCGGTAGTCGCAGCTCGGGAAGGATGTTATTCTGAATTTACTTGCTATTTGTGGATAAGATGGAATTTAGGTTGGCTCGCATAAATATATTTCCACTCCTTATCTTTGTGCGAATCTCTATTTCGTTAGTAATATAACTTGACTCTTCTTAAACGACAATCCACTGAATTTCTTGCGCACTATAAAAAAGAAATACCATCAAACATAAATGCATTAAGAGTCTATTTTGATCGAAAGAAAATGATATATGCACTTGATGAGAAGGTATAAGTAGACCTTTTGAAGGCTTGTTTGTCTTTCGCTTCATACATTAAGTTGTTTATCCCTTACTTGATTTTTTTCTCAAGTGAATAATGCACTGACACCTTAGAACTGTAAACAAATCACAACGAGTGAGAGAAAGAGTCATCACTCTGATACGCAAGTCTGGATGAAGACTTTTACCAAACAAGAAATATAGATAGTTTCTTTGCATGCTATACTATATGTATAGGGTGAATCAGGTGAATTCGTTTTTTACATATGCGCACCTCATACCGGTTTTTTATTGTGAATCTTGATAGATATGTTGATGTGTTTAAAATAAATAGAGGCTTATGAATAGCAAATTAATATTCATCACAATAGGATAAACTTTGGCGGATGGTCCTAAAACTTATCAATCCTTTTTATAAAATTTGTTTATGTGCCAGTATATCTGTAGAAAAGCTGTAAATTAAACTGCCTTTGATGGGGGGTTTAATCGAATGTTTTTATGAAAGTAAATGCAATCAAAGAGACTTACAGTGCTCTAGAAAAGGTTTGATTGAGCCACAGTTAATTGTTAACTCGAGACGACGTTTTTATACACTTATGATAGGACCCGGAAAAATACTGATTATTTTTCCAACCCTAAATTGTAAACGCCAATATTTATTTGTCATTGAAAAATAATTATAAAATATAGGAGAAAACATGAATAACCTAGCCACATGCTACATTTTTAAATATATGCAACAAAGTCAGCGATATTAAAGAGAACCAAGGAAATGTTTTAATTTTATATATATTTACTCACTAAACCTAAACACTAATAATCTTTGCAATGGTATTGATTAATCATAATCCTTAGGTTTCTTATTGTTATGATAATAATATTAGTGTTAGTTCATGGCGACAAAATATAAATGTGAATTCTCTTATAATACAATCAGTCCAATCCCAGGAAGAATGTTACTTTTCTTGGATTCAATTAATGGAGATTAACCCTACTACATCTATATTTAGGATCCTACTTTAAGAATTCGTATTCCACCATGAGGTTTCCGGAACTTCAAGAGCTATGCCCCGAACTCGAGCTCGGGGAGAATCAGGATCAATTACGGGCAGGAAGAAAGTGAACCTAACTGAATGGATCCGAGACTATCTGTTGTACTGTGGAACTCCAGCACATATTAGTTCGTAGAGGCAGAGGAGCCCCTAGTCAAGAAGGAGTTCAAGGAAATCTTGAAGGCTGAGCATATCGACGACTTCGTTACGACGACTATAGTTCCATGCAGGTTAATTTAGTAATAGTTCGTTCCATGCAGGTTAATTTAGTGTTAGTTCAAAGTCACCAGAATAATTAAGAGAAGTTCCGTAGAACAATTTACTCAACCAAGAGACACATTCGACACATAGGTATTATGACCTTATCCAACCCTCAGGACTACATCTACACGAAACACATAATTCTTTGTAGAGGCCACAGTGTCCTTCCAGGCTTGACTCCGTCCCTGAGGAGGCATGACTTGGCCTACATTGCTAAAAAAAACGCTACAACAGACCACTAGGAGCAATCCTCAATTTTTAACGGACTTCTTGAGGGCAGCCAAGTGCTTGGGTCCCTCTTTTGGCCACTTTTGGGTTGTGCTGAGGCCTGCTGGAATCTTCCTCGCCTCTTTGCTGATGTCGGAACGGTGCTTGATGAGGACTTGAGGAGCCTCATGATCTCTTGCTAGCTGGAACCCCACATGTCTTTGACAAATCTACCACAGTTGCGCATTGATCCCTCCTAGCAGATCTCATCTTCTTTGCCTTCACGGTGATAGACTCACTCATGCTGTTTCATGGGCCTCGGACAATGAATTCATCGATAATGATTATTAGCTAGCGTGTACTTATATCTATGTCGGACTAAATAGGAGAGAAAGGAACAATCTCTGAAACGTCTCCGTGGATCTCAAACTGCACGTATTAGATTTGAATAGAACAAATTAAACAAGTCTTCTTTTTTCATTCTTGATTTTATTTTGTAGATGTAAACTTTTTCCCCTCTTTAAAAATAAAATAAAATGAAAACAAATCAACGACAATAAATTCATGGGTAAAAACTGCTCTTCCTTTCTTGCTTGCATTTCTTACTATTTCGTCAGAATAATAGCAAAAATATAATCAGTTGGTGTGCTTGTAAAAAGGCACGGCCAAAGCAACAGTTATTTACATCTCGTTCAACCGCATCATTGAAGCATTTTAAAAGGTGTTTCCAATTAAAAATAGCCGTTTTTCTCGCGCTATTTGTCTGTTGTTTTGGCCGGAAAGGATAAGAAAATACTCGGTCGGCTATATCAGCGTTTTCTTACATGTCTGCTAATTATCTTAAGTTTTTTTCATATGTACATGAATAGAGTGAACTATTGAATAAATAAAAATCCATTCACTTTGTTATGACGTAATATCACATGTTCCTGTCTTCTTCTCCAGAATAAACATTTATACCACGAAAACTTGATAAGCTTGTCATTTTGATTGGAGGGCTCAATGGAGCCAATACGCTTGTAAAGAAATTAAATTAAGAGAAGAACCCTTCACTAAGTCATTTATTTGAGTTAGCTTCTTCCATGCTGCTGTTTCTTTGACTTCCATTTCGATTCTTTTCCCCCTCTTTACTTTTGGTGTTTGTTAGATGATGTTTTTTTCTTCTCATCTACTTTCTTTGCTCTTTTTTGATTGAACAACAATACAACAGACACAAGAAGGAATCTACAAACAAAATGAAATCCATTAGGTAATTGATCGGAGTCTAAAAGGAATCTCAGATGATGATAATAGCAATAATGATCGAACATACACCTTTTATGTGGGCAAATCAAAGATAGACGTATAGGTACTACGCAAAATAATATATGAAGCCAAGAGATATAGTGTTGTTATTAGATTTAAGAGCTCCTCTGTACAGGGTTTGAACACAGACATTTCCCATAGAATCTGTAGCTTTTAGGTTACTACATATTTTTTTAAATTACTTACCTATTTCATTCAATACCATAGCATCCGGAAGACTATATTATAGCATTGAAATTAGTCTATCAAATGCATGGATCTCATCAATGAAGTTGACCAAAATTGAGCTTCCCCTCTCGGGATTCGAACCTTCGCTCTCAACATTGAGAGTTGAACACGCCTTAGCACATTTTGGCTATCGTGCTCCCTTTTAAACAATTACCTCATATCATATATTAACATTTCCGAAATATATTATTTCATAAGCGGAGGATCAATGCTCCATCATTTGGGTTGATGGGACACAATGATTCAGCAGAGGATTTGAAATCCCAATGTCCCATCATTGAGATTGGTGGGGCCCAATTACCCTTCGGCGGAGTATTTTTTAAACCCTATTTCTCACGCATCAGTTTGTCTTGAAATGACGATGGGGATTTATGACGTAACCTTCAAATGACGCCTGTCGTCATATTCTAGTAAGATTTTTTTTCTAATTAACTAATCACCATATCACTATATTTTTACTGACTTCTTCCGATAAAAAGATCAATCGGTCATAACTGCTTGCGATACTCCGATCAGTGGTTAAAGCTCGCAATATCAATATTGACTTGAAACTCCGATCAACAAACTGCCTTCCAAGGGGTCATGGCAGTCTGTTTAACACGATCGCTTTGAAATATGAGAGGTGCGTTCTGTTAAGAAGATCGGACATGCACAGCCGGTCTGCTCTCCGAGTTCCTATCAAAACTCGTGAAAATCGTTGATGGTAAGCTGCACTTCTGTCCTGTGCCTTGTTGTCGATTTGTTACTGGCCTATTTTTGAGAGGAAGAGATACTTTTGTCTTTCTTATTAACAAGGCATACATCTGAAGTTTCCCCGATTACTTCAACCGTCTATTTCTCTATGGGCGTGGCATCGAAGGACTTGGAGGCGTGTTCAAATATCAATGACTCCACCTAAGCGTTCGAAAACCCTAACACTTACGTCTCGGTGCTCCAGACACTCCTTCGACCGCTAAACTCGACCTTCTGGGGGTAACTGTCAGCAGGAACCTGACATTTTGGCCCACTACGAAAAAGTATTCAGGATGTCAGGAAGAATCGGAGTTATCCGCTTGCTCTGCACCACGGTATCGCGATGGCCACTGCTGACCGAGATAGCTAGAGCCATAGTTATAAGGAAACTTCAAATGTCTGCTTGGGTGACTAGAAGTGCAAAATTCTCGTCCACTGCTGAAACCCTCAATGGCAAAGGCAATCTCAGATGCGAAATTTGCCATCAACGATCTCGTACGCGTCTTGGCTGGGCGTTCCAAGAGCAGATCGGTTGCGTATTACCGACCTTCTCACATCTTCTATCCATAAATGAGATCATAGTGAAGCAGGCTGCTGTATCCGCATGGAAGGCTATGAACGTGGACAGCTGTCTCTTGGAGAGGACGCTCGTGAGCGCCCTTAGTGATTCAATATGCCTCAAGAAACCCGTGTCTACCAACTGTGACGCTGCTGTTAACCTTTCAAAGGCCTGGGGTCTGTCACAGCCATTAAGAGAGGCATGCCCTTATCAAGAGCTCGGAGGGTGGCAAAGACAATTGCAGGGCCGTCTTGATCCTTCTAGTTCCTTAAGTATAATCTAATTATAAAAATTATATTTTTGTTGTTGTTTATCTTACTATTATAGTATTATTTGTTTGTATATAGAGGATAAATAGCCATGAAGGCTAGAGTTATTTTAGCTACGAAATAAAATCATACAACAACAACTAGCATATTAATTGCAAGCTAAACCAATGTTATGATTAAATTATTGCCAATGGTACCACCTGTTACTCTTTATCATAAAGAAAAAAGACAAATAACTCTGAATTCTAGTCAAATGTGAAGCACTCTTGACTTTCCTGAAGATAAAGGCCTAGCTGTTATAAAAAACAAAGAGTCTTATTTTGGTCGTATGATGTTTTATTGCTTGTGACTCAAACTGTTATTTTCTAGCGTCACATTTATGCATTTAAAATAAGTTTTAAAGAATGTAATTTAGGTTTTTTTGTCACTTTAACAAAACTAGTATTTTGACTGAGTCAATTTTCCTTGACATATCTTGCATCTAATTATTGACTTGTTTGTATTCTAAATGCTATTTGAAATTTATATAAAAATTAAGTAAATAGTACTCTTTTTATCAATAAATAAAGGACCTGATCACCTCTAGATTGCAGTTCATGCTCTATAAATTTAGAAGCTCCAAAAACATACTTCCCTCCGACATTCGAAATAATGTAATATTTAATATGCAGACTAACATAATTGTGTAATTTCTTTAAAAGATGGATGTTATTGAAATATAATAGTACCGTTGTGTACAAAAAAAAAGTAAAGGACCCGTTTTGAAGTCAAGCAAATAATAAATAATAAACATTTGCTTTAATTTACATTCTTGTAGCTACAGTTTGGATCAGGAGATACAACTAATAGGATTTTCCATGTACCTATGGAAACAAATGAAATAATCCCCTAAATAGAACCCTCAATCAGATTCATTACCAACAAGAAAAATATCCCAAACGTGAAAGCTATGAAGAAATAACGAGTCATGTATTTATGTATAAAAACAATGAGTCGAAGAGTGCATATAAATTGGCAAACCTTTTTTTATGGTGAGTAAAGTAATGCCTGAGAGAACTTCAATTCATATATATAAAAGGATCATAAAATTTAGATTCGTAAAAAGCAAAATATTTTTTCGTCAATATGACGTTATTGGTAAGAAGTATTTATAATGATTAAATATGCATCTATTGGTCTACAATATTTTGTGTTGAAAATAAAATACACATAACTTATAAAAAGCCAACTAATAAAATAAATATTTTATTAAAAGGTATTTTAAATGGTATTTTGTATGGAGGCTTGGGATTACAGTCGGCCCTCGCATCTTCGCCCCTCGACATCTCGCAGTTCTTTTACTACGCGACGACGGCTTGGCTCCCGTTTTTTCATGGCCTACAATGTGGGGGTACTAAAAGTAAGAGAATATTCAGTGGCTTTTAAAATATTTGAGGTTGAAAACTGGTAAATCTTCGAAAAAACAAGATGGCGGCCCAAAAAAAAGGTCCGGCCACGTAATTGTATTCAGACGCACGGTCGACAACAAGGCAAAATGGCGGAGGTTTAAACACCGGGTGATGTAAATCTCTCTAAATTTCAAATATATATCAACATCGTGACCCTCATATATATCGCGGTGGTCGTTTAGTGGATCCAGGCCGTCGGTACTTTCCGAGGAACGACTGTATTAAGTTTGATGGCATTATTTGACTCTCTTAGACACTTAGGGTAGGTGCAATTTTATCTTGGAATGGGAACTTTGTTGTTTTGCTTAGATGAATATCCTCAATGTTTTTTATTTCCAGAGGGTGCATCATTGCATTGAGAGTATCCATTTCGGAGGGACATAAATAGTTTTGTTTGAATGTTCGTTGTTGTTGTTTTGCTAGACTGTATTATGTTGGGATGCATCCGTGTCTTGTTTTGATTTATGAATGTCGCTTTCTTTATCATAACCATTAAGTACTACATACAATGTAATGCAGAATGTTTGACAATTTATGAACAAACTATGATGCATGCGGAGTATCCCGAATGAGCCTTTTTCTTGGGATTGTTTGTTAGCAAAAGGTTTCTGTAGAATTCAATGAAGAAAAACATGAATTGAAAATGGAGAGGGACTCTCATACTTATCTATGAGTTTTTTATTGAAATGAACGGATATGACAATATATAAAATGGTATATAAAATTTAAAAAATGAGAAGTTGTGAAAAAAAAAATATTTTATTTGAAAATTATACCTTTTTAGGGAAAGCCCATCAATCAACCAGATAAATAATATATTTTTGTGATCAACAAATAATAATAAAATATTGATATCGGGTTTACAAACAATACAACTTTTATTGAAGAATGTTCTCGTTATTTTTCATTGATAACCTTTTGTATTATCTTTAGACAATGAGTTTCAAAAGAGGATAAAAATGACCTTTACTTATGTAGAATATATTTATTGTGTATATATTTGTTTTTATCCCATTTTACATTTTTTTTCCCTAGAAGTCACCTATCTCAACGATTTCTTCAATTATTCTTCACTGTATGAATTCCGATAAATGTTAAGGATACTTATCATCAGAGTATACAATAAATATTGTGCTAGGTTCGGTATCTCAAAAAGGTAATTAAAAATAGCTCAAAAATCTAAAAGAACTGTTTTTATCACATATTTTTGCACTGGAAGAGGTTGCTTGAAATACAACAGAAATAATAAATAAATATTTGACAATATATATATATCAATCACCACTCTTGTCACCGCAAGTGGAGTCATCTGATTCCTCTCCACCTTCTTGGTTCGTTACAAGCTTGGCAATACAGTGAACCAGATCCAGACTCACACATTGATGTATCTTTCCTGGCGCTTGTCCCGGTCTTTCAACTACCAAAAGCAGGAATAAAATGTTAATAATAAGAGAGTTGCCCAAGAGGACAAAGTTATGACGTCCCCGGGATACAAGGACAAACTTGATCACTGAGAAACCTTTTTATCGTGTCAAATAAGCCTCCCACCCCTCAAAGCCTTCACAAGTATCATATTTCCTCTAGGGTTATTAATTTATAAACAAATGAACCCAGAATTCGGCACATTGAATTATATATTTGAAATAATAGTAATTGGTCACCAAAGAAACGACTTACATCTTGTATATGTAGGTTTTATTTCTTTTACTCCGGTGTGCACAGCCTACATTATATATATATCTATATATATATATATATATATATATATCGACATCAAAGGAATATATATTCGATATATACTTTTATATAACATTTCATTCAACTTCCCTACCAACATAAATAAATCCGCAAAGTAAGGGCAAAGCAATGAAGGATAAGAAGAGAAAATCTTTATAAAATCATGGGTATGCCTAACTATTTATATTTCCTAATATAGATTTATATCCTTAGAAGAAAATGGTCTCCTTAAATAATAAAATATTCAAAGAGCCAGAGGCTAAACCATGAATAATATAGGAATAATAATAATCCTACGCAATATCATAATTCTTTTAAAAGCTGACCCATAAATTTTATACATATGTAAAATAATAATAAGAACGTTGAAATGGAAGAGTTTCAAAAAAAAGTCTGCATGATATTTTCTCCTCCTGAATATGCTCCTGGATATGTATTTTATTCAAAAGAGGCAGAAATAGGGAGGGGACGACAGAGATGAGTATCAGTAGAGTACTAATATTATTATTAAAAATTTCATCAACTCAGTAAATCTATTCAAATTACTTTAAGGTTATCAGAAGGGCTCATTTTATTATTTTTTATATCCTGAAGGGGTTTAAATTACATATAGGTATACTTACATATTACTCAGAGATGAAGAAGAAAAATATCATCCATAAAATCCAAGGAATCTATAAAATAACTGAATTTAGGTATAAGCGAGGTTGTTTTGCCTAGCTCTCAATATTGCTGAGGATTCGACTCCAGAGAGAGATTGATTGACCTCATTAAAAGATCCTAGATTCGATGGACTCGTCTGAATGCTCTAATGCCTAATCTAGCAGCTCCTTCCAACCAAAAAATAATATAGAGTGTGCTGATTCTCGGTGTGATTGTACGGTTCGACTCTTCCCGAGAGGGAATCAATTTCAAAATTGATCAAATATTATATTTAATATACTCATTTATATGTTAGATGCTTATTCAGATCAACAAGGTTGATATTCGCTGGAACCAAATAAGCAAAGAAAGGACTCGTGGATGAGGGACACATTTGATGCTGTTCTGCTTATTCTTGAAAAAGAATACTATTTTAGGGATCTTAAAAAGCATTTGAGTTTCGATGCATCCCAAGTAATACCCTTGTTAATTCTTGATGGCGACTTGGATTTGGTCTTTATTAATCTTATCTAGTGGATGAGATAGTCACAGGTCTTTACTTTTCACTTCATCAATGCTCTTGCTACCTTCTTTTGTAGGGGGTTCAATAAGAAAGGGAATATCGGAGAAAACAGATAGGGTAAATCCATCTCTTTGTATCCTGTCGAACCGGCGATAGATAAAAACTTTGTTTAGTCAGGCAAGTGTCTTCAAAGACCTGTGGTGTGCTGAAGTTAGGGTGAAGACCGGGGTCTTCTGGGGAAAACTTTAAGATCATATGCACTGTCCATTTTGATGGTTTATTCGCATGAAGTGCTAACTAAGCACTAGAGAAATTGGAAATATATATGCACATTATTGTGAAAGGCACTGAGAGTTTGTGTACTGTTTTTACAATTCTGCTTCACACAATACCGCCATTCATGCATTGCTTAAGTGTTTGGTTCTATCATATATTCTGATGCCAACATACATATTCTGTAGTGTGAGTTTTTCTCGATAGGCCAGATAAAGTATAAAAAAACAATACATTGCCAGTATTTTAGGTAGTATACATAAAGTATAAAAATTCAATCTAACTAAGAAGTATAGCAAAGAAGGTCTTTTTAAAACTATAAACATTTGGTATTAGAATATCAAGTGAATAAGATATAATATATTGTAAACCCATAAAAAGTTCTTCAGTTTTAACTAGTACTTATTCTAATCATACTTAAATATACTGTTTCTCATTGCATATTAATGGAGAGGCAAATAGTAATTTAATAAGAAATAACGTTTGACTTTCTTCATTATTTGTTTATTGGCAATGAACGTGAATACAATTAACGAAGCATTGTACATTTAATTCCACGCCTTAATGAATTCCTTCATGCTGAAATTATTACCACTTCATATGACTGTGTGGTTAATCAAAATAAATAGATTAATGCAGAAAAGCGGCCCAAAAATATACTGCTAAGTAAGTATTTTTTCTCTTTTAAATATATACCTAGTATATTGTAAGGTGTATGAAAATGGAATTGTCTGTTTTTCCCTCCCTCTTTTTCTACTCTGATAAGCAGGGATATGGATTATTTATATTATTTTTAATGGCATATAAATAAAACAATCAATTTCATACTGTCCGCAATGCCAATGCCTTTATTACAATTAAAATAATTGAATCCCGCGTGAGGTAAAAAGCGAACAATTTCTTGCTTTCATGCTTATAGCCAAATATTTTTTTTCAGTCCGATTTATGAAATCTATCATAAGCAAAGAGAATTTGTATAAAATGTACGAATATTGATAAAATATATATCTGTTTACCTTTTCACTAAATCTAAGATTGTGGCACAGTTTCACCAAAAGTCTCGCCATTTCAGATCTGTGAAGACCTTCTGAAACTGGAAAAACCTACTAGGAATTTTGTTGTAGATCCGCGACTCTCAATCGGCAATTGCGGCTCTCCTCAATCCCTCACGAGAGCCGCATAGTCAAAAGAATGTAAAGAACTCTAATAAGCAAAAAAGAAAAACATATAACTTGAATGGTGTAAAGGCCACATGACATAACCGAAATAAATTTGCCGATTATCTAACAAAAAGTGGCTGTGAGAGTCAAAATCAAATATTCACCGGATTACCGCCAGCTACGTGAAGAAGGCAGTAATAGTTGGTTTTATCAAAGGTGGAGCAGCCGTCACAAAAACAACGTAAATATGAAGCACACTCGTCTAATGTTGAAACTGCCTCAACAAAAACACTATCCAATTTCGACGAGAGAATATGAAACTGCTTGTTCCAGCAGTCCTGGCCATAGACCTTTTCTCTCGCACTTGAGTAACATGGAAGAACATCAGTCCATTTGTGATCTCTGCCGGAAGAAACGCAGAAATGCAGATTACCTCATAACATATGTCCTGCCCTGTCCAATGAGAGGCATGAAGTTTCTCAAGAGGAGGACGAAAACTTAGAATTATAATTTAATTAAGTATGTAAATAATGAAAAATTTTTTTAAATAATTTTAGTATTTAAGTAGGAATAAGTATAATCGTAGTACATAGGTATTACATTATTATTGTAAACAAATACCCCGTATGTTTTTGTGTTCCCCTATGTAGTTTTATTATGTGCTTTTGGGTTTTTATGTCTATATTGGATGATATTAATAAATATAACAAAAAAAATCACCAAATGTCAATGCCGTGATTTATATATATATATATCTGGTATGATCAAAAGTATCCGACTTTTGTTTTATTGGTCAAACGAACACAGCTATGGGGGCGGACTTGCTGTGTGGTTGGGAGCATGACTACTGCGCATGCTCATTTTTTTCTACAGCTCAATAAAGTCGGTCGGCCGTCAGGCCATTCATGGTTGAACATGATTCGATTTTTCTGACATTTTAAAGAAAATAAAATCCGACACACTCACTTGCACCTGTTAATCAATGAATGGCCTGACGCCAACTGACTTGTATTGGAGCTGTAGAAAAAATGAGCATGCCAGTAGTCATGCTCCCAACCACACAGCAAGTCCCCGCCCCATAGCTGTGTTCGTTTTACCAATAAAACCAAAATTCGGATACTTTTTGATCATACCACGTATATATATATATATATACCGGGTGGCGAACCAAATTTTTCAGCAAACTGTTAAGGAAAACAATATCGATGATATATTCTGAACTAATGAAACGATTCAAAAATTCAAAAACACGATGAAGAGTGTACACATTGGCGTGATTTCATTCATGTGACCTCTGTTGTTGGCGATGACGGCCTCGACACGATGTCGGACGCTGGTGCAGCTCTTCTTGATATACTCCCGGTCAAGTTGTCCCAGGCCTCGACAATGGCTTGCTGTAGCGACGTCAAATTTGCAGTGAGATGTCTTGCAGGCATGACTCTCCAAGACGCTCCAAACAGAAAAGTCGAGTGGCTTTAATCCGGACTCGAACTTGGCCACAAGTCGGCGGGCCAGAAATCGGCCATGTTGGCACGACAGAAATCCTGGACTTTCTTGGAGGTGTGGCACTGTGCGCCATCCTGGGTCCATGTGTAGTTGCGGAGGGGTATGTAGACTTGAGCCAAGGCAGCACAGTGTATCTCAGGACCTTGTAGTAGGCGGCAGTGTCGACTTTCTCTCCGGCTTGAAAAAGTAGGGCGGCATCTTCTGCCCGTCGCTCGCCACGACACCCAGGCACATTGTTTGCTGTGGATGTTTTGTTCGATAGTGACCCTCAACCTTATCTATTGATGTGGCAAGGTATCGGTCGTTTCGACGGTTGACTACGGCGTCCAAAGTGAAGATCTTCTTATCGGAGATAATTTTCACTTTGCCGCCAGATGACTTGTAGTACTGGAGGACTTTTTTTGCATCGTTCGAATCGTCTTGCCTTCATTTTGACGGTGAGGAGATGTTTTGGGGTCCGGGCAAAGATTTCATGCCAAGATCGCCATGGACGGCGATCTGGATGGTCTTGTGGTGGACATTAAGCTCCCTGGCCATGCTCCTCATTGAGGTTGTTGGATCATTCTCAATTCGGGTCTTGATGTCGTCCAGGAGGTCCGAATCTCGTTTTTTGTTGTGGCCACCACTTCCTGCTGCACGTGAAGTGCCCTGACTTGTTTCGATGGCCTTCTTCACGTTGTAGGCGGTGCGCTCTTCACTCCAATGGTCTCGGCAGCCTTCTTCGGGTGAACTCCAGCGCGGAGGAGAACGGACAACGTTTCTCTTTTCGACTCCTGCTTCGACATCGCTGCAATTATCAAGATTTTTTTCCACAAAAGTTTTTAGTGTTTGTCTAAGCTTTAAGCTGAGACCCTTGAAACTGGTTTAAACCGAATAACAGCGGCTCAATTTGAACTTATATTTTACTGAAAAATTGGTTCGCCAACCTGTATATATATAGATATATATATTATATATATATATATATATCTATATATATTATATATCATATATATATATATAATATATATATATAAGTGGCAACATACCTCTCTGAATCTTATCCAATGCTTTTTCAAATCCAACTACCTTGTACAATGAACTGTACATTTAAAGATTTATCATTTTTTTTTTCCTTATGCCTATATGGTTCGACAGCAGTAATTCTCCGACTGGATATAAATAAGCATTAAAATTAGTCATCAAACCTATAATCTTATCCATGAGGTTGATCTTCCCCTCTCGAGATTCGAAGCAGTGCCCCCCACTGAGAGTTGAATATACTACATACGCACTGAGCTATTACTATATAAACTATTATTTTATTACCCATTCATTCATTTCTTTAATAATGTTTTTTTTTGTTGATGGATACTTTCGTGACTAAAAAGTAATTAATAAACTTTTTATTTTTTTGGTGCCATCCTTCCTTCTATGCTCTTAGTCAGATAATTTTGGCTAGAAGTGGGTTGAACTATTGCATTGTTTCGAGTTGACATTTTTTTTTTTCAGCACAAAGAATCCTTTTGGATAAAATATAATGCAATCTTTACATATTTCCAATCATTCAGGTAAGAAAGCTTAAAAGGATAATTATGGTAGCAAGACATTATTTTGGCATCTATTGATCCAATTTGAGTTCTATAGAGATGGTAGTTCTATTTCATTATAAACAACCTCACCATAAAAACCCAATGAACATCGAAAGACGAATATAGTTATCTCATCAACATTAATTGTTTATTATCCGCTTTTGCTACGGATTGATATTGGTACTTGATTCATACACAAAGGGCGAAATGACTGACACCTTTATTTAACTGATCTTAACTAAGATGTATTTAATAAAGGGAATTACTTAAATACAAACATAATCCATAGTCTCTTTGAGAAAAGAGAAGAGAGACACGAATGTTGCCCCATCTGGCAATTTGCTTAAAATAAAGGAGGATATAGCGAAACAGATAGGAGCATAGTGACAGATAGGAGCAGAGAGAAGGAGAGCTGTCCATTTACCATTCTATAGACAGTATACTTAAGAGGAATTTATAATTTAAGCTCTTGATTTTTCTTTAGAACTGTAACATCAAGGCATATATCATCATGAACAACGCGGTCATCCGTACCGCAACTTACTTTTAATACTAATTTTATTATTACCCTTTTAAGATGTACTCCAAATAAATCAAAACAGGATACGTACATATTTTTGTAAGCGAGCTTACTTTTTGCTTGCCGGCGATTTTGAATGACGTAACAAACCGTCAAGTGTTTCTTCTATGTATCTTGACGCGCACGGACGTGTTGTTTTTTCTCTTTTGTGATCGTCTGATTATAAGTGGAAATTAAGTGAAATTAGTGTTTTTGTGACTTTTTTCAAGACTTGTCGTGACTCTTGACTACTATCTGCCTCCTTCATCTTTCGAAACAGCCTTGGTGTAGGCCTCAAGGCTACTTTCGAGGACCCGGTCTCTTAGAATGAAGAAATAAATATTTCTTCCATCTACCTCTCCTCTGGGTTCTTCTCGTCAATCTTCACGTCTTCATCCAAAGTCCTTCCCTTCTTCTTTCGTTCAGAGCAAAGGAGACTTGATAGAAGGAGCGCTCTCATCTTATCGTGTTCCTCAACTCCCTGATCTACGCGTCATCTATTTGGACAATTCTATTCTTCCTCGTAGCCTGGTGTACTTCACGCGGATTACCTGGATTCATCATCGGGTAGTGTTTGCCTTTTTTTTCTTTTTTTTTTTTTTTCTGTCTTCCTTTTTTTTTTTTTTTTTTTTTTTTTTTTCTTCTTCACCTTTGACACGCCTGCAGTTTTTTCTGCTCTTTTTTGGTCTCTTTCGCTGAGAGCGCTTGTGCTCTGTTCTTTTTTTTTCTTCTTCTTCGTTTGCCTCTTTCTTGCTCTCCTTGCTGACATCTGTGTGAGATGTCTGTGTGTGCAACAGATAAACCTCCTGATTCTTCCTCCTCATCTTCACATTATAAAGGAGCTTCCTCTAGTGTGACAGAGAACGCGGTTTTTCTCGGTCCCGAAGTGGATTCTCCTAGCATTAGCAATCAAGTGGCTGTTTGTCATGGATCTGATGAGTCTAGTGCAGTACAAGAATCTCTGAAACATGTAACTAAGGCAAAGGAAACTAGATCCTATAGTAGTATTGTTGGAAAAAATAATAAAAATGAGTCATTCAAGTTCCTCTCTGATGGATCAGTTAATGATCTCAAGGGATGGAAAAACTTCTGTCTGTTCGCTAAAAGAATTGATAAGAACGCGCCTCTTAGCAAAAGTGAAATGCACCCGGGAAATCTCGCCCTTATTGCAATTAATGTTTTAAAACTCGACCCAATAGAGGTCCACAGTATAAACTGGGACAGGCCTCATCGTCCTCTAATTATAACACATAAAAAAATTCCAATGGAAAGAATTGTTAAACATGTCTCTCTTCCTGTTGAGGTAGACTTCAGGGATGATGATAATAATCCTTTTAAAGTACTGATTGACTGTCGGAAGCTCATGTTTGCAAGGGAAGGAGACCATGTATTTGATATGACCTTAAAGTACGGATATGGTAAAATTTGTGAACAGGCGATACGCTCTATGCTTGAGCCGTTCTGCAAAGTCAATTCCTCTCGTATTGGAAATTCCTCCGCCTCTGATAAATTGAATTTGAAGAAGTACCCTATTTTTGACGATCCCAAGTTTCTCCATTGGAATAATAAAAGTTCAGATTTGGTGGTCAATGTTACCGGTAATGCTAGAAATATTCCCTCACTTATTCCTTGCGGGGATGAAATTGAATCATTTGTGTTCCTTGGACAAAAGAAGCAATGCTTAAACTGCTTCATGTTTGGGCATTTCAGATCTGCTTGTAAGGTAAAGACAAGATCGGTTAAGTTTTACAAGGCTTGGATATCCGAAAGACTCAAGAAAGTCGGTCGTAAAGAAATAAAATTCTTCGCCTCAGATGACTCCTTTTCTCTTGCAACAGACCCTGACATAGTGCAAAACATTGCGGAAGGAACAGCAAGTAAGCAGGCCGAAGCTTCAAGTAAGGTGGATCCTAAGATCCCTTTTTCGTCAGTGGCAGTGTCTTCAGGAGTAAATGATTCTTCAGGAACGGGTACACGCAGCCTTGAGACTAACTCTCAATCGGCTCAATCTGAGATAATTGTTCCTGAGCTTTCTTCCAGTTCCATTCTTGACGGGACAGACAAAGCGCCGGTTAGAGTTATCCAACCGTCTCATCTTGAGCAGGAGTCTAACACATGTCAGAATCCTGGCATTACCCCAGGCGTGGATGATCTTACGCATTCTTCAAGTGGCTCTAAAAATTCGAAAGGACCGTTGTTATCGGATAGATTACGCACTAGATCCCAGTCACTCTCCAAAAGAAGCCGAAAAGACTCCAATAATGCTCTTGAAGGCAGTTCTAAATTGGATAACCTAAAAAAGAAAACAAAACATGATTCCAATACAATGTAAAATTACAGATTATTTCCCTCCAACTATTTCCAACGAGCTCGAAAACAATATGGGTATTTCTAAAATTGTGTCTTTGAACGTTAGGGGTGGAAGAAATAGAAGGGTTAGGCATGCGCTTATGAAGCACCTGGTTTCCTCCAACCCTGATATCATTTGCCTGCAAGACATCTCTTCTAAAGTATCTTCATCCTGCAAAAACAATTGTATGCAATGTCTTCCGGCCTCGTTTAATCATTTTTTCTCCTGTAGTGGAAAAAGAGGAGTTGTTACTTTTGTCTCTAAACGTATATTAAAACCGCTTTTCGTTAATGAGTACTCCAGTGATGGGGATTGGATCCACATTATTATTTCTGCGTCTGGTTGTACTTTCTCTGTCATCAATGCATATGGCCCGAATCGTAAGTCTTCCACGTTTTTTCAAAGTATCCTCGAGTCGCAAAATCTTCGGCAGCTTCCTCTTTTATTAATAGGAGACTTGAATGTGGATGTTGATAAGCCGTTGGTTAGGTACCCCAATTCTGCCGTCCTTAAGGAGCTTATCTTTAGATTACAGTTAGTGGACGTCACCAAAAAATTTAATCCTGAAGATAACATTTCGTGGTGCTGCGGAAACAAATCCTCCCGTATCGATCTTGCTCTTGTATCATCATTATTGGTTCATCTTATAAGAAGTGCCCGTTACATCCCAGAGCCTTCGTCAGATCATAAAGTAATAGAAATTTGTCTTCGTCATGTTCCGTTCCGCCGCTCTTTCAAAACACCACGATGGGTTTTGTCGGAAAAAAAGTTTATTAGAAACTTGAGAACAAACCTGTCTAATGGTCATAGTTCGATTACTCAAAAACGGGCGTACCCCTTGCTTCTGAAAGTGGTTTCAAGTACTGTGAAAAAGTTTATTACATCTCATAAAAATAAAGCAGCGAAGCTCCAGTATGACATTGAAAGAGCTCTTTCCGCTTCTTCTATTTTCATTAAGTGCATAACTACTGAGCTAGTGAATGAGTATAGAGTGACAGACATTGCAGAAGCAGAAATGGAGAGAAAAAGAGATAGGGAATCAGATTCCAATTTAAGGTATAAGTTTCTTCCAAATAACAAGAGCAGCTCTGCATGCACTATTAAAAGCATTATCGACAATAACAGAGTTATTAAGAAACCTAAAGAGATTTTGAATTATTTCCACGGAAAGTTTTCCGAGATTGTCGGTGGTCTAAGGCTAAATTTCCCCAAGAGAAGACGTCAAAGTTCCACGGAAATTTTTACACATCAATGTATTGTCGAACATATAAGATGTAAGTTCAAGGACAATAAAGCTTCTGGTCCTGACGGAATCTGTGGACGTATCTTCTCTATCGCCCCTGAAGAAATAGCTCCATATCTTTTATGTATCGGCCGACATATTGAGTTTACTGGAAAAATGCCAAGTACTCTCGCCAAGGGTCGTATAGCATTGATTCCTAAGAAAGGCAATGGAACTGATTTTAGCCATTGGCGGCCGATAACTATTTTAAATAATGCGTACAGAATTTTAATTGGTATTTTAGCTAAAAAAATTGAACCTATTTTAAACTGTAAAATTGATCATGAACAAAAAGGCTTTCTTAAAAATAGAAAAATCACGGATATTTCACGCAACATTTTTATCGCAATGGAATCAGTCAAAAGTCGTAGCAAGTTTGGAGCTTTAATTGCAATTGATTTCTGCAAAGCGTTCGATACTATACGGCATGACCACATTTTAAGATCTATCAAGCGCCTTCTTCCTAAACGGTTTTTTAATCCCATAAGAGCTGTGTTGCTCAATGGATCTTCTATTATATCATTGGACGGAATCAATAGTTCTCCTATTTTATTGTCAAAAAGCTGTAGACAAGGATGTCCTGTAGCCCCGCTTCTTTTTGTTTCGGCTATCCATGAGCTAACTAGGTTTTTGACAAGTAAATACCTAGGGTTTGGAATCTCTTTCGGTGGTCGAAGACATCTCATAGACCTCTATGCAGATGATATCACGTTAATGGTGGAAGCCAACTCGGAAGTGCAGCTCGCAAAAAGGATTGATATTTTACTGTCCTTCTTCAAAAAATACGAGGGCAAATCTGGCCTTGGAATTAATAGAAGCAAAACTTTTATACTTCCGGTAGGGAAGTGGTTTCCGCATGCTAACTGTAAAATACAAGACGTCAGGATTGCCAATTCTGTCAATATTCTCGGCATAGAGTGGACAAGATTTGGTGTATCAGAACGTAACTGGACCCTGTTGAATACTAAAATTTATGGTCAAACAAAATTTTGGCGCAGTCTTTCTCTGCAAAAAAGAATCGATCTCTACAACTCTAGGGTGGTTCCACTAGTTTTATACAAGGCAACCTCCATTCCTAGTCTAGCTGAGCTAGCCTTAGAAGAAGAAGAGAGGTGGCTGAAATCTCTCTTTCACAAATCGTATATCTCCGCCATAAAACGCCCCAAAAAATATATCGGCGGTGGTCTGTGCCTCCTTCAGTCTATTGTTCCGAAATATTATCGAAAGGTAATACAAGAAATGGGTGTGTATCACACTCGTGATTGGAGAAGATATTATACCACGTCAGAATTATTGAACTGGATACATTTGGGCACGCTTTTAACCAATCTGGAATTGGAATTAATTTCACCTTTTTTAGCTTCCATGCAAAGACTTATGTGGAAGATGGAGCCCGAATTTCATTCGGATACTACTGTGGACATTTTATATCAGAATAAGAACAAGAAGCCTTTTGTCAGTAGATTTGGTGATCTTTCAGCTCTTGAGATGTTTGCCCTTCATCACAACGTCTTTACGATACATGATTTTAAGTCAGAATCGGTCTTTAATGTCAATAGGTTCTATTTTCCTCTTTCTCGTACTGTTAAGCATTGTTGTCCTCCCTTGCCCTGGTTTTTAAAATTTAAGGCACCCTCTGGTGGTGTAAGCCAAGCTATATCTATAGCAGAGTCTTTTATCAAGATGCTAGGCTTGCCTCTTTCCTGGGAGAAAAGGATTCTCCACTCTACGCAGGGCATTGTAGACGGGCTAAAATTTACTGCCCAATTTCAAATTTCAGGACAATTAATAAAATTTTATTACCCCTGCAACAATTGTGGTTGCTTATACAACAATATCTTACACGCATTCGTTGACTGCCCTGCGCTATCATTGGTGAAGCATTTTTTAAAACTTAATTTATCTGAAAATAAAATAATTTCCCCTAATATTCTAAAGGCCTATATTCTATTTGGGCCATACAAAGTGAAAAAAAGTTCCCCCTCTAGTCATAAAGCTCTAAACGCAGCAGTAAGCAACATCAAATCATTAATTGCTAAGCAACTAACGGCAAACTCTTATGTGGAAGCTGAGGACCTGAGAGCGATCATCCTTGGTGCAGCGGCTCGTTACGAGGCGCTCGATGTTAAAATTCCTGACCCTGGTTCTCCTTCTTGGAAATGGGCGGGAGATATTATACGATTTGTGCCATCTCGCTCAGGAGTATACCTGAAAGCTTTGAAGAGGATTTTAAGACGTCATCGGGATTTTTTAAAGAATAAATAAACGCTGTTTCGTCCATGTATATAAGGTTATAATCTCTTGACAGTAAATATGTTCTACAATGTTCATTCATGTTTTTATTTTAACGCAACTGTCAAGAGTATTTTTTTATTTATTTATAGTTATCTCTATTTTAGTGTAGTTATTTTTTACACTGTTTTATAATTTTGATAGCCAAATAAAGAATTTTATAACCGTTAAAAAAAAAAAAAAAAAAA
>CP045895.1:26802704-26838485 GCA_013387185.1 Caligus rogercresseyi
TTTTCTTATAAATAAAAATACATCTTTTGTGTTTTACTTATGAAAGATTTGGATAAAATTAATTAGAATAATGTATGAAAGTGATGTAAATATTACATGTTTTGCTCAAGAGTGATGAACCATTCAAAACGAACTTTTTGTGGATACAAAAGTAGGTATAGTGGTCATCCATTTATACACCAATTAATATTAGTGCATAAAAATTGGCATAACAATGAGTGAGACTTATGATTTAAAATTATTTCCTTAACGCTCTATATTATTTATTATTTTGATATGTGGGAAATGAAGCATTCAAAAAATATTTTTATATCCTCTTCTGCTTGTAAGTGGAATCTATGAAGCACTTCAATTAATTACTAATCTAAATTCCTTAACATAATATATATTGTGATAAACCACTACTAGTTCATATTCCGAAGACTTGATTTCATATAAGTTTTAGCGGAAAACTATGCTATATTTATAAAAGCTTCATTTGTATTAGTTTACATATACGAAATGAGTAAAAATAAGCATCTTAGAATGATATTAAAGCAAAGAACATGAAGCCATATTCACAAAACAATGTCATATATAGATAAGTCATGATTTTATTTTAAACTAGAGGCATATATACACTCAGAGAGTGCAAACCTCCGCCGTCACGGGGTCCTTATGAGCCTTCCGAGGCGGATTTTTCACGACTGGGGCGGCGTAGAGGGACAGGGGAGGGTTCCCCTCGACGAAATTCAAGATAAAGACGCTCCCCGCCCTGATTTCACAGCACAGCGACACCTATTGGCAGAGTAGGCAAACTTGAAATATTTATTAGTATTTATCTCATTTTGCATCTTAATTCTGCACTCAGAGATGCCAAAATTTAATCATTGTTACTTTTGGCATTTCCAACAACTCCACAAAGTTTCATCCGAATCCGTTACGTACTTTTTGAGTTATCCTGCTGACAAACAAACACACCAACAAACCAACGCCAGTGAAAAACTAGAGGCATATATACACTCAGAGAGTGCAAACCTCCGCCGATCCCCACCTAATGAATCATTAACAGAATTACAATCCAATCATATATGTCTACATAAGTAGGTGTGTTTGGTGAATAATGAGTGAGGAGAGAGCAAAGAAAATAATAAAAGAAATATATACACTCAGAGAGTGTGTACCTCCGCCGATCCCCACAACATTCCTATTCAAACATTCTCCCTTTCACACGCCCGATTTCTATCTCTAATCATTGTTTCCTCTCTGTTAGCTCATTTTGCATATCAAAAAAAGCACTCAGAGATGGGAAGACGGAAGAAGTTTAAGCTACGTCACTGGGTTAACATAGTCCTGAGCTGATATATGAACAATAATACGTCAATGAATATTTTTTTTAGCGTTTGTTCTTTCCTACTCCCTGAATAGAGACCCCATTTCATTTAGTATTTTGCTCATTTTGCATATTCAAAAAGCACTCAGAGATGGAAGACGGAAGAAGTTTAAGCTACGTCACTGGGTTAACATAGTCCTGAGCTGATATATGAACAATAATACGTCAATGAATATTTTTTTTGCGTTGTTCTTTCCTACTCCCTGAATAGAGACCCCATTTCATTATATTATTAGTAGTATTTGCTCATTTTGCATATAAAAAAGCACTTAGAGATGCCAAAATTTAATCACTTGTTCCTTTAACATTTCCAACAACTCCACAAGTTTCATTCGAATCCGTTCAGTACTTTTGAGTTATCCTGCTGACAAACAAAAAACCAACAAACGCCACTGAAAACAATACCTCCTTCGGCGGAGGTAACTAGAGGCATATATACACTCAGAGAGTGCAAACCTCCGCCGATCCCCACCTAATGAATCACTTAACAGAATTACAATTCATCATATATTCTACATAAGTAGGTGTGTTTGGTGAATAATGAGTGAGGAGAGAGCAAAGAAAATAATAAAAGAAATATATACACTCAGAGAGTGTGTACCTTCGCCGATCCCCACAACATTCCTATTCAAACATTCTCCCTTTCACACGCCCGATTTTCTATCTCTATCATGTTTCCTCTCTGTTAGCTCATTTTGCATATTAAAAAAGCACTCAGAGATGGGAAGACGGAAGAAGTTTAAGCTACGTCACTAGGTTAACATAGTCCCTGAGCTGATATATGAACAATAATACGTCAATGAATATTTTTTAGCGTTTGTTCTTTCCTACTCCCTGAATAGAGACCCCATTTCATTAGTATTTTGCTCATTTTGCATATTAAAAAAGCACTCAGAGATGGGAAGACGGAAGAAGTTTAAGCTACGTCACTGGGTTAACATAGTCCTGAGCTGATATTCGAACAATAATACGTCAATGAATATTTTTTTAGCGTTTGTTCTTTCCTACTCCCTGAATAGAGACCCCATTTCATTATTATTATTATTAGTATTTTGCTCATTTTGCATATTAAAAAGCACTTAGAGATGTCAAATTTAATCACTTGTTACTTTTGGCATTTCCAACAACTCCACAAAGTTTCATTTGAATCCGTTCAGTACTTTTTGAGTTATCCTGCTGACAAACAAATAAACCAACAAACGCCACTGAAAACAATACCTCCTTCGGCGGAGGTAATAATGCAGTCTTAATAAAAATGCATTGATTTAAATATTATTTCTTTGTATTTTTATGTCACATTATTTTCGGTACATATTTTCTTTGCAATCATATATGTAAATTTAATCATTTCAGCCATGAGCATTAATTAACAATGAATAACAATTTTTATAAAGGCGAATGAAGCATATTAGGTCATTGACTCGATTATACTCTATAGTACCTTGACAACATACAAAAAATCCATATTCAAGTATTTGTCAAGTGTCTTGTTATCCTTTTAATTGCAAATGTTTTTAAATAAATATCCGATTTTTGAAACACATTGTATAAACAAGTGGTTATTGGAATTTCAGTAATTGTGTTTACATCTATGCATCTAATCAGGGACAGATTTAGAAAAACAAACACGGGTATAAACATTTCAAGTTATAATAGGGCATGAATAAAACACCTCAATAATAGTTTGGTGGGATTCCAAAGGATACATGTTGCAAAGAACCTCTACATATTATGTTTAGTGTTCTATGGAAATCTCCTATTTATTTATTCACAAATATGCCTGTTTTAAATTGAATATTTAAGAGGGTTTTTTTTCTTTTCTGCTTTGCATGGATTTATTTTAAAAAAATTGATATATATATATATGGAATGCCACATGATAGGCGAATCATAAGTGATATAACAATAGAAGACATGAAAATACATATATTCCATAAAGCCCATTAATCCTTAATAATATGGATTTTTAATATGAACCAATTTTTTTGGTACCTTAGTACAACAATTTATTTTCCATCAATTGGTTACATTATATTTTTTTACATCATTACATTAATATATTTAAAAAATCACTAAAATACTTAACAATATTATCTGGAGGGAGTAATCTTGAAGAAATAAATTTATATAAAATTAACTGTGTTTTTGTTGTAATAAAATTAACTTCATTACATTGTGGACCTAAATATAAATATGAAATTCTTTAGGACATAAAATAAGTTTAAATTTGTTGTAAAATATGTTTTATATGTACTGATTTTTTTTTAATAAACGGACACTCGACTAAAAATGATTTAGAGTTTCAGTCTTTTCTTTGCAAAAGAACATAACCTTTCAGCTACACTTACCTTGTATGCTTCCTAGCGACAGCGTGCTCGAAACTATCCCATGA
Source organism: Caligus rogercresseyi (assembly GCA_013387185.1). Classification (NCBI taxonomy): domain Eukaryota; kingdom Metazoa; phylum Arthropoda; class Copepoda; order Siphonostomatoida; family Caligidae; genus Caligus; species Caligus rogercresseyi. The sequence goes on from CP045895.1 coordinate 26,806,469, forward strand.
AACTATGAGGCCATAATTTATTTAAACTCCAATTTAACAGATTAAGATATCTTTTCGCATTTTTCTGAAGCTTTCTATAGATCCAAAGAAGACCTCTAAGAAATTCAGAATGACCTTTTTGAGTACAAAGGAAAGTACTAGATGTATTTACGGTGTAGTTCCACGTTTGGTAATCCATATAGGGTAACTTAGTATATTAGGCTGAGTATAAGGATGTAGAATCAGTTTAACTTAAATATTATTATTTAATCGGGATGTCAATCAACAATTTCTACGCAATAAACTTTTACAACTTGAAATTGGCAAGTTCATTATAAGAGATTTACATGAAGCATTCTTTGTCGAAAAGAGTCCGAATAAACTTACGGAAGTTATTATTATTTTAATCAAATTATACGTTTCTTATTTGAAAAATAAGGGCATTTTTACAGGGGCATGAATAGCTTAATTAAATTTTTTTCCTACAGTCTCTAAATTGAGATTTCAAATATATGTAGCATCGCTTATAAGCCTTTACTCCAGCAAAATAATACATTATAATTTTATGCAATGAGTTCAATCAGTAAAATATGTTTTGCATGTAGCGCGAAGGAAGAGGAAAAATGACGACTCAGTGATGAAGTGAAAAAGAGTGTGTTCATACAGCTCTTGCCTGCTGCTTATATAGCCGCAGGCAGGAGTACTTAAGATTAAGAACCTGCTGAGGATTGAGATAAAAGGTAGTTGACCTGCTGTTAATAAGCAGGTAAATCTGCCACACAGCTCCCCCCAGCAGGTTCTTAATTTTAAGTACTCTTGCCTACTGCTTATATGGCTGCAGGCAAGAGCTTTATAAACACACTCTTTTTCACTTCATCACTGAGTCGTCATTTCTCCTCTTCCTTCGCGCTACATTGGTGACCCCGACGGCAAGAGTACTTAAGATTAAGAACCTGCTGAGGTGTGAGATAAGAAGGTAGGTTGACCTGCTGTTAATAAGCAGGTCAATCCGCTACATGCACATATTTTTATGTATCTCTCCTGTGTGATGATGATACTTAAATGCCATAGAATCGGAATCAGATGCCTATCAGCGGCTCTCAATTATAGCTAGGTTGCATTGGTATGTTAAGGCATCAATGTTGTCTCTGATATCCCTGTTACATTTGTGACATCACAGCATTTACCGCCGACTGATTCACAGATTTCAATTTACATTCTTGAAGAAAAGCCAAATAAATATAAGATTATTTAACCATAATTAACAAGAGAAGATATAATTTTGCATTGTGAAGTTTGTATTATAATTCTTAATTATGTAATCGGAGGCTAATCTATCATATATGAACAAATTATATAAGCATCCATATTAACAAATGATGATACTCTAAACTAATCATTATTATATATGGCTAACTATTTTCCTTATGCATACATACATTACGGCTCAACACTATATTTCATTTTGACATACAATTAATAGGGCTTTCACTTATATATTCGATAAAGGTATTATTCTTGACTTATATGCATATATATGCATTTACATATATGAGCATAAATATTTATAGGTGTAAGTAGTCACATTTCGAAATGTGTTCCTCATATAAAATATACATAAAACGTTAATAGTTCATTGTTAAGAACAAATGAAAATGTATATATGTCAAAGACAAAGGACATGGGAGCAATATCCGTTGTTATACATATTCCTCAACAAAGAACCCTCATATCATTTGATATCCTCCCAACCATAAATATATTCATGATAATATATATCCTGGTTCAAGTAATACTTGATACCTTGAAAGGCAATATCCATATTCAAGGGGCTTTAAGATCATTTTATATATATTTAATTTCTATGCAATCATAAAGGTATTTTTTTAATAACATATGAAAATAAGAGCAAATATCCAATGACGTCATAAATAGTTATTATTTTTTGAATAAATAAAATACAGAGTTATTAATATCATAAAATGAAATCATTGGATGCTTGCAATTTTACTCTCATTTTTAAACTTCTGAGGCTCTGTTTTATTTATCAAATAATAACAAACATCCCTAGTAGGCTTGAGGATGTAAGCGAGTAAGACACTAAGCGAGCAAGAAATAATAGATCTAAAAAGCCTGAGGACTTTTCATAAAATTTCAATAAAATTTTCACAAAATTATATTTTTTAATAACTAAAGTGATCTCAACAGGTATTGGTCATCTACAATATTTCTTGTATACCATGGATGTCTATTAGCTGTCAATCTCACTCTGGTGCTGAATTGATTACAATTGAATATCATTAAAAGAAAATACAAAAGCATTATAAAATGACTCTATAGTATAGTTATGTGGTATGAAAAGATAGACTACCATGTTACGAAAAGGGGTCAATTACTGTTGACAGCCCAGTTTGGTCCAGCCTCTTAAAATCATCGGGGACCAGACATCGTCAGACAACACTGCGGGTACTTTTTACTAGCGTTGTCCCGATCACGTTTTTTTGCTCCCGATCCGATTCCGATCATTTGAATTCGACTATAGGACGATCTCATATTTTCTGATCCGATCGTTGTTTTTTCCTTTGCTCCCGATACAAGTCTGATCACTGTATGATTTTTTTAAAACGAACGACAGCGAAAAATTCCTATCGTTCGTCGTTCGTTTACAAAAATCCTACAGTAACTTGCAGGTTTGTACTTATTCAAAGATCTTCATGATTGTCCAACCCTGGCGCCAAAAAGAAAGAAAAGTATTTTTTATAGACCAGCAGTGTTGTACTTTTTTAAATCCTTTTTGATGGGAAAAATTCCTTTCTAAAAAAACGTCGTCACTTTCAGAACGACGAACGACATTTTTTCGCGAAGGTCAACAAGTCTTATATATATATATTACAAATGGAAAACACATTATGATATTTATAATTTAAAAAATATATCAGACAAAGCCGATATCTTTTTGCCGATTCCGCTTATTTGAAAATGACATGATCGAGACATTTCTACTTTTTACATATTTTTCTTTGAATGGTTCGTATACAATTTAAGTGGATAAAGTCCAGGCCCTGTTTGGCAATATTGCTGTCCGCTACATCTCTATGATATATGGGTTATATGGGTAGAACTTGGGACTGATGCGATTTGGAAAGTAGATATCAATTCCAAAAAGCTTGGGCACCCCTATTCTACCCACTAACATTGTAGTTTTTTGTCTAAGTACAACATATGTATAACACAAGCAAGTAGGTGGTATTTTATAGCAAAAAAAAACAGCCTAATTTGACCTTAATTCTCCTTTTTTTCAACATATAGTCAAAAGTTTCCCTCCTAGTAAAGTTATATATACATACTATAGACTTATTGTTCAACTTTGTTGGCACTTTAGTTTTCTTCTCTTTCTTTCCTTTTCTCTGCATGCATATAATCATCCACGGCCGAATAGACATGCCTAAGATCCATGTTAAATTAAATTATTTTGATGGGCTTTACTCAGATGTTGTGTGAGTGGTGTGTAACATTGTCCAGGAGTCCATCCATCAAGCTAGAAAAAAATGGGAGGCATGTGCTTGTATGTGTGTGTGTGTATGAGTTTTAATATGCCTAATAAAGGCACATACATATTGTGTTTGAAGGATGGGAGCAATCATTGAGAGGCAGGTTCTTTGTAACAGGCTTCCTCTCATATATTCAAATTGTTTTTCACAGATATTAATTATTTAAACAACAATCTTAGTTATGGCAATGATTACCACAGAGGGACTTTTTTCTGGAACGCGATGATGGAAAAAGAGGAGGAGTCAATATTTAAAAAAATTGTTGGCTATATGAAATCAAGCATAATTTAACTCCCGGCTCTTGAACATCATTAAAGAGACCATCATTCTCATAAGCACCAATTGTATTTTTTCAGTGATCTCGAATCCTTGAATGTAATCACCACCACCTGTTTTATATACTTAAGTAACTGCTCATGTTAATGAATAAAATTAATGTTTATTTTGATTCATCATATCTGAAGATGAATGGATCCTTACAATAAGATATATTGTAAAAATAAGAGAATTTAGTTATCAATGAAAAAATATTTAGTACTATAATGCTTATTACCTCCGCCGAAGGAGGTATTGTTTTCACTGGCGTTGGTTGTTGGTTTGTTTGTTGGTTTGTTATTTGTTGGTTTGTTTGTCAGCAGGATAACTCAAAAAGTACCGAACGGATTCGGATGAAACTTTGTGGAGTTGTTAGAAGTGCCAAAAGGAAACAAGTGATTAAATTTGGCATCTCTGAGTGCAGAATAAGATGCAAAATGAGCTAAATACAATAATATTTCAAGTTAGCCTATTCTGCAAATAGATGTCGCTGTGCTGTGAAATTAGGTGCGGGGAGCGTCTTCCTCTCGGAATTTCCGTCGAGGGGAACCCTCCCCGTCCTCTACGCCGCCAAGTCGTGAAAAAACCGCCTCGGAAGGCTCATAAGGACCCGTGACGGCGGAGGTTTGCACTCTCTGAGTGTATATATGCCTCTAGTTTTTAATGCTATAATGCTTATTTATATCCTATCGGAAGCAATTATATCGAACCATATAGGCAAAAAAAATATTTGTGAATTTGTGTGAGTTAATATTTTAGTATCCGTAGCAATACTATCAAAAAAAATTTTATCTGATGTAAACGGGTCTAATCCATAGAAATAAAAAGATATAGAAAGCTTATTCCCTTCATCTGTATTTTTGTGTCTAATATAAACAAAGTAATTTGTACTACGTCATCGTAATCTATCTCTATGATAAGTTTACGATGACATCGAATAAATTACTTTGTTTATAGTGGACACACAGAATACAGCTAAACGACGATGTTTCTCTCCTATTGAAGGGAATCAGCTCTCTATATCTTTATATCTCTATGGTCTAATCAGGGAACTACACAAACAAGTAATGAAAACAAAACAGATATTCATTTGAACTAATAAATATAAAGCCAAAAAAAACATGAATCCAGTGTTTTATAAAACTTTTACTCAAGCCCTGAAATGCATTTTTAATAATATATATCACTCTTTTCTAAACGGCAGAAATTGATGAGACTTTGCGTGCAATAATGAGTGTAAACATAAATATGGCTAATGCCAAACTTTATCGTTATCTTTTATCGCTATGTTTCTAAAAAAAGTCCTACAAAAATGAGGAATGATAAACAATAAATCAAAGACGACTTTTGTTCAATAATAAATACGCACGTAGGAGAAGAATAAAGAATGCAAATTACCCTTTCTTCCGTTGTTTTCTTGTAGTGCTCCGGTCTTTGTTATGTGAATATATCACAATGTCCATTCTAACGGAAAGCAAAATCTAAATGTTTGCATAATCATTGATATGTATAAATCAAGAATTTATTAGCGTCTACCTTATTAATCATTTGAAAATAATAGATTTGTCAACAACTATGAAAGATACGCAAATACTCAATAAATTATTTGAAATCATATTATATTTAAATATAAAGTATTAGGGCTCAGCGTAAATAATAATGAATATTTGAATGTTTTTGAACGATATTTATTTGATTTGACAGTCATTTGTCAATTAATTACACGTACCGCTACAATAGGTACTAGGCTATTTCAGTATGTTAGACTCTAAAGTATCTTAAACGCAACTTAGACATTATGATGTTTCTGCCCTTTGCCTTAAATTTTTTTCTTACTGGACCTATTGAGTTTTAATTAAATATCATTCCCATATGTAGTTTATCTTCAACTCTTTTGAGTATAAATATTCCATCGCTCTAGGCATTTATATATGGTAAAATGAATTCAATTCTTCATCTTTCCTTCTAACCGTAGACCTAACATCAACTATCAATTACGATGAGAAACAAAGAAAAAGAAACTTTTCTAATGGAAAAAATGCTTTTAAGGGTGGAATTGAATTGATTACTATACATCTTATTTTGACAAATAATAATAAAATTAACTTAGGAAAAGTGCAGCCATACTTTGCCTCCTTAGGAAAGTTTTTTAATGGATGATAAATATTTATATATAATATTATACATACATTTGCAGCTAAAGGAGTTGTTTTTATCAATGAAGATATATTACGATATTCTTACAACGATATTCTTCTAAAGTTAATGAATATATTTTTGTTTATTGGAGTCAATAGTAAGTTTATGTTTGTTATACAAATGTTTTTGGATATTCAAATATCTTTAAGTACGTAAATTATTGAGACACATAATTTTACAATATATTAGATTCTATATTAGTCTCAAGGATTTCATATTCTTAATATGCTTACAAAATACGTTAGTTTTTAAAGTTTTTAATAAGGCTTTTTTGGACCCTTTACAGCCACAGAAAAGGCCTTTTTTAAGCGTGCTATGCTCGAATATTTTGTATATTTATATTAAAAACTGACCTGGATTGTTTTATTTATTTTTATCTGGATTTTTATTGAATAATACTTAACACGCATTTGTTGATTGTGCCATTCTCCAAATAATTAAATAATTTTTAAAACTATACGTGTATATCAACAGGACGATATATCCCCGAATATTTTAAATGCTAACATTCTTTGGGAATGATATTTTTATGCCCCCCCCCCCTAGTCAATAAGCATTCAATCAGGATTTAAAAAAAATATAAATATTACTACCACAAAAAATTACAACAAATGCCTGCGAAGTTGAAGAAGACCCATCATGATTGGTGCATCTGCTCGCCACACTGTTTATCTATCAAAATCCCGGATTTAGGAGCTCCACGTGGAAATGGACTGGTGATCTAATTAAATATGTGCCAGCAAGATTGAAACATTACATGAAAACGATAAAAGGATTTTTAAAAGGCATTGCGACTTTTTAACACATGTACTAAATGATACGTCCTTTTATATTTGGATATTCTTCAGGGTAGTAAACTTGACCTAAAATGTTCATTATTTATCTTCACAACTACCCTGAATAGTTTACTCTGTTTCCTGTATATATTGAATGTATCTTATTTTTTATTCATGTATAAATTCTCACAGACTACCGATTAAAATGTTTTTAACAGAAAAAAACTAACTTGGAATTTTTGAGATCATATCTAACATTTGGGTATAATTTTTTTAAATTTTTTTTGCCTATATGGTTCGATAGAATTGCATCCGATAGGATATATATAAACATATAGCATTATAATTAGTCTATTGAACCTAGAATCTTATCAATGAGGTAGACCAAAAATGACCATCCCCTCTCGGGATTCGAACCTGCGCCCCAAACATTGAGAGTTGAACACCCCTTAACGCATTTAGCTATCGCATTTCCTTTTTTCCTGTTGGGTTTCCTCCGGATACCGCTTCTTATATATCAGTGGTTCGATTCCGGACCCACGGACAGTCCTTTACAGACCTAAGATCTATAGCCGTTATACCATATTATGGATTAAGATTTTTGAAAGGGCGTTTCTATTTTAAGTAGCCATTTTTTAGTTAAATGATGTCCCCTTACCCAAGTAAATATCTGCATTCCGGTATTATATTCCGAACATTTGTATTAGCAGTTTAACTTTGTTGAAATTTCCTCTTTTTTTTTGGGGGGGGGGTCTAATTTTTAAAAATAGCATTGATCTTTAAGAAACGAGAGGCGATTAAATGGCTAAAAAAATATTACATAAGCTTACAGCATAACTCTTGGGTCTGTTTGAGGAGAAACTTAACTTATTTGATTTCGTTCAAGCTTTCACAAGAAATAGATCAAAAATTTATATTTCAAATACTATTTATATGACTATTTTTGTTTGTATATGTAAAATATATCTAATTGGGTTTCTTGAAATCTAACTGACCTTTTGCGCCAAAATATATAAAAATAGATTTACATATATTAAGGACAGGAGAGGCAATGAACGGTGTGCTATATGCCGGTCACACAACTCAGATATCATGAAGCAGTTCATATGAGCCAACACGCATTTAATTTTTTAAAAAAACGACTGTATGATGAGATGTCTGTTGAGGATCGTGCAAAAATCAAGATTATAATCATGTTGATCGCAGAGGAGACAATATAGAAAAATTTAATCTAGCATATATATATATATATGAGTGTATGTGTTCACAAAAACGAAGTGTGTGGCAAAGTCAAAAGTGTATTTTGGCATAAAAGCTGTCGGGGGTCATGTCCAAGAAGCCTCATATAAAAACGACTCTGTGTAGAACGCACCCAACGCACCCAACTCCTCCTGAATGACCTTAAAACCATGGAGATACGTTTTTATACGAGAGGACGTTCACGGTCGACTTAAAGCGTTCAAAGTAAAAGTAGCGCATGCAGAACATAAATTCTTCCTTTTCCCAAAGGAAAAAACATACAGAAACAACAGAACGCGTTTCTCTGCAATGGCGAATTAGCTTCTGATATTCTCTTATCTCTATGGTTTTATCTTGAAAAAGTGTTTTTTTTCAAATCATCAAACTTCATCTCTTTAAACGGGCTTTTAACCCTTTAAACGCGGCTCCGTGAATTGTTATCCGATTTTCTTCAAATTTGAAATATAATCATCCTTTAACCTTATTTGAATGTACCCCAAACGAAATTTAGCTGACTAAATTCTAAGTCATGTTTTTGGTATGTTCCCATTTTGGGAACGTTGGCGCTTCAAGTACTACAATTTTGTACATTTTAATATTGTTCTTTATTTCCTTTATATATGTATTTTTCAACATTTTTCATCGACAATGGAACTTTTAATTGTTGTAATAAATAGGACTACATACCTTGTACAATCTTTTAATACACTTTGTACATTGAATTATAGTATTTTTCTGATATAAGACACACCTTTCTTGAGTACATGATTACAAAAAATATTTATTCTGGCAAGTCTTATAACTCTGGTGGACTTAGAAGTACGTCCTCCAAGAGGCACTCGATTACTTTGACGATGTATCAGAGTCAATATCCCTCCTAAATTGTCGATGGCTCATTTTATCGTTTTGGTTGGCCAAATAATAACACTTAAATACTCCCACAACCGACAAATTGAGTGGAAGATAAAAAGATTCCACCACCGTTTTTGAGCATGTATAACTAGTCACAAATATTTACCGCACCCATTTCAGAAATATACACTCTAATTGTCTTCCTGGTTTTGTGTTTTCCGGATTAAATATCGAAATTCTATGGATATCCATCGGAGCTACACATCATCCAAATTTTATAGCCAAATCTTACTGACTTGTTCCTGATATAATTTTTTGCACCTAGTAATCCACGATATAGGATCATGGATTATCCACGCTAAGTTTTTCGTAAAATCCACCACACTGGAAACAATTTTCTTTTACCATGTCAAGGGTAAGATTTCAAAACTTCATATTTTTCTAATTGGGAGTTGACATATAATTGTCAATGTTCAGTTACTTCAACAAGAATGGAGTCTTGATACTGATATTCGTCGTCATTTTCTTCGTCACTAGGTATATCCCGCTCACTATTCGTTGGAAAACCTAGAACCACAATCTCGATTTCCTTACTTTTGATGCTTTAGATCTCCTCTATAGCACAACTGAGGAAGTCATGGGGGATATTTTAATCGATTCTCTAAATCATTTGAATCATAAAATTAATCGAAATAAATTATAAATATTAATAACTTACTATTCAACTCTGTCATCCATTATAAAAATAATTATAATACACATTTGTCTTTTAGTTTTATGTACTTATATGTACTAACGTACGTAAACTAAAGCGAAACAAAGAATTATACGCAAACACGTAGAGCATGAAAATGAGTACCAATAGGCGCCAACGTTCCCCTTTTGGGAACATCATTTTAAAAGTCGATTTTAGTCTACTAAAATATTAATATTATTTAAAAAATTGTTCAATGCAAATCTTTAGTATATTTGCTTATCAAAATAGTTATAAAATAGTAATACTACCAGTTTTTAACCCTATTTTCTTATTATCAAAAGATAAGTCCAAAACTTGATAAACTCGGTTTTTTCAAAGCACTCAAACTTGTATTAAATTAGTTTTTCGTTTATTTACAATAAAATATTTTGTTTTCTAAGCCTTAATTTATAATATAAACTCATTCAATTTTGTTTTTATTGAATATGACGCGATACAGAACACTTCAAAAGTATGTTCCCAAAATGGGAACGTTGGCGTGTAAAGGGTTGTACAAACTGATATTTTATTAATAATTATACTTTTTTAGTATCATCGTTTTGAAAGTATTTATTATGAATTTCATTGGTCTTAAATACATTAAAAAATCCATTCACCGATGGAAGTGGAGTTGGGCTGTTGATGTAATTCGCTACTTCCCCTCGTGTTCCCTGCTTATGGTAAAGTTATTAAAACTTTACGCCAATTCAGGATTTAAATAGAAAGGTTTTATTATTATTTATGTTTTGTTTTGGATTGTCAAGTTATTGTTATTAGAATTGTATTTTAGTGTTCGTTAATATTTGATGTTAAAATTGTAAACTAAAATTTTAATTATGTTTTTACGCATTAACATCATTTTATATACATTCTGCATTCTTGTGTGTTTGTATATATATTCTTATGAACTTTGGAAAAAAAATCCTTGTCTATACGATTCGATAGAATTGCATTAATTGTGCAGTAAAGAAATAATAATCATAATAATTGGTTCATCGAATCTAAAACCAAGAGTTAATGATGCTAATAAAAATATGTTTTAAAACAAACGGTTCACAAATATTTATACAAAGACGAATAAAAATCACGAATTGAACTTCGACTATCGATATTCGATGTGTTTTTTTTCGTCAATCTTAAAAATTGTAATAAGAGTTTAAAATATATATGAGTTTTACTAATATGTAATTGAATTCATTGATCTTTAAAAAAATATAAATAATTGATTCAAAATATAATTTTAGAACCTTGATCGTAAAAGAGAAGTAAATTTTAAGGAGGAAAATAGTACTTCATTTTCGTTTATGTAGTTCGAAACAACAATGCTTAGAATAGGACCGTATGTACGCATGACTGAATAACACCCGTGAACAAGTTTTTGTACTTTTTTGACACTGTTATTTTCTATACTGTATTTTTTCCTCCGAAGAAAAAAAACTTGTTTGCCTTTTTATTTGCTAGTCCCTTAATAATTTTTAATTTTATCCCTCAAAAGGAATATATTTAGTGTAAAAGGACGGCAATTGAATTGAATTTGCCATAAATTGTATGAGCTTTAAGACTTGGTCAATAGCTTCAGATGAAAGATAATTCATATGCAGATTATAATGTTTTTGCTTTTTGATTATTTTCATATAGTGACAGTCCTTTATCATCACACATTTTTTTGTTTTTTTGTCTCTGGATTCAATAGCCAAATAGTTTCCTCCTAATACTTTACTATGAATAAAGCATTGAACTATCGTTCCAGAATCCAATAATGGATCCCACATCCTCCCATCGGAAAAAACATGTGTCTATAGGCAATCCTCGCTAAGGTGAGAGACTTCATGGGTTAGATGTCCAGCCTTCAACAGTTGGAGTTCTGTCGCCTCATTCTCGCTTGAAGCCGACTCGCATTATTAACAAAATGTTTGTAGGATGTACGAGATGATTGATTGTAGCCACAAAGTTTTCTTATGGCATATGTGGGATGATTCCAATACTTCTTGATTCCTGAACCGTTTGTTAATGTTTTTAATACAATTAAGTATTACCAGAATCTATTTTGGCCAAATTAAATAAAAGAATATTTAAACTTAATTTTTGCTAAAAATATTCAGTATATCTATATAAATGGAGTCGTAATATAAAAAAAGTAATGTAATTTCTTATAACTACCTTTATGATTTTAATAGTTTTTTTAGTAAGAAGGTTATTTTATTGATTATATATATTCCTTCCCGAGTATTAATTTTAATAGCAAATCTTTATTCATAATTTTCTCTTACGTAACTACTTCGGTTTTATATTGATAAGATTCCACACGAATCTTCTTCCCTTCTCTTCGGCAAGGGCGAGCCTTTCACTCTTCGGATGGAATAATGGACTGTATTATAATCATTAAACAATTTATTAGAAGGGACACGCTGCTTTTCAGGCTCCTTCCTGCAATCACACTGATAAATATACACCGAAACTATATAGTATGACGTAAACATAACAAAATAATAAACAAAGCAAACAATAGGGATGCGCCGCATCAAAACACATCAAATAAAATATATATAGAATTACCATACTCCCCACCGATGAACCATACACTTGGTTTATCCAAATGGCTAGGAAGCATGCGAATATTAAGCATTACAAAAGAAACAAAAAAAACACAAACAGTAGCAAAACCACAAACGGGAGTAATCCTTTACTCCCCACCATTGGCCGCTCCACGAGAACGACTATTTTCACTTGACAACACCTTAAACATTACAAAAGAAACACAAAAAAACACAAACAGTAGCAAAACCACAAACGGGAGTATTCCTTTACTCCCCACCATTGGCCGCTCCACGAGAACGACTATTTTCACCTTGATTTCGAATGAACTCCCTATCCTTCCCACGTTGGATATACCAGGAGTTGTCCTCCTTTACTAGTTGAACCTCTGGCGACTCTTTGTTGTCTTCCTTTTTCGCCATAGGCCAGCTAAAGTCGTCATCCATGAACCACTCCTGGCCAAAGACCTTTAAATCCTCCACAAAGGAGACAATGGACTCCCTCACCCTGCTGACGGTGTCTCGCATGGTCTCCATCTTCTCCTTTAGGCCGGATTTCTGGGTATAGTCCTTGAGATCCCTCCATTCTTCCGAGAACTTTTCACCCACCACATTGAGCTTAGGCTTCCACTCAGAGTCAAATCGCTTCTTGGCGTTTCTCACTATACGTTGAGTCTCACCAATTGACTCCTTTATAAAGTCTTTGATGTAATTGAAGCAGCTGAACTCCTTGGATGAAGTCCTATCGCTCTGATCCAGTATGTAGTGAAGTTCGTCTATGCTCTTTTGGGAGGCAAGGCTCTCGGTGAGTATGTCCTGATTCATGCGTAGCTCCTCGATCTCCTTCTCTAAATTCGAGTTTTCGAGCATTAAATCCTTTATTTGATTGCGAAGAACCTTGGCTTCATTTATAGACATCCGAAGTTCCTCATTTTCGGACTTAAGTTGCTCAATCAAAATGGTTTCGTCCAGTGAAGACTCCGTTCGATTGGCCTCAAGACGCTCGGACCATCCTAAAAAGTGTCCATAGCCGAAACCAAAGGCTAGCGCAAGTCCAAGCACAACGCTAGCCGTAAGAAACACGTTCAAGTCTCGATTAGGCTTATGAGCGTAGTTATAACCCTTTTTAATTTTAGGGTATTGAGGAGGAAGGTCTTTTATTGAAGAATGACTACTCTTTGGCATTGTTTCATCCTCGGGATTGAGAGATTGAGGAGTCGTAGATGAGGATAAGGCCCGTAGAATATCTCCACCAATGTCCCTTTCCAGGGATTCTTCATGAGCCTCAGACATCTTAGAAGAGTCTTCTTCAACTACAATCCATGAATCTCCTCTATCGGATTCATCTTCAGACTCTGGGCCATTATCGCTGCCCTCCTCCTCCACTATTGGTTCCTCGTCTTTGGGAACCTCCTCAACGAACCCCAAATCAAAACTGTCTTTCATGGTCTTGCGATATACACATCCAAATTCCGGCTTATGACGAAATGGCGATTCAAGACTATTAAAGCATTTTGAAGCTAAAACTTTAGAACTTGCCATATCAAAAAAATCAGCCTTCAGAGGGAGAGGAGCCTCAACGTGATGCGCGCTGTTCAATCGAACTCCTGAATTGAAAATCTCCACTGCTCTCTTCTCATCACCAGAAACAAACCTATCGGACCTCCCAAATTCCTCCAGTTCCCAAAATCTTGAAATATCCAGGACATTCTTCTTGAGTGATATATGTGATATGCTGACCCTCGAAACATCTGAGTACATACACACGTTCCCCCACACGACCCATCCGAGTTTTGTGTGCTTGGCAGTTGGCTGATCAGGTTCACCAATTCTATCAGGGATAGGTGTGATAAATTTTACCATCATGTCGGCTCCTATTAATATATCAATTTTCCCCGGCAGATCCACTTCATCCGCTAGATCAAGAAAACGTAGGTGCGGATAAGAGATCACAGTTCTAGGGACGGGTAGTGAATATTCCGACAAGTTCTTCACTCCGAGGGCCTCGATACCAATGCACCCTCCATTTCGAGTCTGCAACGTAACGTTGTGCCGATAGTATGTCCTGCTAGGACAACCCATTGGCCCTACCCCATTTAGAGCCATTTGAACACAAGTTCCTTGAAGATTAAGGGCCTTTACGACTCTTGTCGATATGAAACTAACTTGGGAACCCGGATCAAACATGACACGAACTCCTTCATACCGGTTGCCCGCTACAACCCGTGTCCGTGCAGTCATTAAAAGAGCAGATTTGAATGACGATACATGACCCACGTTGAAATTGCTATCAGTAGACATAGACCCACTTGCACTTGCATCAAACGTCCAAGGCCCGTGAAGGAGAGTATGATGCCTACCACCACAATCCCGACAATTAGGAGCCGTTGGACACTCCCGCATACCATGTCCTGTCCCCAAGCACCTGAAGCAAACGCCAACCTTTCGTGCCTGTGCTTGACGCTCATGCACTAACATATTCTTGAAAATGGAGCACTCATCCAATGAATGTCGTGCCATGGAACAGTTAGGGCATCGAAAGGAATCCACTACACCTTTATGCACTGTTCGTTTGGGCATTGAATACACATCCTCCACTTTGATCGGCTTTCGTGATTCTGCCACCTTAGCCGCTATTTGAACATGAGAGAGGAAGCATTTTACTGTTATTTCGCAGTCGTCTTCAACAGTGTTCACAAATTTCTCCCAACCATCCCTGAGGAGACCTGACACTCTGCTCTCGAGGAGGGGAATCACAAGCTTCCTGGCGTTAGGCTCTTCGACATCCACTCCATTAGCCTTGAGCGCTCTTTGAATTGCTAGCAAATCATCATGGAAACTATACAACTCCTTTGGACTACCCTTCACTGGTTCTGTGGACAATAACCTATGTGCAAGCCTATGAATGACCATTCGACTGCATCCGAACTGCTCCTTGAGTATTTTTAAGGCCTCCGGATAGTTATCGCCAGTGACAGGAAGAGAGTCAACCTTTTCGAGAGCAACCCCTCGAAGAGACGATCTTAAATAGGTAAACTTCGTTATAGGATGGATATCAAAATTATCGACATTAGCCTCAAAGGTTTCCATCCATGACGAGAACTTAGTAAGCTCCCCATCAAATTTTGGCAATTCAAGTTGAGGCAGCCGCATTAATGGAAGAGAAGATGACTCGGCGCTAACCTTGTAATGCGCACTTGGATATGCAGGTGCAGCCCCCTGCCTCTCTCGAAGACGCAGATCCTCCACGTGTTCGAGCCGCCTGGCCATAACTCTGGACGCCTTGACCACCCTTCTATGAGTCCTTTGTAGCTCTTCCACGTCGTCGAGATGCCGACAATACATATCCTCATTGCCGTCAGTATCGAACTCGCCATATAATTGAACTAAACAAGTCATTTCCCTTCCCAACCGCTCGTCCAAATCCTGTAGCGTTTTCAGATCAGGAAGTGGATCGTTTAATTCGTCATTAAGCTCTTCTACAATTTTCTGAAAAACCTCCTTGTGTTTTTCAATGAGCACAATCGATGCTTTAATGTGCGACATCTCAAGGACAATTATAAATAACGGGGCTTACTGTAGAAATGGGACCAGCAATGAATCCTCCCGTGTCCAATCACTCCTCGACGATGCTCTCGACACCAAGACGAATCCGCAGTATTCCCGACAATCCTCCGTCGTCCACACGATAATCCGGCTCGAAGGACCAATGATAAGATTCCACACGAATCTTCTTCCCTTCTCTTCGGCAAGGGCGAGCCTTTCACTCTTCGGATGGAATAATGGACTGTATTATAATCATTAAACAATTTATTAGAAGGGACACGCTGCTTTTCACGCTCCTTCTTGCAATCACACTGATAAATATACACCGAAACTATATAGTATGACGTAAACATAACAAAATAATAAACAAAGCAAACAATAGGGATGCGCCGCATCAAAACACATCAAATAAAATATATATAGAATTACCAATATATTTAAGTATGCTTTTCTGTTTATGATCATAATAATTTTAATAAAGAAAAAATAGTAAAAACTTTTACTTATTACAACAACATACATTACAATTAAATTTGTGAAATGTACAGTTAAACTATTTACACAAAACTCATGAGCTTTTTGTTACTCTACAGTAAGATGCAACTTGTTGACAACAATAACTCCTCCATTGTCGCATAACCTAAATTGGCACTTTCCTTTATACTTTTTTTACAAAGAATCCGACAACAAGAAAATAGATGCTGACAAAGATAATAATTTTTTGAGATTTGTATGTTTTTATGATTCCCTTGGACAAAATAACTCTAATTAAAATCAATATAGTAGTGTTAAAATATATACATCAAACTCCAGATTTTTGAAATGGATTTGTTTGAAAATAAACAATCAATTCCAATATTTATTAAGTACTAGACAAACTCAATTAAAATAATGGACTTGTTAATTTACTTCAGCCTTCTTAACACAACAAAAATGACGTATTTTTTATGTTTTGTAAGTCGTAAGTACAGAGGTAAATTTACGAGCAAGACCTAACCTGTTTATGGCCTTCTAATTGAATTAGTTTTAACTCCAGATGTCTTTTTCGCCTCCTGTAAAGTACTCCTAAAGTAGTTAGTTATACCTCATAAAAATATATATCTGGGGCTCTTGGTACTCAGGAAAGTATATATATATAATATATATATATATATATATATATATATATATATATATATATATATATATATATATATATATATATATATATATATATCATTTTCGCGAGTTTAGATAGAGCAATTTTCTATTGCGCGAGGATTTTTGGAGCAATTTTCATTTGAGCATGGCTCGTTTGCGCAAGTCTTCATTTGCGCGATTGCTTCAATTATCAGACACTTTATACTTATGTTCTTCCGTCCGATAATTAGGGACTAAAAAATACAGATAATATTTTATATGTGACGTCATCATAATAAGCTTAATAACAAGGTGTAAATAGTTTTTCTTAGCAAGGTAGATATTAATTTATCATAAACTAAGCCTAATTACTTCAACAGACAATATTTTTGGTTTGTAGAAGCTGAACAACGCAGTATTCTTGTTTTTTTGTTTGTCTCTTCTACTCATTTGATGTCGCATCTCGTCTCAACGCTCAAAAAAGTCCGAAAGAAAGGATGGATTCCATTTGCCTATGTGGATCAGGACAGCTTTCCAACCTGCCTTTAATGAATTGATGATGAGGCACCAGTCCCTGGGATCATTGTTAACATCAAGAGCTATATATATATATATATATATATATATATATATGTGTGTGTGTGTGTGTGTGTGTATGTACATATATAATTTGACTTTAAAAAAGTAAATATGAAAGAAAGTAGTATGAATTTGAAGATTGGAATATAAAGTTAAGGGTTTTAATAGCAAATATTATTAACAAACATGACCAATCAAAAAATATCACATGAAGTGTGGTGTTTATGTAATAGAATCGAGGATTTTTGAATCTTTTATCTCATTCAGAGACAGAGGTGCGATTCCCGGTGCTTTAAATACTTCCTCGAGTCTGAAACGTGGCCCGAATCTTAAAGTTGTATGCATATTTAAAAGGTAGATCAAGGAAGATATAGAAGATGTTTTCTGTAGGCTAAAAATATATACATATACCATAAGACAACATATATAATTGTTCATAGAAAATATTCTTCATTAGCCTCCTGCTTTTAACTGTCGGATTATTTATTCCCTTCCTTCCGCTTTATTTATTCTTTCTATGAAGCAAACTTATGCAGTATTTATGTATGCTGAGAGCATAACGAAGGAAGTTTATAGGAAAATTTCAAAGTACCCTTCCTCTACAACTCTTTTATTAGTAATAATGAATTAATTATAAAAACTTCCATCTTTATGAGAGTTTAATTTTCCTCAGGGGTTTATATACTGACATATATAATGTACATGGTACAGGGGTGTACAGGCGAATCTAGACTTTTTTTAAAGCACGGAAACAAGATACTCATATCCAAGAACAAGACCTTTTTATTGACTTTTTCATATCACACAAATTTAAATGACTTTTTCTTAATGTTCATTCAATCCAACTTCCTCCTTTCGCAATAACAGCCTCCACACGGTGCCTGAACCTCCCAACGGCATGAGCCACCTGTTCCCTGGACAAGTTGGCCACTGCCTGGATGATGGCAGCTTTCAAGGAGTCCACAGTGTTGTGAGCACGCTTGTTAGTGTCCCTCTCAAGGACGCCCCACATGTAGAAGTCGCAGGAGTTGAGGTCAGGGCTACTGGGGGGCCCGAACTCCTTTGACCAGAACGATCAATGAAGTCGGCGCTCCTCTTCCTGACTTGGGATCGGTCTGGAGTCTTTCTTTCCGGTGTTACGAATCCTTCCTCGATGTCCTCCGACTCCTTGAAGGACTTGTCAATGCTGTAAACAGTAGCTTTGGGGAATTTGAAGAAGTCGATGATCTCCTTGGGCGCACAGCCGCAACGGAGCGCCACAATAATGGCCGTCCTGCGCTCAAGTTCCGAGGACATTTTCGATATTTTTGTTATTAAACAAAGCTCATAGGATATACTAACCAGTTCATACATTTTTAAGCTTCTACCCTAACTGGTTTCTGAGATACAAGTACTCAAAGTTAGTCTAGATTCGCCTACACACCCCTGTATATATATATATATATATATATATATATATATATATATGCACAAAGTAGGAGAAAAAAAACATGATGTGTCTTGGTTCCTCAATTAAAATCACCTTTTTCGCAAACTACATTAAGCATATATATATTTAAAGCGAATTTCTTTCTAATAAATAAAAAACCCTGTAGTTTTATAATGCCGTTCTTCTACGAACGTATATAGAAAATGTAAATATATATATCTATGCAATATCTATTAATAATATGCACTTCTTTTTAAAAATAAGCAATATTGGTTTGTCACTAAAAGTTTATGAATATCTAGCACGTTCAGAATGTTAATAGAAAACATAATTTATAGTATATAAAGTAAGTATAAAATACATCATTATTTTGCTTAAATAGTTCGATTGACTTGCATCTGTTTGGATATTATTTGGCATTATAATTTTATATAACTAGCCATATAGTCATATTATTATTATTATTGTCATTATTGAGTGTGATTTTATTACAAATGATACATTTTTTTATTGTTCTTTCTCTGCTGCATATTTCCTGAAGCAATTCCAAAGGATATTAACCATGTTTCTGATTTTACGCCTCATTGCCAAAATGATCAAGGCTTTTTCTCTGGATCAATAGCTTTCACGCATATAAAGTCACGGCTACCTCATTTGTTCCATAAAAAAGAGTGTATTATATATATATATATATATATATATATATATATATATATATAAGCTCAGGGTTTTCGTACAATTTCTATGTATACTTTTGATACGTAATAATCATTCTCATTGTTTTTTTACAAGATAAAGAAATACTACAAATATATACACATTTATCCACAATCGTGAGGAAATGAATATTTAATGTTAAGGCAATATATGCAGGATGTTTTCTTTTTCTTCTTCTGGATATGGAAAAGGTTCTTGTAAAAAAACAGCTATGAGAGTTGTTTTTTTGGGAGAATGAGGCTATATATTTAGACTTTATTTTGTAAATGGAAAATATCTAGAATTGGATGTAGGCAAAGATAATTACAATTCGAAATGTAGTGTAAGAAAAAACACCATTTTTTTCCTTCTGCAAAGTAATGGAGCCTTTTAGATATACTAATGGATTTGAACAAATAAGTCCATTAATACCTTTTTCAGAATAGGGAACAGCTGCATAGTTTTTTACTTTTGTAATTTGGTGCAATTGAAACAATAGACAGGGGGAAAATATTTAAAAGAGCTCCTGAATTTTTTTTTATGTAGATAGGTAGAAAAAAGTACTTTTAAAGATATTTGGGACTTCTGAGAACCTAAAACGGGGTGCTGATTAATTTGGAGTCAACAACTTTTGCTTTAATAGCAAATCAATTGTAAATGAACCTCAAGCTGCTATAAGGTTTCGTCATATCTAAGGGACCAAGGACTCATTTTAAGTTTATATATATATATATATATATATTTACATCTTAGAGAAAAAAAAAATAATATAATCCAAGAAAGAGAAATCGACCCACCCAACTGATTTTTCATTTTTTTTTAATTCACAGGTCATTAAAAAATGTATAAAATAATAAAATGTAATTCAAAATTGATGTTAATCGATTAACATTAAAACTATATCAATAAGTATATTAGCTTCAAATTTTTGCATCGATGATGATCAAATATTATTATTTTTTTAGTTAAACATGAATTGTCTACATATGTCCAAAAACCGTTAAAAATGTATCTTAAAATATATTGTTTTTTATGTATATTACTTCAAGTGAATGTGAGATTCTGGGATATTACTTTATAACACTTGCCGTTAAAGTTCATGAAGTATCACAAGTCAAAAGAATTTTAAGGTCTAAAGCTGCGCAACGAACTGAGGCAGATAACAAAGCTGGCCTTAATTCAGATGAATAAATAAGACTATCTGTAGTTCATCTCTGGGGAATAAAACCTTTAGCCCCGAAAAGTTTTCGTTCTTATGGAGAGATCCTGCTTTCCAAGACCAAAGAGTACTTTTAAAATACTAATCATAGGGCAGCCCACAAAGACACGTAGTATCTAGTTGTATAGACTTCGATCCCCTTCGCAGGGACGATAAACTTTAATGAGATCGGCAAACTTCTGTGGAACTTCTTCTCATACGATATGTTAGATACCAAATTTAGAATCCTCCTTTCCCAATCCTCCATTATATTCAAAAGGGTAATACACTTAAGACAAATGGCTTTCCTCACGATCAAAATGTAAATTTTGAACCAACTTTGCATGCCAGTGTTAGTTGATCGATTTGGAGAGTGAAAATCTGAACCTTCCGTCGTCAAAAGAACTTTTCATGCTTAGATCATGTACTGTGAAAATGCACTCCTGTATAGCAATTTTTGTTAAGTTCTTTAAATGGCTTCAGATTTGTAAAAAAATATTTTTCTTATAGTGGAGTATTTCTCCAAATTATCCTTTGAACACATCCTTACACTGGGGATATAACTGTTGTTATTTTGTTGGTCAAATCTATCCTCAGCATTAATCAAGAGTAGACTCGATTACTCGTAACTGTTCTTCTTATTACCAAAGAAAAAACCCTGGCAATTATCAAACTAAAAAGAACATTAAGATTTCAACTTATAAAAAACTATAAAAAACACATTTTACGTAGCAAATAAAAAGATAAAGATATTTGTGAAATCAAAGCCATTTGAAAACTTTATATTTGTATATAAATGGGCGGAGTAAAACTTAATTGGAAACTCAGAAATCGGTTCAGAGTACCAAAAAGTGTTGGTTTGGGACAATCTTAAAAAAGGTCTGAAACTGCCGTTTAGAAACAAATATGTTATTTTTAAATTACAAATTTTAAGTACTTCAAATATGTAGAATTCAGTCATAGAAACATCATTTTAAAGGAAAAGAATGGATCTTTATTGTTATTAAACATTTTTTTTGGAATATATTGTACGAGGCACAACTTTTTGCAAAAGTTGCTAGAAATGCCTCCCTCCAGCCTACAGATCGAACGACGCACGCTTCAGGACATTCTTGCAAACGTTTTTGATCGTCTCCTGGCTATATCCTTAGGTGAAAATGTGGAGACGTTTTATGGGAGACTCAATGCAATCCGGATGTTTCATATAAACTCGAGTTTGTGCTGAAGCCCAGAAGTGGAAGTACAAAGGGTTGAAATCTGGACTGTGAATTGGCCAGGGATTTTCTGTCCTTCTGCTGATGACTCGGCCTCTAACATTTAATTTATAAATATTAATGCTGTATTTGTGCAATGTGGCGGAGCGCCGTCTTGCATCCATCAAAGAGAAAACGAGTTGTAGCCTATGCCAAATTATGTCCTGGAGCAATCTGAGGTACGAAACACCATTAACCAACGACGAATTACCATCAACGTCAAGGATTGCATAAAGGATTGGAACCATTCCATTAATAATGGCAACGGAGATCAATACTTTAACATCATTCCTATCATATTTCGAGGATTTTCATTTGTCCAAACTCTGTCGTTTTTTAGATGTGGGATTTGAAGAAGGTAACAAGAAGTTCTCGTCAGTCTAAATTATACAAAGGGTATTCTTTCAACAATGTTGGATGATTTTATATATATATATATATATATATATATATATGTATATATATATATATATATGTGTATATATATACATATATATAATTTCTAATATTTAAATTACAAGTACTTAAAATCTAGTAATTAAATTTCGATCAGTTAATAATATTGTAATGGCACCACTATTATATATATATATATATATATATATATATATATATATATATATATATATATATATATATATATATATATATATATATATGTGTGTGTGTGTGTGTGAGGGAGAGAGTAAGAGTATTCCCCTTCATCCAACACTTGGACTAACTTAATTATGTATAGTGGTTATATGAATGTAGAGTTACTTGAAGCAGCAGCAGTAATAATCGAATTAAAAAACATGGGAAAGCTATTTACAAAGAAACAAATTACTTTATATTTGGAAGGACATATGTGACTTGTCATCTTAAATACAAACTTATGTACTTGTAAAGAATTATTTTCCTTGATTTGAAAAATAGATTTGACAACGTTATATTATGAATAAAAGACTTGCTTCTTTATTAACACTTGCCCTTATAAACCTTTTTCCTTTTGTTTCTTAATGATCACCCAATTCAAAGGCGAATGGTAGCTTGTCCTGCCACTCACTTCAAAATGAAGTAGAAAAAGTTTTCTATTTTTTGAAGAAATAACATCCAGTTGAACTGTACAAATTATTATAGCATTATAAATTTCGTTCTTCAAGAATAGTCCCTTCAGATAATATTGTTAAGTAATTTAGTGATTTTTTAATAAATATGTTGATGTAATGATATAAAAAAATTATAATGTATCCAATTTGTTGGAAAATAAATTGTTGTATTAAGGTACCTCCAAAAAAGTATAATTTACATTAAAATGATATGGAACTTATAATTGGGCCCCTGGATTGTGAAAGGAGGAGATTCCTCATGACCTTTTCCTGTCCATTTGTCTTCACAAATCACAAGTTACCCTATAAATGATCTATTTTATAAATATCATTAATCACTTCGTACTGACCACAAGAAATGCACTAATGAAAATGAAGGTCAATTAGAACACTTGTTAAATAAAGAAAATAAGGCCAAAGATCTTTATTTTTGATACGATGTTTTTATTATAATTTATCAGGTGTGAATGTCATTTCATTCGGACTAAATACTAAAAAATGGTAGTTACTTAAAGTTAGGGATCTGTGTTTTGCTTTAAATAATCCATGATATTTACTATATATTCATTATAAATAAAGCTGTATTATATTTTTTCATATAATAAAAAAGCTTTTTTTTTGTATATATTCTAAATCTATATTTAACAATTTTTTCATTTTTTTAAATATTTACAAACCTATGTTGAATTTTTTATTAAATGCTATAATCATTATTTATTAGAAGACTTTTAGGTCAAATGTGTTCATAATTTGATATACTGCACTTGAAGGAGAGAATCTACAAAATTAGTTGTATACATGATATTAGAAATGTAATTACCTTAAGTGGTTTCTATCTAATATTGATCTATTCTTTCTTCTTCTTAGGTGCCAGGTGTAAAACACATATTTTTTCTTTGCAAAATATTTTTGAGGAGGTACGTCAGATGGCTTTTGAGTTCACATATGATTGCACGGCTCATGAAATTGTTTATGATATTGCCAAAAAAAAATACCTGTGCATCAAATCTATTTGGTAACATAACTCATTTGAACGCTAGAAATATATATATTTTTTGTTTACGCCCACATCACATTCTTATGGCTATATTAGGGAATTAACAAGAGTTTGCTTCATTTACTAACGGACAAAAAGGTTCCTAAAAATGGTTGTAAATAAAAATACTCTGTAGGGGTAACTCTTTCGATTAAGGGCGCAGGTTCGACTCCCGAGAGGGTAATGTCAGTATTGATCAAGGTACATTAGAGTAATGTATATGCTAGTGTACTTATTAAAAGTGATGAAAATTTATCAAAACAACAAAGCAGTACAATGAAGCAAAACAATGAAGTAAATGATACTTTTATAGTTATTAGTTAAAGTATCCGGCGTAGCCCGAGATTTTCTGGATATGCTTACTTTGACCTAATATTCCATTGTACCTCAAATTTATTTATTAAAAAAGGATAAAAAATGACTAAATGCTTAGGAGATACAGAGGACCAAAGATACAAATAAATGGATTTTTTAGTATATATTTTTCCCGGAAAAACCGCCCTACAAAAAAATAATTTCGACACAAAATCTTGTTCCATAATGAAAACTCTTGGAACACGATGTTTGTTATTATTAAAATAATAAAAACAAAAATACACCTCAAAGTAATCCGCAAAAAAGGTTTAAAATAAAACACGGCAATTTTAAGATATCGTAAAAAAATTGGCGAATAAAATAAGCATGGCGATAATGAAATTTCCGGAAGTGACCACCTCTACTACTCTACTAGTTGTAGTCTACAACTATCCCTGAGCCCTCTAAATTATTGACTTAAAAAATTGTCGAGATCTAATGAATAGTTTGGGGGAGTAAGGGAAACAAAAGAACTAAACAACGAAATTTTTATTATAACAGTATTTTTATAGAAAAAAGTGATAAAAACAAAAGCACCTATTAAAATTATTCATGGAAGAAGCAAAATCCGACTCCACTTAATAATTCTAATAAGAAACACTCGGTTTGTACATATGCATGAGGGGGATTATACATATATGGATACATATATCTTTGTGTATAGAAGCATAAACATTAATGAAAAAGGACTAGAATTTTTTTAAAGTATATAAATAAATATATATATATATACAGGGTCCATGACATAATCTGCCTTTTCATAAACAGCTACAAGCTTCTTTATAATAATTAATGAAAAAAAAAATCCTTATTATCATTTAGAACAGTCATCTATTCAATTTAATCGTCGTCCGCGGTATTTTGAATGCAGATACAAACCCAATTATAGACATTCTTGATCTCAGTCATTTCTATCTCATTGGATTTCTCCTTGATGCAGATAAAGAAAGATTTTTTGGTGTTTTGGTAGGAGCGATTGATCATGTTAATCACGTAGAACCAGACAACGTAGTCCAATGTGTTCAAATCCGATGATGAGGGAGGCCAAGAGGAGAAGGGGATGAACGTAAAGGCATTGTTTTTGATCAATTCTTGTATCCACTTAGCTTTAAGGCTGAAGCCGATTCATTTTGGCACATCCACGGCCTACTGTTTATATAGGTCACATGCCATGTCTTTCATTGGATTCTGGAGTCCTTGTTTAATAGTTTACGTCCCGGTCTCTTCTCATTCCTATCAACAACCTCTATTGGGCTGTATGAATCCTCCAGCTGCTTCTTAAGACTTCTGATCGTTTTAGCTGGCAGTGACAGAAGGCCAGAGATCTCAACATTGCTTAATTTAAGGTCATCTCTCTCGTTAAACATAATAACTTTTCGTAGGAACTTTATATGATGCTATCGGTACAAGCGGTATACAATAACTGAAGCCTATGGCCCAGAAAAATTCAACACCAAAAACATCATCTAATTGAGTAAAGTTGTCTCCAAAATGCGACAGATTTTGTCCATACAATCTGTATGTAGTTTCAAGTAAGCGAAACATTCAATTTTTCATATCTTAATTCGATTAGATTATGAAAAAGTGTTTGTAGGCTCGTATGTCATCCCTCTATGTGGTAGAAAAGGAGAAAAAAACCAATCGCATTAATAATAATAATAATGTATGCATGTAATGGTCCAATCGATTTGATTGCTCCTATATACCACCATTGGACAGATAAGCGAGAAAAAATAGCCCCTTTTCTCATCATTCATCATGGAGTTTTTCCCCATTTAAATGGGCATTATTTCTATACACACATATCCTTATATTGATATATCTTCCGTCCAATATATATTTAATATGTTTTCCTCCAATATTTAGAACTTTTTTATTTTCATTATTTCCCCTCTTACGTTTGTTTTGTTGTTCGTTCACAAAAGTGTGGAAGATACCTCACAAAACAGAAAAAAAACTTCCTTAATCATTAATTGAAGTCATGAAACTATGGTGATGGATGAGGAATAAATAAATATATAAAGAGCGGTATTTTTTTATGTGTGTCACCTGATGTCCCATTATATTATTATTAGTAGTAGTATTGAACTATTATTCTCTTTATAGAAGTACAACAACAATGTCTGCCCTCCATTTTCTACCTCTCACATAATTATAGACATTATTACACAAGTGGAGAAAAAAGTATTTGTGTTAAGAGTTGTAATCATGAGCTATGGAATTTGTAAGGAGTATTATTGTATTCCGTGGTGGAACTCACTAAAAAATATGTGTAAAGAGCTTGGAAATACTACATATAATAAGAAAGGGATATAACAAGTGCACAAAGAAAGAGCCCCTCTTTTCTGCGTCTTACTTTCTTCAATCATGACTGGACTCCTTGTATTCTATGTAGGACAAGGGCTTCCGGAGGTCTTTATTATTATTTTATTTTGGGAAACATGAACATAGATAGATGGCAGGCTTTTGTATGTAGCAAGAGAATATTACAAATTAAAAGACCCATGGAGAAGTTAACATTTTGTGGAGGAAAATATTTAGATATTTTGGTTGTTCTTGAAAGCACACATCTTCTATTGACAAATCAAATGCATATGGAGTTCATGAGTTCTTAGGAAAACAGTAACTGCTTGTCGAAGAATAGTCACATGTTGCTGAACACCAGTCGTTACAAAGCATAGGATGGGTTTGGCTACGTGTAGAGCACTTAAAATGACGCATATATCTTGATATTCTATGCGACAACCAGAAATGCTATGTGACTAACTAGCCCTTGAGGGAACAATGAAGAATGAACACTTGGCGTTATTTGATAAATATTATGTAAATGAATATGCAAATGCTTTAGTTATTTGGTATTTGTACTGAATTAATATTTATATGTTTGCCATAAACCAAAAATGCTGTTGGATTTATGAATCCTTGAAGGAGTGGCAAAATAGGTGGCGAAGAATTAATGATTGACGCTAGTTGTCTGTAAGCATAGCGACAAAAATCCTACTGCATCACAATTTTTTGCCTCTCCACCTTCAATGAATAAAAATATTAATATTGAAATACTTTTAGAGTGCCTCAAGAATAGTTCAATATTTAATCATGTAATAGAATTTTTTAAATAGAAGGTTGTAATAATTCTTGACATGGGTAAATTCATTGTATTATGATCCATGATACTGTACAAAGCACATGGGTACCTAACAAGCCGAGTTTTTAGCCTTTGACACGGTGTTTCTATAAGCTGTTATTCAAACCCATGGTGACATAAGTAAAAATTAAAACCTTTATGTCATAAAGAAAAAAAAACGGTATTAATTCAGATTTAAAAAATTAAAAATTATATACATATAAAGAACAATTAATAAGGTATAACCTTTTCATTATTATATTAGTAAACTTCTAAGCATAAAAAAATAGGAAATTGTTTGAAAACTCAATTAGAGATTTATTTAAGATCCTAGATTGCAATGCTGTCATATAAGCTAAATAAATTATATTTAAATATTGTTAACGAATAAAAAAATGTAAAAAGGAACTTAATTCGTTCTTTTTCAAAAGAAGTGATTAAAATCAAAATACTTTTGTTGATGTTGCTAAGCAACATTGAGTGATTAATAGTTTTAAAAACTATATCCTCCCTCATTTATTACTTCCCTTGTACTCAATACTCCCCCCTCCTCACACAACAAAAATGAAACCACAACCAACTAACACAGAAATAATCGTTGAGCCTCAACCAAAAATGCTTAAGAGAAGTTTTCTTTCTGATTAAAATCTTTTTTTCTTTTCTTCATGGTTAGCCAAGACAAAAAAAGATAAAATGGAGATAAAACTTATTTTCTGGAGAAAAAAAAGGAAATTGTTGTTTTGTTTTGACATAAAACTATTTGGAATAATAATAACGATAACTATTGGAGTTGTTCTTTTATGTTTCTTTTTATCTGAGTTTGATTAGTGCTGATAATTAAAATAAAAGTTTTCTCTTGGTAGGATATAAAAACAAACATATGTGTTTTTGTAAGGACAGGAAGAGAGAGCCAATTAATTTCCTTTCTATATATATATATATATTATATAAGGTATATATATATATAATTTGTTTTTTCTAAGCTTGCGTATTTATGTAGAAAATTATTAGATTAATTATAAAACACAATGTTGGTGAAGCTATGCTTGCTGTCATGGGAGACTTATTGATGGATTACCACTTAAAGGGTCCAGCCCTTTTGCTATCTTGTTTTTCTTCTTCGAATTCATCAAGGAAAAGAGAGGGACCGACTCTTAAGTACCCTCCATTTAATTTGTGTAAGTGGACAATTTCTACAATTGTTGTTTGTATGTGTCATTGATCGCTATTGAAGACCCGAATAACTATGACTAATATACCACATCGATTTTCCCTTCTTGTGGTTGTCATACGTATATATATTTTGTAATATATTGGAGTGTGTCTTTAAATCTTAATTACACAAAGTTCGTTTCTCTTTTTGCTTTGAGATGGATTTAATCGATGCAAAAATGATGAGATTCACTTTTTAGCAGAAACAACAAAAATAATAGGTTACGTTGCTTAAACAAAGGGATAGTTGAAATGGTATATTGGAATTAAATTGTGTCTCAACATTATAAAATTTAAATAAAATACTACTTTGAGCATAATAAGTCCTATTTAATTATTTCATATTAATACAAGAATAAGACAATTAGGTGGCGTTGTGGTAAAACTTTCTTATTCCCTGGTCAATATTATAAAAATTTATTTAAATAAATTTTTAAGTTTACACTTTTTTACAAATAAATAAGTTCTTATAAAATCAAGGAAACCTGTAATCATAACTCTGTTGTTATTTGTCATGAAAATTCGCATTTTTCATATATTTTATGATCAGATTTGAGCATATCAGTTCCGTTCTAATAGATTTTTCAACACTCTTACCTTATTTTATCAAAAAAAACCTTGTTAGTTTAAGGTTGCAATCGTATATGATATATGCCAAATTGAGGGTGCATTTTTCTATATTTGATTGCAATTAGAAAAAAACTCGGACCCTGAAAGTCTTTTTAAATCATACAACTTTACTTTTCCCTGTTATAAATGACCAAAAACCTATTTCAACCATTATTACCAATTCCTATTTCTCTCTCTTTTTAAATGTATGTTGAAAGAAGTAGAGGCTCAGGTGTTGGCATAACCTCATTTCGAAAGTAAACACTCCCCTTTGGTTCGGAGCCTTCATTTTTATAAGACTTTATATTTATTTACAAACACACACTATACATATATATATATGGAAACCGCAATGAGAGCACAAGACCAGTTCAACTAACTAGCAGGTTGTGCGTGTGTCACGTACTGCATTTAAGTAATGATTTGCCTGGGATATCACCACTACCATACCTACTAGCAAATGCTACTAATATCAGCCATAAAAAATACATCAATTAAACATGAGAAAATGCCCAACCATTTATAGTCATTCATTGTCGTGCAAAATAAATACTTTTTTACTCCAACGTTTTTATGTTGATAAGTTATGTTAATCCCAATATTATGCATTTTTTATACTTTGATTCAATGGAATTGCATAATCTTTGATCTAAAAAAAAAATTTGTCCATTCCATTTCTCCATTCTTGAGTGTATGTATAAAATATTTCTCATACATGCAAGTAAATGAAACTAAATAGTTTTGAAAATTATTATCCCACACGTGAATAACTGGAGATACAACAGTAGAACGAACTCACATATTAAATTAATTATAAACTAAAACGTTATTTTTTTAAATCTTTATAATTTTGTAATAAAAACTTGAGGGCAATATTTGGTTTACAAACGATTTTTTAAAAGAAAGACAATATGGCGTTCACCGTTCTACCAATGACGTCATAGACCTAACTGATGATAGCTGCCTCGTAACATCATCATTGAAATTAAATCTAAGGCGCACGCATAAAATGCCGTCCAGCATATAATAATAGTTCTATGCAATGTAATTATTATCTATTATTTCTCTGTAATTTACTTTTATTGATATAGACAGTAAATGTGCCCTGGCTAATATTTAAATGTGGGGAAAATAATATAATATCATATCATCAACATCAACGATCATATCACTTCAGTAGCAGACCCACATTCCTACCTTCCTCAATACCCACAAGCGTCCAAGCAGATATAAATACTAATGATGACTAAATAATCAATTATAAAGATACATATATATATAGATATATTATCAAAAGGTGAGGAAGCAAAAATGTCCTATTGACAAATTTGAATGTCCTGCCCAAACGGTGATGGTAATCAAAACAATACTTAAAATCAAGTTCCTTACCTGTAAACAACCCTTTATTATTTATCAGACCTTGGTGGATTGTGAGATGAGCAAACAAGAAGCAAACGCAACAGAGTTCGCGATCTACTGGATGCCCAAGTCCCTCAGAAGGACATTGCCAAGATTGTTGGCATCAGTGAGAGAAACGGTTCGCCGCATCCAGCATGCCAGACAATCCGGTTTGGGCACCAAGAGATCTCCAGGCAAGTAGAGGCCACAACAAGAAGAGAGACAAAACCTTCCTGAATGTCCTCAAGAAGAGAATCAAGGAGGACCCCACTGTCAGCATGAGGAAGCATTCTAAAATCAACCTAAGGTCGACCCCAAGACTATAAGGACCGCTGTGCACAAGGACTTGGGCCTCAAATCCTTTGTCAGAGCTCCAAGGCATCTTCTGACTGACCACATGAAGCAAACGAGACTTGAAAGGTGCCAAAAGATCCTCTCTTTCCTTAGCACAATGGCAGCACTGTGAAGATTTTTAGTGATGAGAAAATATTTACTGTAGAACAAGTGCATAATAGGAGGAATGATCGCTGGATTGCAGACACAACAGAGGAGGTCAAGGGGTTTTTCAGAACCAAACATCCAGCCCAGGTGATGGTCCTGGGAGTCTTGGGCTCAGATGGCAATAAGATGCCCCCCTACTTCTTCAAGCCAAAACACAAAATTGGAGCTGATGTGTAGTAAAAATTCTGAGGTACACACGTTTTGCCTTGGTTGAAGGCCACCTATCCTGACAACAACTATGTGGTGGCAGCAAGATGGGGCTCCTTCCCACACATCAAACAAGGTCCAAAAGTTTTGTGAGGAGAATATGGCGAATTTCTGGCCCAAAGACTTTTGGCCCCCGAGCTCACCTGATCTAAACCCCCTGGATTTTTTCTGGTGGAGCGTCATTGAGTCGAGGACCAATGCCACCCCTCATGTAAATGTGGAATCCCTTAAGTCTGCAATACCAGGGAATGGGAGTGTCTAAGTACCCAAAGGAGGATATGCAAGGACCTTGTGCCTCTTTCAGGACCGCATGAGTCCTGCATCATGGCTGATCGGAGACATATTTCGTAAGCAGGTTTCAAAGCTTTCAATTCTGTTTCTTGAGAACTCCCGTTCAAAATTTCACATGAACTAAAAAAGTTAAACCCAATTATATTTGTTTATTTTCCTGCCGGGCAATTTTTGCTTCCTCACCCTTTATATATAT
>CP045895.1:26838585-26881646 GCA_013387185.1 Caligus rogercresseyi
AAGATATAAAAAAGGAGAATGACATAAAACATAAAAAAAAATTCGGGTAAATCAAGAACAGTCCTAGATATTAACTATTTAAAAAAATACAACTTTAAGAGATGTCTTGGGCTAGATTTAGTGTTCGCTTTTGCCTCCGTCGTTATTCAGCTCCTCCAGGAGGGAAAGCTTCCGGTCTAAAGACCTTCAATCCCACATGGAGTTTTGAAGAACTAGTTCTTGCTGCATAAATAATTCGCTGGATGCAACATATAGCTCCTCTATTTTCCAGTGATTGGGACGCTCGGGAGTGGAGAAGATGAGCCAATCTGCACGAGAGAGCTTGACATCGAACGCATGTGTACTCGCCCTCGGAGTCAGCTTCCACCATTGGAGGCCACTTTGACACAGTCTGCGAACAAATGACTCGATGTCTCTGTTCCATTATGGCAGAATACACATCTTCTTTTCCTCGGATCCTCCTGTGATTTGCTCACAAATAGGAGGAAGTTGCCAGCCTGTAGCGGAACCACTTATCGGCAGAGCTCAAAAAGGGGTTTCTGAAGAGGTTTTGGATCCGTAGAGAACGGCGTGCTGGAGAAAGTCCCAACCGCTCGAAACGTCGCCGGACAAGCCGCTCTGGAGATTCATATGAAGAGATTATATTAACGATCTATTAATTTTTGAGAAGAAATACACCCGATGGCGATGAAAAAAGGTGTTGGAGGGTCAGTTGTGTTGTATATGGCCTTTGGGCTAAGTTTGTACCCTTCTGTATTGTAAAAATGTTTTAGGATTCGCCAACCCTCCTTATCTCTCAGGACTTGGTATACCGTAGAATATCGGCCCAAGGAAAGAATTCCTCCCTTGTTTTTAGCCGGGTTGAAGTTTATGGGTTCGGAAGAGCCAAGTAGAGGGGAGACTACTTTCATAATGGACTTCCAGGAACATGCCATATTCTTCCAGTGGTTTCCAGAGCAAGATAACGCTCCAAAGAGCTCACTTGGTCCCATATTGATTCTTCCTTAAATGGCCGACCGGTCGTAGATTCAAAATCTCTCTTAAGAAGGAGCGCCCATTCATCTCCACTGCCATGTAGTCTCTTCAGCAGCTCAATTCAAGGTCTTCCAAACCCTCTCCACTCGTTTCAGGCCCAAGCCCATGACGAGGTTGTACAGAGAGACGAATTTCTGAGATGTAGGCTCTTTCCTTTCCCAAAGGAAACCATGCAGAGCGTATTCAATTTTGTTTTTAATGAATCAGAGTACGGAAATATCTAAGTAAATGTACTATACGTAGAACAATGATGTTGTTCCATATCGCTATTTGTCCACGAGTTTATACTTAGATTTCATAAAGCGATAAAGATTTCAATACCGAAGATAATATGTTTTTTAGTTTGTAATTTGCCTATCGATCCTTCCTGAAACAACGATCCAAGAAGAGTTGCACTATCTGAATAGCTCAGGGACGGAAGATCTCTTCCAGCTCCGACTCCTTGGATGTGAGGACTTCAGTTTGCTTTTATTACTGATGGCCCGAGATACCTGAGAATAGCTTTAATAGATCGAAGGTTCCTTTCATTGCCAACTTCAGGTCTTTGGATGTTCCCCGAAAAGCAAGGTGAGGTCATCTGCGTAGAGCGGACTAATGCTTTCCGACCAATTTGCATGTTATCGTCGATCATTCTTTGGAGACCATCAATCGCTATTAGAAAAAGGGTAGGAGAAATGGGATCTCCCTGTTTACATCCCTGAGTGAAATTTATTTTATTTATTATTGTATATATTTTATTATGCATGATTTTAAATAAATGACCCATTAAAGAAAAAAATAAATTATTATAAAGAAATATATTTTATCCATAAAAAATTACTTAAATAACAGTGATGTTCTGCTTATATTTAACTATTAAAGGTTTTTCTTTGTTGACTGTGCTTTTAAATTTTGGCCGAAATTGGTTATTTTTGTATTACTTATAGTAAATGACAATACAAAAATAAATCAAACATAAAACTGATGATAATACACACAATAATACATAAATAAGCATTGTAAATCAAAAAGTTTAAAAATGTTTAATTATTTTTGAATTTTGATGTTATAGTTTGTACTTTAACAATATTTCCTCAATATTTTTCTCACCAACTGTAATTTAACAAATTTCTACAAAAAAAACTAGGATGAAACTGAACTAGGGCTGTCAAAATTGCTCAAAAATGACATTCGAATATTCGTTAGAAAAAAAATCACGAATTCGAACTAATTCGATTTTTTTAAGAAAAGAATTTCCAAAGAAAGTGACAACGTTTTTTTAGAAAATAATTTCCAAAAAAAGTGACGACAATTTCTTAGAAAAGAATTTCCAAAAAAGTGACGAAGTTTTTTTAGAAAATAAGTCTAAAAAAAGTGTCGACGTTTT
This sequence comes from Caligus rogercresseyi, assembly GCA_013387185.1. NCBI lineage: Eukaryota > Metazoa > Arthropoda > Copepoda > Siphonostomatoida > Caligidae > Caligus > Caligus rogercresseyi. The sequence goes on from CP045895.1 coordinate 26,840,987, forward strand.
TTTTTTTAAAGAGTAAAAGTGTTTTTTACATTCGAATATTAATTTTCACGTTCGAATTCGCTTTTTGGGATACTATTCGAATTTTAACAACGAATATCGTTGAAAGCCCTAAACTGAACTAACAGAAAGAAAACTTTTGGTCATCAAATTAATTGATGTAGAACATAAAGGGATATCATATGTAATTTGTAAGTAAGGAGTTTCCTGCTTCCAAGGCTCACAATTATGGTGCGTTTACTCAATATCCCCCTCTCATTACTTAACCACAGAAAAAACAATTAGTTTATATGGGTGGGTGCCCCCCCCCCCCTAATGGAATGTATGTATGTAGGTGAGGATAACGAGGAGGAAAATGAAGACAATCAAGAGATCTTGCAATGGACAATTGTGATCTCACTAATGAACTTGACCAAATAACGATGATGAAAAGGCTGGCCTGTGTCGTCCATTATGTACATATAATGTAAAGGATCATTCCTTTATAGAATCATAATATATTAATGATATATATATATTGGACTCTTCATTGACAGGAAATTGCCTTCTTGGGAAGTTTGTCGAAAATCCGTAGTTTGTATTAAAGCCCGAGATATATATACAGAGTGTACCAGTAAATTTAGAAAATCGTAAATCAATTTTTGTTTTACTTCTAAAAACTTTATTTGATTTCTATAAAGAAACATTTGAAACAAATGTGAAAAAGAAAGATCTTGGCAACCGTTCTTATTCAATGTAGCCTCTTTAGCTTCAATGATTGCATCAACACGGTGGGCGAAAGCAGCACAGCTCTTCTAGATGAAGTCGGTAGACATGTTGGCCAGGCTGCAGTGATGGAGGCCTTGAGAGAATCCACATTGGGATGGGGAGTGCTGTTGGTCTCCCTCTCCAAAAAGCCCCACACAGCAAAGTCCAGGGGATTGAGATCTGGTCTTGAGGGTGGCTAGTAGTTTGCTGGCCAGAAATCGGCATAATTCCTTGAAGAGAAGTCATGGGTCACCTTTGATGTGTGGGAGGAGCTCCATCCTGAATCCACACATAATGCCACTAGGTAATTTGCCTTCAACCAGGGCAAAACATGGTATCTCAGGACTTTACGTAGACATGGCGGTCAATTTTCTCTCCGGCCCGAAAATAGTACGGAGGAATGGTCTTCCCGTCAGATATCACGACTCCTAGAACCATCACATGGGCTGGGTGTTTGTTCTGTAGACTCCCTTGACCTCATCTACTGACTCTGCAAGGTACTGATCGTTTTTCCGATGTAGACCTGGTCCACTGTAAAAATCTTCTTGTCTGAGAAAGTTGTCACAGTGGACTTCTTCTTGTGAAAGGTTGAACAAATTTTGGCGCACTTTCGAACCTCTTGACCTCCATTGCCTCGGTTAAAAGATGCCTGGACCTCTTGACATAAGATTTCAGGTTCAGGTCATCTTTTAAAGCTCTTGACATGGTAGAAGTACCGACATCCATGGTCCGAGCCAGTCCCCGAATTGACCTTGTGGGATCCTCCTTCACCGCCTCCTTGACCTTTCCAGGAAGTCCTCAGTCCTCTTTTATTTGCTCCTCCACTGCTTGCAGCCCTGCCTTTAGTTTTTCCATCTTTTAGAGCCTTTGAAACATTTTAAACTTTAACCAGAGATCAGCCAACAATCTCCACGATCTCTTTTTTGTCCACTTTGACCTTAAGGAGGTCAGCGATCCTCTCACGATTCTTCTTCTCATGACTATGGTGAAGAGTGAGTAAAAACAATGTTTACTAACAAGCGCTTTAAATGGCTGGTACAACAGGAAGTTTTAATGTAAAAAATAACTAAAACTCGCCCCAGGGTAGCCAGAGACAATTAAACTAAATTCTAAATTTGCTGGTACACTCTTATAATATATATATATATATATATATATCAGGAAACGACCAGGACACTTTTTTCGATGGGACTTAAATTTTTCAAGCCGGGCCGGGACTTCCTTATTTTCGTTCCTTCTTCATTCTGAAAGTGACGACATTTTTGTTTAAGAAAATAATTTCCAAAAAAATGACGACTTTTTTTAGAAAAGAGATCCCCCCAAAAAAGTGACAACTTTTTTTTAGAAAAAGATTCCCAAAAAAAAAAATCCTATAAAAAAATTCTGAAAAAAAAGTGACGATTTTTTTTTTTAGAAAAGAATTTCTTAAAAAAAGTCCCGGCCCGGTGATTTTTAGACAACGGGCCGGGCCACTAAAAAAACAGCCGTGCCGGGTACCCTGTCGTTTCCTGATATATATATAATATATAGTGTGTGTGTTTGTGCGTGAACATTATACATTGAAATAAAATCTATAATCTAAATGCTGATATGTTATATATTTTTTTGAAATTAAAAATAAAATGTATAGTCTAAAATCACATAAGCCATTTAGAATTATAGTTCCCAATTAATTATTAAATCTAGAGTCAAGCTTCTTTGAATAACAACTCAATAAATCTAGGATGTTTGCCTCTATATACAATAATTAATTTTGAACTATATTTCTATAATGAAGCAGATGAGTAAACATCACTCCACTTGATTAACGATTGTGACTGCACTATGGGGAATTGGTAGCGGCACACAAGAAGGAAAGCTATCCTTGAAGGACACACAGATACAAATATACGATGTACAACCTTTTATTTAATTATACGTTATTTATTATTAAGCTAATTGCTCTGAGATAGACCTCTGCCAGCTGATATCAGATTAAGTTCTGATGTGGCGGGGCTTATCTAGGTGTAAAACAAACAAATCAGCTCTATAAATGAAACATTTCAAAACCATACTAATATTTAATGATACAAGTAAAAAACAACAGATAATATCTTATTAAGAGTGCATATTAAATTCTTCATCATAAAAGTGGTCGTAATTTTGTTTTATGATTCATATTATGTGATAAAGAAAGCTTAGATGCGCATTGAAACATGAGAGGCAAAACGCACTACATATCGAACACACAGTGTCGATACTATGATTCTTAAAGAAAAGGCGATATATATATGCTGCCTTCGAAACTATATTTCATTTGATTAATTATTCTTTCCAAATAATTAATAATGTTGAACTAAGTTATGCTTAGAGTTTGAGATTTTGTGGATGGCTTTTGTGGATTTATTTGTATTTCTAAGAAAAATAAGTCGGGATGATTAAAAGTGTGACTCCCTGACTTGTTTGTTTGTTTAGCTCCTAGATTGGACCCACCTCACCGGAACTTAATCCGGTATCAAACGGTAGTGGTACTCTCTAGGAGCTATCTTTATTAATAATAGTAATTCAGATATTTTTAAGCATTTAAATGATTTAAAAATGAAATCCTCGAGGGATAAACGTTGCTCCCCGATCTCTCCCTCAAGTGCCATCATTTTTTGTCTTAATGACGGACAACCAAAAATGAGATGATACGGAGTTTCTTCTTCCTCTTCGCAGAGTCGGCAGATTGGAGTTATGGCCTTTCCCATCTTGTAAAGATGCCTGTTGAGGCCGATATGACCGGTAACCATTCCAACGATGACGCAGATTTGGGCTCGTTTATACTTTAAAATCTTGCTCCCGAGATAGGGATTTGGTACGAAGAGTTTAGACTGGTGGCAAGTGCTCATTGTACGCCAAGCGACCCTCCATTCCTTTAAAGTCGCTTGTCTAAGGCATTTTTTTGTATGGCTAATGGATATAGGAACAGAAACAGGGTTCCCTTCCTCGCACCGTCTTTAGCCAAAGCGTCTGCATACTCGTTCCCAGTACAGTTGTTGTGTCCCTTTACCCATCCGACTGTGATCGTGCATGTAGACCTGCTTATGGCGTTTTTGCAAGCGATAATTTGAGCTGACACGAGTTCACCTGGTCTCATGTCCAGACTATTGATAGTGGATAGGCTGTCCGATAAGATTAATAATCTTTGCCCCTCTATTTTATCTCCTTGGAGATTAATGGAGAGATTTCTTATAGCCTCTACCTCGGCTTGGTAAACGGTGTCTGTTCCCTTGAGCCTCAAAGTCCTTTGATCAATCACAATATCACCTCTAGTCAGAGCCCAACCAGCACCTGTTTGACCATCGATTTTTGAGCCATCAGTGTAGCCTACTAGATCGAAGTCATGGACGTACCATACGTATTTGACTTCGTAACCTAGAGTTTCTGACCAGAAATGTATACGAGGAGGAGGAGTTGGGAACTCATTGACTATTAAATATTTGTCAAGATATTGTTGATGTCCTCTACTCATATGGTCAAACCATTTCAATGGGTTTTCAATTTTAGTCTGAATCCTGACCAGACATGCTCGTTCCTTTATATAGAGATGTAGTGGCATTCACCCACAGAGTACCTCCATTGTTGCCGTTGGTGTAGACCTAATTGCCCCAGTAATGCTCATGAGACCGAGTCGCTGTAGTTTGCTGAGCTCCCTTTTTAGATATCCATTTGTTTGAAGTTTTGGTGCAAAAACAATAGCAACGTAGCTCACAATAGACCTTACGTACGCTACGTAGATCCATTTAGACTTAAGTGGGCTAAGTCCCCAATCCGATCCAACAAAAGCTCTGAGGGCAAAAAGGTTCCTTTTGGCCTTGGAAATGACATATTCTAAATATTTTTTCCGCTGCAAATTATCATCAATAATTAAACCGAGATATCTGAAAGTACGAACTCTTTCGATTTGAGTTCCAGACAGGTGCAGGGAAACGTCAGTGTGTTTTCTTCGTTTGGGAAAAAGCATATATCTAGTCTTGCTAATGCTAAAAATGGTATCTCTCTTGCTTGCCCAATCCGTCAGTTTATTCAGAGCACCTTGCATTAAACTGGCAAAAGTTTGCCGATCAGAGCCTCTTACAAATAGAGCCAGATCATCTGCATAAGCAATCATATTAATTGGTTTTTTGAGTTGTCCATACACTCTTGGAAGGCTAGGTTCCATGCCAGAGTAGAATCCCACCTTGAGGACACCCTCTGGTGGGAGTTACGGATACACTCTCCCCTCTAAGCTCAGCTACAATAATTCTACCTCAAGTAGATTTTTGTACCACAGAATGGTTTTCTTATGGATATGGTGTGTGTGTAATCGTCTTTATTTCCCCAAGAAACATCCTAGCACTTCGGCTAGTCAGGGATGTCAGGAATTTAAAAAAAGTTATACAATGTATAAATTATATATAAAACTATATAAATCGAACAAATACTCAAATATAAATATATAATTAAAAACAAAAGGTTTCTTCGAAGAAAAAAAACCCTTAAATTTAAAACAAAAATAAATAAAATATTTAAAAAAACACTATCGTCTGCTATATAGGGGCACATTTTTCCAAGGACTTGGCAACTACATAGGCTTCCCTCATGGTTTTGGCGTTGCGAAGCTTAGGACTACTATTCCAAATAGCTGCAGCACTGGTGACAAATGTGGCCACCGACTTAGGGAGAGGAGATCGGATGAGGCCGGCAGTCCGAGAACGAGTCGATCTGACCCCACCTTGGGCACCGAATAAGATCTTGCCTACCGGGTTTCGGTCGCCATTGCTACCATCCCGGCTTGCAAAGCATTTCCAGGTTTCCATAGCCACAGCCCGAACTGATATCCCATTAAGGGATGGAAGTCCGGCCTTGTGGAGCAGATCATCGATCCGCATGTGAACGCTAGCCCTTACGCCAAGTAAAGACCTAGCTGCGTTGTTTATGGAAACCTGGATCGATCTTGCAGCCTTCGGTGGACCAGTTACGTCGGTTTTTAGTCGAGGTACATTGGTCACCGCGGCAGCGTAGCTGACTCGACCCAGCATAAGACCTTTGGCCAACTGTTGCAAATATACTCCGCGTGGGAGGTGGAACGAAAGACGACTAATCAGCGCCGCACACTGTTTTGCTGACCGCACCACATTGGCCTCATGGGGACTGGTGGAGAAAGCAGCGTCAGAGGAGGAATTTGGTCAGGACCTGGTTTCTTGTTTGACTTTAAGCTATAAATAGCTCTCGTAACAAGTTCCTCACTGAAGTAACCAGGTCGAGACTCCATTTTTTTCATACCTCTTTTTGGAGACTTACTTGTGGTGTCGACTTCTTTTGAATTAGGGAAATGTTCGCGAAGAAGTACCGTATTGGCCCGAATATAAGACAGGGGGTTTGTTGTAAAAATAGTACTTTGAAAAGGAGGGTCGTCTTATTTTCGCGGACTAGACAAAAAACATAATTTCAATTTTTATTTTTTTAAGTTAACCTGAATGCAGTCATTAGGCCTATCCTTCACAACACCCAAACACTCAATAATGGAGAGGTCTAGTGATCATTTTGTCCATATCATTTCACAACGATTGTTTGGACTTAAAATAACAACAAACAATTAATCGGCCACCGTCCCTCACAACAATACCACAGCAAAAATAAAAAATGGAGAAGACAAGAGACTGTCTTGAACAAAGTGGTTCGAAATCTGGACAAATTAACCAAAGGCTTCGACAGAGTTATGATACCAATTTTAAATCTTAGTGGTGAACGAGGCAGAGTCATCAAAAAATTGTCAAGCAGCCACAAAATACGGAGTCACCGAGTGCAATGTACGGCGGTGGCGAGCACAAAAAGAGCGCCTTAAGAATGATAATAGCCAAAAAAAATCTTTCCTAGGACCTCAACGCGCCCGCTTTCAAGAGATTGACAGCCAAGTCTTTCAATATGTGACGGAAAAACGGCAAGAAGCAATGCCGTAACCCGAGCGATAATTCAGTTAAAAGCTTTGGAGATAGCCAAGGAGCTGAATATCCCTGCAAACGAGTTCAAAGCCAGTCTCGGATGGGTCAAAAGAATGATGAGACGCAATGGACTATCACTGAGGCGAAGAAAAAGCCTGGCCCAGCGCCAGAGATACACGGAGTGGCTACTGTCAGATAACCACGCACTCACCACCAACTGGAAAAATTCAGAAGCCTGCGGTGCGTCTGCTTTTGAGTGGATCCTCCAGGCATGGCGTGCCATTTCGCCAGAGAGCATCGCTCACGGGTTCGAGAAGTGCTGCATTTCCAATGCCTTAGATGGATCTGACGACGACGTACTGTGGGAGGGACTAGTGCAGCAACAAGAAAGTGACGACGATAGTAAGAGTGACGACGATAGTGAGAGTGACAGCGATGCAGAAGATCTGTGTACTTTGTGGTTGTTGATATGCTACATTTTCTTTCTTATTGCAGTTTTATTGGGCAAAATATTTTTCAAATAAATACATTGCTGTAAGATTTTTTTGTATGATTTTGTTTCCCAAAAAACATGAGCCTGAAAAGGGGGGGTCGTCTTATATTCAGGGTCGTCTTATATTCGGGCCAATACGGTAATTCCAAGCTGTCTTTTTCTCCAAAGGATTCGCCCTGAAATAGTGGAGTACTGGGATTTTTGCAAAATCATTACCAAATGAATTAAGCAAATGTACGAAGCCCTTACATGACGTTTTTAATAGCATGCAGCTTGAAGAAATCTTTACCTAATCCAAAATTGTTATTTTCTACTTAGCAATGGTGGGCATTTACCATAATACAATGAATGGCCGGTTGAAAACAATTAAAGGAAGTCAGAAATTATGCATAAATAGCTGCAGGTTAGCAAAAACTAAAAGATTGATGTCAAAATTAACCTGTTTTTTTCGTAAGAAAAAACCGAAAGTGGTGCATCTAAAGAGTGAAATGAAAACGCTATAATTCAATAAATAAGATCATATTTAGAGGCTTTGTGATTTTTGAGATTTGGAAAGCCATATGTACAAAAATAGTTTTATAAAAAGTAAAATTAAAAATTTATATATAAAAGTGAAGGAAGACTAACCTTAAAACTTGTTCCAATTTAATACTTTTCTTTAAAACATTCAAATGGACTTTTTTCCCTTGTCAATGTTGAAATATATGTAATACGACGTACATGCATAGCTCTCTTACAACATGTGTATCTACATATATAGTCGGCTGCAAAATAAATTTAGTTTTTATCACCAAATTTATTTTTTTATTAATATTTTTATTTGTTATACCCGTTTTGCATAATATATTTCTTTCCAAATCTCATTTCGGCAACCACATCATAATAAAACTCAATTTTCATTTGAGCTGCCCTAAACGGCCCATGCGGCATGCATTCCAGGGTCCCAAATAAAAAAATATTTTTTCTGTCGATTATTTCATCCTTTGAGAACCAGATAATCATCTATTGAATGTTCTTAGGGAAAAGTGTTGAATTTGAACAGGTCTATTAACATTGCATGATATTTTTATGATTGTTTAGATCATATGCACTCACATATTTGGGCGCCTACGGCACCCATATGTTCGCCCTTCAGGTATGGGTAGGTTTTGGAGCTAATTTGTGAGTGAAACAGACCTTAAAGAATATAAGAGAGGAGAGATAAAATAATTTTCTCTTTTGTACAAACATTCCTTATAAAAAGTTTGACTTTGTACAAAGAATATGTTTTAAGTCACATGAGATGCTTTTTTCTTTTTTCATTTCTCTAACTCCTCCTCCTCCCCCTATTCTTTTTCTTTTTTTCTCTCTTTACCTTGAAAAGTAGGTAGTTCAAATCAGACAAGGTCTGATTCCCCCCCCCCCCTTTATTTCTGGTCCCATCACTTTGCAAATAGTTTTATTAGGTCAGTCTTGACCCAAGGATTCCATAGGTACCTTCAAAGTTCAAATCTGACCATAAATGTAGGAGGAGATAGCGTGCGGACATACAGACGGACAGAGATTGGTCAAATATTATATAGATAGATAAAATCAACCAAATAACACAATCAGGTATATAAGTATTAACATCATACAATGATGTTTCAATACTTATGCTAAACTACATACAATTTAACTTACACAAAAATATTTTATATAAATTAAATAAATATACATTTATTTCTTTATTTCATTAAATAAATTTCGATCACAATTTTATTACAATCATAATTGTTAAAAGTGTTATCCAATAAGCAAATATACTGAAAATGACACAACTTTCCGATTTTATTTGTATACAGTTTTTCTTGATATTTTTGTTAGTAAGGCCTTCACGTTACGCAAATGTCCAAATAAAAGATATGGAAGTATAATAAATGAAAATTGTATATATTTCCTTTGACGCCTGGACAATTTAGAGTTTTTTATGACTTGTATGTCATGGAATAGTTAATAATATGGTATATAGAATATAAGGATTGTGACTCGTGTATTTTCCTATTTTTATGTACAAATCTATATTCAGTGACTCGAGGTCATTTTTGTATACAAACACAGTTATATAACATATATATTTATTAGATCCTTAAGGCCATGCAGAGAGGCCTCGTTCGTGTATATGCGTGTATTTTCTTAAACAAACCAATAAATATCCACTTAGAAATTTATTATATCGATAAGTGTATATCTTAATTTGAAATGTGAGTTAAAGGGATGAGGATGTTAGGTATATCTAAAATTGAAATATATATAAAATTAACTGAACATAAATTTATTGATATGCTGTAAACATAAATATGTTAACTCTCAAATATATTATATAGGTATATATATATTAAATATGAAGATAACACATGAAGGGGCCTTTAAATACAACTATACAAAAATATGATACTCAGCTTGTAAAAAGTAATAGCATTTGGCGTTGACAATGAGTAATATTTAGTATTTTGAAAATATTATTTTTAGTCTTTAAAAGCAACATAGTTTTAAATTGAAGGTCATAATTCTTTTATATGACTTTGTTGTGATACATTATATTTTTTAAGTGAATATGAGTAGTTCCACAGTCCATATAAAAATTATACAAGCACAAAAAAGAGAATATATATAAAATTATACGTAAAAATCATAATAAAACATTTATTTTAATATTTGAATATCAAATAAGAACAAAAATATTTGTTTGTATCTTAAAATTTAATAATAATATTTCCTTACATTTGTCATCAGAAGATTATCACTACCGTTTTAACATAGATACCCCCATTGTGTATTGTTTCGTTGCTTATATATATATATATATATATATATATATATATATAATAATTATAATGAACAACTGAAAAAAATAGGTTTTTTTTGTGGGATCTAACAATGCATATATTTTATTAGATCAATTAAAATCAATGCCTTTTCCGACTTCTCAATGAAATCAACTCAAAAAGGTTATTAAAATAGTCGTATCATAATAGCTGAAATCCTTATCGTCATATTTACCAAAACTTATTTTTTTATTTCCTTTTGCTCATTTTATCTGTCACAAAAAATATAGAGGGAATAAATAACGGTAGAAAAATATGCAAAGAAAAAATATAGGCAAAACATAGATTTCATGTTAGAGTCATATAAAAGTTTTGTCTAACTTTGTTGTTATGTTAAAATAATTGCTGATAAGAGAAACTTTTAAACTAATATATGCACGTATTTTGTTTCATCAACATAATATTGATTAAAATATACTTTGCATACATCCTTGGTACTAAGAGCTACCTTCTCAAAAATAATAAAATATAGAGTGTTCTATCTACGACCTTGTCTAAAAGTCTTAAAACCAGCTTAATTACAACCAGCAGAAGATCTTAAAAATACTCTTAGTCAACACTATTTTATGAAAAAAAGCAATAGTCCTTTGTATATGGGATCTGTTAAAAAAGGAACACATTTTTAATTGTTTTTTTCTACTTACTTGGTTGTTTTATCACAGTTCGGTCACTAATATTTTCAAGTTAAGTCAAATTATAATGTGTGAATATATATTCACTTCAAAGTTGATTGAAATATATTTTAATTCTGTATTGGAGGTTGGAAGCTTAAATATTCAAGTTGATGTTCAAGTAGCAGGACGTTAGTCGAGAAGAGCCCTTGATTTCTAAAACAGGGATCAGGGACTTGCTAAGCGTGTTTAATTCAAACTCTAAAAATATATTTATATTAATTTGATGCATTTCAATGAATATTTTATACAAAAATGATATTGCTGAGTTACGCTTTCTTGATCCATTGGGCATCATTTAGCAGGAGTCCTTTTTTATTATAGGTATCTTCAGAGGATTTATAAAAAATAAGCACATAGAACTGTGACCACCCATCCGACATTTAATTTAAAAAAATCGTTAATATTTGAATGCAAAAAAATGTAATGAAATTTAATCACTTTGAATACTTCTTAAGATCCTTAGAATAAGATTATATTAAGAGATTCCAGGTTTGTGGACTAATCATAATTTTGTATTGTCTAATTATATCCCCACGGATATAACCCCATCAATCCAAATAGTCAAAATACTATTAAAACACTTTTAAGCACACATTTTAATGTACAGGCACATTACTCGTTACATTTACCATGAAGAATGCAACATTGAGCAGATTAATTTAAATATATTTTTTTAATTTCACCGAAAAATGTTTATTATTTTTATTACTTACTCCTAGGGATTATGTTGAATTGAATGACAGCTGATTCAAAAGGTGTTGTTGTTTTATATTTCTACCTTCCCCTATCATTTACTGTATATGTAAATCTTCATATGGGTTTAAATATGAATAAAATCCGGCAGTAGGATTTGGTACCATATGGGGAAGAAAGAAATGTTTTAATTAATGGAGCCCAGATTACACAATATCAACCATATACGCGTATTGGTGGAGCTTAGCCCTTCAGCTTTGGATTGTACGTGACATTTATTTGTAAAACATATGTGACAAAAGCAAATCAATAAACTTTTTAATTTGATAAAAGATTATAGAACATTCTTCTTTATAATTATTTTTTAGCAATTTAGTCTCCGATAGTGGGATATCTTGGACTTGTTTCTATTGTGAAGCATGTAAACCAATGTTTTAATCTTTATTTTAGCCAAAGAAACATTTGTTTGAAAGTGTGCATAGCTAAAAAAAAAATAAATTGCTGAAGATTTTATACAGAACACCTGACAATATCTTGGATCGCAGTATTTGAAAAACAATGTTGTAAAGAAGGGCGTTATGCTAAAACAGCATTTATTTAAGCCAAAGGAACGTTTTTTGTTTTCATCAGAAAGGTCTTTATTCTATTTTAAAATATACAACGCATAATAATATTAAATAATAGATAATAAAAAGGAAAATTGTGTTATATAAAAACATAAATAAACATTCTAGTTTAAAAGTATTTTCCTTTTAAAGACCACAAATTTTCCTTTTTCTTATTACAAAAAGTCCCATGACACAAGACCAGCTGTAAGTGTGCATAAGTAAAAAATATAATAAATTGCTGAAGATTTTATACGGAATATCTTGGATCGCAGCATTTGAAAAGCAATGCTGTAAAGGCATTCAAAGAAGGACTTTATGCTAAAAAAAGCATACGATTCCATATTCTGACACACTTAAATTCATGTTATCTTTTCTCTATGTTAATTAATAGAGAGTAATTATTAAAAAATCTGGGTGCATCAGCGAATCTCCTATAAAATAATAATATTAAACCTTATATATTTGTTAATAATAAAATTATTAGTTATACTCAAATATAGAACAGGAGCCTGATAAATTACAATAAATGACAGGTGGCACAATGAAATAACCTATCAGTTCATTCGTGGCTGTGGTTTAGTGAACATAATCTTAGAGATCTAAATTTAACTTATGAAGAAAACGAATGGCATTGGAAAATAATTTGAATGAGCACTGAAGTTTCGTCTATTGATGTTAGCTTAATTAATCAAACGGAGTGAAAGAATGAAGGTTTATTTTGTTTAGTCATCATTGACGATAAACAAGTCCTTCACTCTCTGACATTAAGACAGTAATAAAAAATATTGAATTAAAGATTGCCAAAAAAAATATGAAAGCTTGAAAGAACTATACAATAATATAAAAATCCTGCAAAAAATATTTTTAATCAAAACGTGAAAAATATTATTTTTGACATTTTAGTGGACTCACGCTTCTGATGTGTTTCGATTCTACATAGTTTCATGTAAAAATGATCAGTTTAAATTTTTAAAATGGCTGTTGGAGGAATATTAGGATCAAAACACTGTATTTCAGTATATTCGTATAACGAAAACATTGTTTATAAGAATGACCCTCAACATTATTTGTTCTTAAAAGAGAATCAACCTATGCAGAAGACAAAATATTTAATATTGTTCAAATTATACCCTGCGCGAGCCCCTCAAAAATTAAAAACATATATATATTTTAAAAACTCTATTCCTTGCATTAGACTTGAGCTTACTTTAAACTTCTTCTATGAACGAATATGAGTATATCTACCTCCCCTTAATATAATTAGGTTAGCCTTCTCACAATATACGAGCGTCTGTCCCTCGTTCGTTCTGTCTCATATATTTCTTGCTAAAATATTTATATATGATCTACCTGGTATTGTTTAATAAGAAAGAGAGAAAACGAGTTTCTTCTAGTGTGATGACCATGCTGCTCAGAGTGAGTGTTCCTAATCAGTGAGTCCACAACAACCATCTTGTTCTTTCTCCATCTCTTCATTTAATGCTCCTCTCGTAATTACATTAAAGACGGACCCTGTTCACTCATCGATTCCACACAGACTATGTAACACAACAACAAATACAAAAAAACACATACCATAAAATTACTTATTCTATTGGCAATTTTTATGGGGTTGGGGTGTACTTCAAACGTAATGATACAAATCAAAAAAATATTTACAACATTATTCTTACACGCAAAAACAAAATGTAGAAAACCATTAAATTAAAAAACAACTTCATATGTGGACTTCTACAGACACCCTTTTTATATTTATTTAGCAATGTACCCTCCCTCATTCACCGAATATATTGAATCACTTGCACCAAAATAGAATAAGGTTTGTAACACAAGGCAAAGGAAATAAATGTTTTTTGGGGCAAAACCATTTTATTAGAAGATGAAAAATACAATAAAAGTATAACTTAAAATTTATAAAATCCAAAGAAATATGTAAAAAGTATTTTATAAATATTGTCCAAATAAATACTCATTTACACCCACATGTTAAAAACTTAAATATTAATATTTTTATGTGAAAAGTAATTGAGGTTAGAATACGTATTTTATACGTGCTTTTAATGTTATATATATGTGTATGTGTTTATAACAGGAATGATTGTTTTTTATGTTTTTTTTATATATTATATTATTATAGATAAAACGGACCAGCAAATAGCTGATTATTTAAATCAAATAAAGGATTACACACACTATTAAAGCTTTTATGGTTTTAGGCTGAAGAAATGTAGACATAAAAACATCCGATTTGAGATCTTGTTACGATTATAATACTATATAAGGGAACTAATAGTATGCTTTGTAACTACAAATTCTAAATAAATATTATCATATGCTAAATTCGAATTTTTAAATAAATGAATATACAAAAAATCACGAATTTATTTTTATGAGTGGATTCTAGACAGCTGGTTAGAAAAAATATATATTTTCCCTACTAACATGAATATAAAAAAATACTCTTATATTCCCTGCATAAATAAGTGCTTTTGTATTAAAGGTTTTAACAATTTCAGAGAAAAAATAAATAGTCTTAGAAGTAAATCCTATATCATTATTATTTTATTATATATATATCCACTTGCGAATCACCAAGATTAAAACAAATTTTATGCAATGACGCTGTTCAACTTTTTCTGACATTTTAAAGAAAATAAATCCGACGACACTCACTTGCACCTGTTCAATCATGAATGGCCTGACGCCGACTGACTTGTATTGGAGCTGTAGAAAAAAATGAGCATGCGCAGTAGTCATGCTCCCAACCACACAGCAAGTCCCGCCCCCATAGCTGTGTTCGTTTGACCAATAAAACCAAAAGTCGGATACTTTTTGATCATACCTCGTATATATTATATAATATATATAACGTAATCCGTAAAAAAACCCCGAAGGAATGCCCAGACAAAGTAGAAAATAGATAGTTTATTGTGGATTCATATTTTTGATTGTGTGAGAATCGTACTAAATGTATGCTTACTATAAATATGAGGAGGATATAGAATATATATTATATATATACTAGATGAGATAACCCCATTACGGATAGGAGAAAATAATGTATTATCTATTTAATTATTTATTAATTAATTATTATTTATTAATTATTAATTATTTATTAATCACATAAAACAATATTTTTTTTTGGGAGGGGGTCTATCTGAACGACATGTTCATAAATACATATTATTGTGTTTTTTCCAGCTCGTTTCTTAATCGCTTAAGAATTTGAAATTGATACTTTATGAAAATTATCCACTCTCTCAAAGTCTATTTATACAGGGATATTTACATTTTGAATACGAAATATTTTGTCATCAATTATTTTTGTTATATTGCAACACGTGTGGATATATTATCATATTTTCTTCCAAATTAAAAAAAATGTCAAAGGTTATTTTGATATTATTTTTTAAAATATACTTATACCTTTCATAATAACGAGAAGAAGTATCTGTAGCTGTATGTATATGGTTTGTCATTGTTCAAGTGGCAGGAATTCCTAGAAGCTTAATGTAAATTCAGCAATACTTGAAAAAACCGTACAATCAGCCTAATTCATTGTTACCATTCCTGCATATTATTTATAATTCTGACAAAATTAGCGTTTAAGTATCTTTCGTCCTGTTTATTGCCATATTTCACATAGTTTTGATTTTATCTATCCTTGTTTGCATATTCAATAGGTTGTATACACTTTTTGTACTTTTTTAAATATTTTGCTTCACTCAATATTGAATAGGCATATATATATATAATATATATATTAGGATATATAAATATAGTACTATATATATTATTTATAAGATATTCTCATATCAAAGGATCAATTTTTTAAGAGAGTACATGCAAAAAGGTATTTGCTTATTTTCTTAAAGTATAGCGATTTAGCACAACTAAAGGCGAGTGAAGTTAATTGATACAAAAAAAGCTAGGAAATGTAATCATTACACACTCCAGTTTTTCTTTGTTTTTACTGAAAACTTGGTTTTATTAAAAAACATAAACATCGTCAGGTAGTAAATTTATTTATTTATATTACATAATTATTATTGAAGTCTGTAAATTTTGAAAGAAAATTGTGGAAAAACATATTTTGGTACTAATATTTACAACTTGACCTCGTTTTGCGACCTCGTAATGATGACGATCGTGTTCAAACTTGTATGTAGTCTTCTGTTATCACAAGAAACAGAAAAATCCACAATGTTGCTAACATTTCAAACATTTGAAAAATAAAACAGCCATAATATAATTATAGATATAGTATATGGATACCTCCCAAAAAAAAACACTCTTTTTTTGTTCTTTTACAATACCCAGCGGATTCTGGTTCATTTTTTGATGCTGAAAACGAGTATCTAAATAAAAAATCTCTGCATTGTTAAGATGGACGTCATGGTGTCAAAGGTTTGTTATGAAGCAAAACTTTTTGGTTATTACTTATTTCGAAACAAAAAGTTTAACTAAATTTAGCTATGATCAAGTCATGACTTTGTTATTTTTTGCAAATTTTCGTTCAAATAATATTTAGTGCACAAAAATGAAAATAGTGCGACGCACCAAACATTTTTAAATAACATCCTACTATGGTTCTTATGTTGCAGAAAAAAAAAGAAAAAGAGGTACCATTTGATGGTTTAAGTTATTTTGTTCTGTCAGAAAAAATATATATTTAGATTTATATATAGGTATGTACAAAACATATATAAAATAATTAATAAATATATTATTACCAATATAAATTATGACAGTTTTTTTGCTACGATACGAATAATATAATATATAGATATTCTATATAATATATATAATATATAAGGGATATATATTTATATATATTTATATACTATATATATATATATATATATTAGGGTTGTTCGTATTTTAAAATGTTTGAATGTTAGCACCATTGTGGATTTTCTGTTTCTTGGTGATACAAAAGACTACATCAAAGTTTGAACAAAATCGGTCAACATTTACGATGGTCGCCACGAGGTCAAAGTTTTTAAAAATTTAGTAAAAATATAGTTGTTTCCGAAAATCTTCTTCAAATGGTGGAACAATCAACGTTCCGGAATGGGAAAATGGTCCAAAAAAATATTAATCAAGCCATTTCTTCTGTTTGGTTTGGCCGGCAGGAAAAAACAATCATCGCTGGATCGGAAGGCGATGAATTCGCCATCCAAATTCAAAGCTCTGATTGCCAAAAGGCTATCCACTTACACGGAATTAAAACCAAATGAAATTAGAGCATATTACTGGCCGCAGCTGCCAGGTATACAGCTTTTAAATTGAAGATACACAGGAAAGACATACCAATTGGACGCTCGCCATCAACCAAATCAAATATCTCCCAACACGGCGCTGCAACATAAAAAGTTTTTAATACAAATATCAATCACTTCAAAAAAAGTAGTAAAATTTACATGATGATTAATTTTATTTGTTTATACTTCTAAGTTTAGTGTATAGTACTTTGTATATTATTGTTTATTGATAATTTAATTGTAAACCGTATTTTTTTTATTGCTGGCATTTTTTATATGGATCACCGTGTGGTGATTTTCAGCAAGCAATAATTTAAACTATAATGTTTATTTATGTATCTTTTACGCAATTGCTTTGTCTGGAATAAAAATACATTTAAAAAAAAAAAAAAAAAAAAAAAAAAATGCTCAAAGTCGCTAACATTTCAAACATTTGAAAAATAAGAACAACCCTAATTATATATATATATATATATATATATATATTATTCGTTCGTAAACAAATATCTGTCATAAAAAAACATCCATATCCTTGAAAGACGCACAGAAACGTTTTATTTGCTTAGAATATACAATTATCTGTAGTTGTGCTACTATCAATAACGACTTAATGCTTATTGAAAGTGAAATATTACTAAAATCTATTTGACATACTATGACAATAAAAGTATAAAATGTAGTCAATTTGTAATGAACCCAATAGAGTGTTTATTTATCTGGTGAAATATCACTTTGTTTTCTTACCTTATAAACACATGTAGTATTTTAAAGAGATGTTTTAATTTAGTTTCTAACGTTTTCCTTTAAAAGAGGTTTGAAGCTTTTTACGGACCTATAAGTTATTGTATGCAAAAAAGACTCAAGAAATTTACAATGCTTTTGCTTCTAACTTGAACTATGTGTTCTTATATGAGAGTGAATCAATATATTTATATATACCTATATATATCATTTTATATGTCTTATATGTTTATATTTATTTATATATGTTTATATGTATATATGTTTATATATTATTTATGTTTTTTCGATCGTAACCATTTGTTATATTATTCAAAAACAAAATCATCAAAATAGACACTCATATGAAAAGTTGTATGAATTTTTTTTAAAGTTATTGTCGTAGTTTATCTGACATTTTATATGATACTATTCAAAAATAGCATTGTTTTAATTGTTATGTTGACTCATGGTTATTGAATTTCGAACTAAATGTCGGAATGAATTCAAAATATAAAGAAATTAAAATTCAGAAAATATAATTTTTTTTTTTTTTAATTTGAATTCGTGACAATTAATTTTTATATACAGCAAAATCTAACAAGAACTCCTTTACTTGATTAAAAAAACCATTTGAATATTTAATCTTATAAGAGAGAGGGAAAAGAGAGAAATAGAAAGAAAATCAATTCCCTCAAATCAATATTACCTCTATTGTAGGATTTAGGAAAACATTAATGGTTGTTTGATATCATTAATCTTTAGAATTGTACAATAAAGCTGAATAGAAACCCCGCACTGAAATAGCTTTTTATATTAAAAAATGTTCATTTCATTATTAAAAGGTGAAGGACATTCTTTTGAGAATTCAGGCTATGCCATTCCTTTCAATGGCATTTTATTATTAGGATACCAGCTAGCAGTTTGTGAAATATGGCGATAAAAAGGATGAAAGATTCCCAAACGCTAATTTTGTCAGAATTATAGTTTAAGGATGCAGGATATGAGAATGATATCAAATGATTTAGGCTGATGATAAGGATTTTTCAAGTATTGCTCAGTTTACATTAAGCTCCTACCACTTAAACAATGGCAAACCAAATACATACATCTACATATGCTTCTTGCCGGAACTATGAAAGGTAGAAGTATATTTAAAAAAATTCCTTCATGAAATATTCTTTACACTTTGATTATTTTGAAATTTGAAGAAAATATGATGTTATATCCACAAGTATTGTAACATTACAAATGAGGAATGAGAAAATATTTCTTAGTTATTATATCAAATATCCCTGAAAACGAATTGAGAAAGTGACTGATTTAATTTTAAAAAAGAATGAGTGGTTTATTGAAAGCTGTGAAGTTTCATTGTTTTTGAGTGTTATATATTTAAAAAAATATAGATCACCGCTCCAAAGCAGATGGCAAATAAATTATTTCAATTAGTGGAAAAAAAATTAGAGCGAAATTATTGTTTAAATTTAAAAAAAAATCCATGGATTTTTTTATTTTTCGGTTGGATAGAATTGCATCCGTTTGTATATGAAGAAGTATTATTATATCATTAAAATTAGTCTATCTAACCTAGGATCTTTTGTTTTTATGGATCTATTATATTGGTTGTTGCTTTGATTTTTTAACATAATCTACGTCATGGAAACTCGACCCGTTATCTATCAAGCAGCTATTGCTTTTATTTGTCCCAATTTTCATATCGACTACTGTCCTTTAAATATAGCAATAACTTTCGATCTTTAAAGTTTCCTGTACCTCCTTGAAAAATTTCAAGTTGAGCTAATGATTACCTTACACAAAGTTGATATCGGTGTGTTCGATGGCCATGCCAATTATGACGACGGAGATTGATGCTTATTTTAATAATTCCTTTTATTAAGTTCCATACACTAATAGCATTTATATAGATTTTTGTACTTCTTATGTATTTATATAATTTTCGTTGTGTAAACAAATCTTACATATACAATTTAGGAACCCTACAATTTTCAAACAATAATAGCAACAAAAAATTATGTTGTTTCCCATTAATACCCGAGAAAATATTTGCAAATGCAAGGAATATTAATTCTTTCACATTGTTTTTAGTATGTACATACAAAATCTGGTAATAGGTAATATGAAAACTTTTATTTACATTCCATTATGCTATTTATTTTCCCATAACAAAAAACCCACAAAAAGTCTAGCCTTCTATTATTGTTATTCGGTATACAATTAAGGATTTTGGTAGTTCTCGTAAACTCACATTAAGCATAACCTCTCAGTTGGAAACCCAATTTTGTTCTTTTTTGATTGTTGGAGTGATGATATATCCTCGAATATGATGTCAAAAGATAAGTAGTAGTAGTAATGATATATTTCAGGGAACCTAAAACTCAAGTCTATAAAAATTCCTAGCTCCATTGTCGAGCTACTAAGTATTCCGTCCCTGATTTTTATTGCTTTAAAAATAAATAATAATAAACGTTGAGTACAGAATATGAGTTCATTAAACAGGACCCAAACAAGGGAAAAATCAATTGGCTATATGTATAAACTTAGCCCTTGTGCCGTATTAGGATTTTGGTCGTGCTGTTCGTCACTCGGGTCAAAATTGACCCATCTCTACAGAAGCTTTAAAATAAAGCAGTTTCTTTGGGCTTTTTTAATTTTTTGAATTAAAAAACAACTTGTTACCCTCACACATAACGTAAATGCCTGTGTTTTCTCCTTTTCATAGTGAAGAAGAACTGTATTATTAGGTTGTATTACAAAACGTCGACTTACAAAACGTCGACTTACATTACGTCGACCTTACAAAACGTCGACCTTACAAAACGTCGAGCATTCCTCGACCCTTGTGAATGATTGTTTAAGCAAAGCATCTACTAATTTTTTTTCAAAATTACCGAAACGAGAATCGTTGAATCCAACTGTAAGAAGAGCTCACTCATCTACCTTATCCACCGAAAATTTGAACATGACCATCGGAGGTGAGGAGTTTCTGATGCTAGAGATTGAAAACATATCAATTTACTCAACAAAGAACAATTTAAACACATTAAATGCCTATAAGAGGTGGTTTTGGGATGGGACATTTGATTCGGCTCCGACTGGAAAGTAGCTCTATACAATTCACTCCCTCGTCGGTATGAACAAAACTCTATCTTTGGTTTATTGTTTGACGAATAAAAAGAAGGAAGAAACCTATTCGACTATCTTTAACTACATCAAAAATCAAGGAGTAAATCCACTCTCAATCACGGTCGCGTCGACTTAGAAAGAGCAACAATAAATGCTATCAGAAGCGTGTTTCCAGAGACAACATTTTTTAGATGTTTTTTTTCATTTCAGGCAATGTTTATGGAGAAAACTTCGGAGTATTGGACTCCAGAATTGGTACAAGAACGATGGCAATCAATTTACCATCAAAAAGTTTCAAGCTCTAGCTTGTGTTCCCCCTGATAAAGTCAAGATGTTTTCCATCTCCTATTAAACTCTATCGATGAAGAAACGGATGACCTTCTCTGTGACTTTCTACAATATTTTGAAACAACATGGATTGGAATTGTACAAAGGGGAAGGAGGCGTCCACCGATATTTGACATCAATTTATGGAATGTTTTTGACAGGGTGGAAAACAATTTGCCAAGAACAAACAATTCTGTAGAGGGATGGCACAATGCTTTTCATATGCGACTTCAAGACAATAATCCAACTTTGCACAAACTTATTACACTATTCGACTTGAACAAGCTTCAACAGAAATTTATATTCGACAAATTCAAAGCGGCTTTGATTTAGATAGAAGGACCAAAAAAATATGAAGACCTTAATAAAAGATTTTTTTTTTTCATGGTTAAAATAATTTTATTCTGTTACTGCAAAAAAGAATACAGTGTACAAAAATACACTAAAAACATACAGAAACAATAAGAAATCAAATCAAATCTGGACAGTTACGTAATAAAAACATCAATGAACATTATAGTTCAAAATTACCGACCAGATAAAAACCATATATATAAAACAACAGTTGATAAAACTAATTTGTATTCAATACAAAACGGCGATGCATTCTTAAAATCCTTCTGATGTCGTTCCAATAGAATTTTGAACTGTTCGGATAAAATTTAATGAGGTCTCCAGCCCATTTCCATGTTGACGCTCCCAAATCAGGAATTTTGACCTCAAAAGCAGAGTGGCGGGCGGCAGCACCAATGAGGATAGGTCTTAGATCTTTTTCTAAAATGTACTTGTTAGTAGTAAGTTTTTGTGCAATTAAAGATTTGACATTTTGTATTGCAGATTCAATTGCTTTGTGACTGGGGGAGATTTCTTTTTAAGATTAAAGACACCAAAAAGAACATAGGCTTTTAAAATATTTGAGGAATCGTCTTCATTTTCACAAACGTTAAGCTTTACGAATAGCTTAAACACCTTTAGGATTGGACAGTCTACGAATGCATGGAAGATATTGTTTAATAAAAACCCACAGTTCATGCAAGGAAGCTGAAATTTGAGGATTTGTCCTGAAATTTGTAATTGTGCAGTAAATTTTGCACCATCGGCAATACTACCCGTAGATTTCAGAATTCTTCTCTTCCAGGACAAAGAGAGGCCCAACAAACTTTGAAATCTTTCAGATATTGAAATCGCTCCATCATATCTAGGTCTTTTAAGTGCAAATTTTAAAAACCACGGCTTCGAAGGATTAAAACCAATAAAAGAACGTTCAAGTGGAAAGCGGAACCTTCCAATGTTAAAATTTGACCTATCTAAGTCATGTGCTGTAAATTTATTTTGGTTAAGAGCAGTTCTCTCGAGAACAACAGGATCTCCAAATCTCTTGATAAACGGTTTTTTGTCCTTGTTTTGGTATATAATATCGATTGTTGTATCCGATAAATAAACAGGATGGGATCTCCATAATACCCTCTGAATCGATGCTAAAAAGGGAGAAAACATTTCCAAATCTGAATTTGTTAAAATGGTGCCCATGTGAATCCAATTATAAAATTCCGTAGAAGTGAAGTACCTTCTCCAGTCTTGTTCATGATACACGCCCATTTTTTCAACTATTTTACGATAGTAGGTTGGAAGAATATCATCTAAGAGACACAAGCCTCCCCCTATAAATTTTTTGGGACGTTTGAGGGCGGGAAGATAAGATTTGTGAAAAAGTGAGGTCAACCAAGACTCTTCTTCTTTGATTGCATACTCGGCAAGTGAAGGAATCGAAGTCGCCCTATACAAAACAACAGGCACTACACGTGTATTATAAAGATCGATCCTTTTCATTAATGAGAGATGGCGCCATTGTTTCAAAGATCGATAAATTTTTAAATTCATTTCCAACCAGTTAGACATAGACACACCATTTTTCATCCACTCTATACCAAGAATGTTCACTGACTGTACAACCTTACAACTAGAGATCATAACAGAGGGGTCTGGATTCCACGATGCTAATGGCAGTATGCCTGTTTTTTTAGTATTCATTCCAAGACCGGACTTCAGTTCGAATTTTTTAAAGAAGGACAATATGATTTCAATTCTCTTGATGAGTTGAGCTTCGGAGCTGGCTTCGATCATCAGAGTAACATCATCGGCATATAAATCAATCAAATGTCTCCCATTATTAAAAGATACACCAAAACCTATATACTTTCTCATTAACGTTCTTGTGAGGTCATGTAGCGCGGATACAAACAGAAGAGGAGCAATGGGGCAACCCTGTCTGCAACTCCTTTTGAGTAAAATGGTGGCACTATTTAATCCATCTAACGTTAAAACTGAAGAACCATTAAATAATAATGACCTGATGGGGTTAAAAAACTTTTGGGGAAGAAGCTTTTTAATAGACTTTAAAACATGATCATGCCGAATTGAGTCAAAGGCTTTACTAAAATCGATAGCTATTAAAGCTCCGTATCGGTCCCTTTTATTTAAAGACTCAACCGCAGTAAGAATATTTCTGGATATATCTGTAATCTTTCGTTTCTTAAGAAAGCCCTTCTGTTCAATTTGAATTTGATCATTTAAAATAGGTTCAATTTGTTTTGTTAAAACCCTGCTAAAATTATGTATGTAAAATTTAAAATAGTTATGGGCCTCCAATGATTAAAATGACTACCGTCCCCCTTTTTTGGGATTAAAACAATGCGCCCTTTTGAGAGGGCACTGGGCATTTTGCCATACTTCTCCATGTACTTTCCAATACTTAATAAATAGGGAGCAACCTCATTTGGAACAAGTTTGAAGATGCGTCCACAGATACCATCAGGACCAGAGGCTTTATTGTCCTTGAGATTGCAATTAATATATTTAATGATATTTTCAGTTGTAAACACTTCAGGCATTTGTTTACATTTCTTCTTTGGAAAATTCAGTCTATTGCCACCTAGAACTTCTGAAAATCGTTTATGAAAATATGACAATATATCACTTGGAGTCTTTAAAACCTTACCACCGTCAACAATACGTTTAATGGTTGACGTGGAGCTCAAGTTTTTGGGGGGAGGTACTTAAATCTAAAATTTGGATTTGTATCTCTGATCTTCTTCCTTTCCATTTCAGCTTCCGCGATGTCGGTAATTCTGTAATTGTTTACAAGATCAGCAGTAACTTGTTTGATAAAAACAGAAGATGAGTTCATGGCACTCTCAATGTCGTTTTGAATTTTCGAAGAGTTCTTTTTGTGGCTTGCGACAAACTTGCGAACAGTCTTTTTAATAATATTAATAAGAGATGGATAAGCTCCCTTTGGAGTTATCAGGTTGGCTCTTTTGTCAAGATTAAACCAAGTGATCTCGCGAATCGATCATTGTAGAGAATCCAGTTAGGAATTTGAAAAGCTTTCTTGCGTGGAATATACTTTATGGTAATATCAATAATTTTGTGATCGGAGGATGGATCAGGCCTATAGAAAGCTGTCTTAATATGACGCAGTAGCGATGGGGAAATTAGTGCCAAATCGATTCTCGAAGACCTTAATAAAAGATTGAAAACTATATTGAATACTTATAATGGTGTGGACTCATTGGAATATCTGGATCGTATTGCTAATAATTTATAATAAGGCATTTTCGTAGTGTTAAACAGAAAATAGCCAAACATTTTTTTCTCGACTTTTTAAAGATTACTCCATGTTTGTAATAGAAAATTTTAGAATAAATAGATTTTTAAATAATATATTGGTTTTTTGACGATTTAAATACAATTACAACGGATCAAGAGTCGATGAGGTCTGTTCCTTTAATAGAAGTGACTCTTGAAGACAAACAAAAAGGTGACAGTGGGGTTTGAAATATCATTTGTAGAATACAAAAAAAATGAAACATAATCAAACAATTATTCGGATTATATGGGGACCCTGAACCGAAGAATGTTCGACGTTTTGTAAGCTCGACATTTTGTAAGGTCGACGTTTGTAAGTCGACGTTTTGTAAGCTCGACATTTTGTAAGTCGACGGTTTGTAAGGTCGACGTTTTGTAAGGTCGACGTTGTGTAAATCGACGTTTGTAATACAAGTGTATTATTACAATTAACCCTAAGACGACCAGGGTACTTTTTTGTACAGCCTTTATGAGATTTGACATCAAGGTTATCTTTTACTCATTGAATTGATGGGTCCACTTCAGGAATAGTCGCATAATTTCAAGGTGAAAAAATGTCATTGAATGAGTTTTGTTCTGCTTTTTATAGTTTAAACGGGTCAAATTTGACCCTAATACTACGTGAGGGTCAAGGTTTTCTGAATGTCCTAATTATTGATGAATGAAATTATATTTTCATGTCTTGAAGCTAACAATCAATGTTATTTTGTAATACAATTATTATAAATAAGATCTACAAGGGGTTTTTTATCTTGCCATTTACTTTTACTTTCATACAAACATTGTTTTGTAAAATTTGCATGCGTTTTTTAAAGTGTATCGTTTATTTAGCAGATCACAAAATTTGATTATGACGTTTCTAAAAATAATTTGTCATGGGCAACAAATTTTATTGAGTATATTTTGTGATATTTGCTGTATTTTTATTTATTGAATGTAGCATATGAAAAAAATTAATAAGAAAAAATATGAACAAATATATTTCCACAAAATAAAATAAGCCTTCAAGTATGCAGTTTTGATTGAATACCATAAGCAAAGGATTAAAGACCTTGATAAGATGTAACTTTTTAATAGCTGTACATATATGCATTGGTAATTAGTCCTATGACTCGTACTATGCGTCTTATTAGTTCTCGAAATTAAATATGTACATATTTTTAGCATAATGCCTCTCTTCAATATAAATATACTTGTACAAATCCTATATAAATGTTGGTATAAATAACATTTAATAGGTTATATTCCTATGCATATTAGAGTGCATTGTAGAAGGCAATGTTTTAGCCTTGATGGGGTTTTCAAATAGATTGAAATTAATATTTTTGACTGAGGATAGCATATGGGAACATAGGAGGCGATATCCAACAAATCGGTACCTAAAGAGACTACGATTTTCAAAGAATTATAATGCCTGGCTCAAAATAAGGAAGAGTGTCCTCTCGAATCTGAGGACATGGAACACTTTAGGTCATCACTTCTGTTTTTGTGTCTTGTTTCCATTTACTCAAGTTCTCAAATGTCTTATTCCTTGATTTAGAGATATTTTTTGCATTGGAGGTACCTGTAGTTGTTTCTTGAATTCGATACCTAAAGGTCTGGGAAGCATCCTCGAGGGCATTGGATCAGGAGTTTAGGTAAGGACAAGATAAAGAAGAATGGCACTTTGTAAATGCAACCTTTACTTCCCACAATGTCATTAATCTTGACCAAATTTCGACCAATGAATTTATGTGATGCTTAAAATAAAAATAAAAATAGTAACCCGTTCCATAGTCTGTATTATTGAAGTGTTTATGGGAAAATATGTTATATAATTTTTACTAATTTCAAACAATAATTAATACATTAAAATATTATAATAGCCATTTGAAATGTTCTTTATGATAGCAAAAAATAACATTGATTCAAATTAACGACGTGGGAAGAAAAAATTTAAATCAAAATTTACTTACAGCGCTTGAAGTTTATTTGATGCCCAGCAAAACATGAAGCTATGGAAATACCATTTCTGAATGTTAATGCCTTTTATTGCATATAAACTGATCGCAAACTCTTTGTTGACGTGGCAGAACTAAAAGCAATAAGTATTATGATGCTCTTGCAAAATTTTAATAAAAATCCGCTATTAGTAATGAGACTTTATCCATTAATTTAAAGTAACATTGAATAATGTTTATATATGTGAATGATGTATGTACAACTGTACAGTGATAATTTTTATCTTTAACCGCTTTCGTTGCTTATAGTTTGAAAATATAACGAAATAATTTACATTTTTCCTGAAAGCAATAAGTTAGTATGAGCTAATAGTCGATCAGGTTCTCATTTTAACATCCTCCTTGATAATTGGAATACGTATTGTTATTACTGAAGCTAAATCGAATATTAATTATATTTTCTTTCATTCTTTTTTTATATCTAAAAATAAATATTGCTTTATTAATGTAGAACTACATCAACAAACTGTTATTTGGTATTGAAATTGTAAAAATAAATAACAGCATTAGTATGTAATGAACCTTCTCTCTGTTCACTGCTCCTATCTGCCCTTCTGCTTCTATCTGTCCTCTGCTCCATCTATTTATCTAACTCCATCCTTTTCTTACACAAATAAATGGCCAGATGGGGCGACAGACGTTTCTTTCTCTTTTCTCAAAGAGGCTTTGTATAATTCCCTTTTAATGACAAACATCTGAATTTAGATCAAGAATGAAGGAATCAGTTATTTATCCTTCGTTTACAAGATAACAGTCACATAGATATCTTTAATGTAGACATAAACAATTCAATTACAAAGTACTATCAGGCTTGCCATTCATTTATTACCACCGTTTGGGACGCGACATAGTGAGATATGTCAGTACAGATGTTGAAATTTTCTAATTATGTGGTTGCATTGATATGAATCAAAAAGCTTGGGTATCTTTAAGATATCGTATATGCTTGAATCTGCGTATATATAGGAAAAAAACAATACTTTTTATCAGTTTAAAACCATATATTGTTTTAACTCATTCATGATAAAAATGAGGATCAATATCCTAGGCATATCCAAGTTTTCCTTGTGTAACTTTGGTCCAATCATCACATTATTTTCATGCATAAAGTCTAGCGGCTTATCGAAAAGATACATAGAGAATTAGGGAAAATAGTCTCTTATTTCGAATTTTTCCTAATGGCTTATAACACCGGAAACATTTAAACTACGAACTTGACTTTGAAAAAACTTGCTACGAGTCCCACCTTCGTAAAAAGGAAATATAAGTTCGGTTTAACGTTTGAAGCGGACAGAAGAAGTGAATAAATATAAAAATAAATAATACTTTTTAATTAAAGCTTCATTTGTGTGATAATGAATATCTTACTCTCAATTTGAAAGCTATGAAGAACCAATCATATTAGTGCTCACAACAGGGGAAAAATAAGTTTATAATTACTGTAAAATAAAGAAGCATATATTGATACTTGATTACTTAAATGCCACTAATATCTCATTATTTTTAAACTTCATTTTCGTTATAAAGGTACATAGTTACAAAAATATTTAGAAGCGCTGAAAGTTAAAATATCAAATATAATAAAGTGAAAATAAAACATTTAAATCTTTGTCATTTGTTTAATTATAAAAATGTAAAAATGATAACTAAGAGGTATTAAAAAATTGAACAATTTTATAATAATTAAATTTTTGATTTAGTTCCAAGTTCTATACAAATCATCGCTATTTTCCTTTATATAATTAAAATTAATAGGAAATCAAGTGAAGCGGTTATATATATTGTATATATAATTGAAAAAGTTTGAACTTAAGCTGAATTATAAATAGGAGATCCAAAATACTTAAGACAAACTTGAGTGACGCCAAAATGCATCATTCGATGAGCCCTCAAGCTATTAGAGATACCTTTATTGTCCTTTGTTTTTAATATAGTTTAATTTATTACTTAGCCATCAGTTTTTGCTCCTTCCTTACTATTGGGGCAAAATTATCCTTAAAACTTAATTAACAATATCTTAATTACAAATATTTACACTTTTGCAAATATAAAGGCTTATTATAAAAACTATTTAAATGCATGTTTTCATATTTTTTGGGTTGAGGAAGGAGGAAATAGATTTATAGGGGACAGTATTTATTTCTCCGCCAGATGGAGTTAGCGTAATTCCCTCTGTACACGAGGACATTAAAATATATTCATGACATTATTACCTCCGCGAAGGAGGTATTGTTTTCACTGGCGTTGGTTTGTTGGTTGGTTGTCAGCAGGATAACTCAAAAAGGCGGATACAAATTCGGATGAAACTTTGTGAGTTGTTGGAAATGCCAAAAGGAACAGTGATTAAATTTTGCATATCTGATGGCAGAATTAAGAGCCAAAATGAGCAAATACTATACTCTGCCAATAGATGTCGCTGTGCTGTGCATCGGGTGCGGGGCGTCTTCCTCTCAAAATTTCGTCGAGTGGAACCCTCTCCGTCCCTTGAACCCGCCCCAGTCGTGAAAAATCCGCCTCGGAAGGCTCATAAGGACCCCGTGACAGCGGAGGTTACACTCTCTGAGTGTACACCTCTAGTATTCATTATGTTATACACGATTCCCTTTACTTACAAATATCTATAATCATGTATTTATAATCGGCACAATAAGAAAAAGTGTATACGAAGGCGGGGTCATCAGAGCATTAACATGTCTTGATCCACTGCCACTCTGTGACTCTCTCTCTCTCTCAAGATAAATGTTACAAATATTTTAATACTAGAATAATGAAACTCATATTAATTTATGTTATGTGCTTTCAAATTCCATTAAATAGATTAATTACCTGTCTTAGCTGAATCAATATGAAATGTTGAAAAAGAAAAGACTTATATATAATAATTAGGGTAAATAGTCAGTCTAAACATAGTTTGATTGTTTATCGCTCCTTCTTACTCCATCGATACACTGAACAAATGAATCGGCCCTTTACGATTCGTCCTACTAAGGAAATTATTTCAATATCCTTACTTCCAATCCACATATTGCATTCAAAAAATAGTTTAAATCAGATATTTTACTTATTATGTTCTTTTGCAATTTTTGAATTTAATGTGTTTGTCGTATATAATGTTGTGGTCTTTAGGTAGATTCTTCCCCGTGGCATAAATGAGAGCAATCATGAAAATTAAGTAATTGTACGTAACACACCGTTTCGTGCACCATCCATGTACATTTTCTATGTATTTTTTTTTGGCCCAGTGGGGCATATATTTCAACAAATTAAATCAATGATAATCAAAAAGGTTGGTACAGATACGTAGTGATAAATTGATCAATAAATAACAACTATTTTAAACAAAACAAATATAAGAAAAAATTCAAATAATTTAGAAACATTCAATAAAGATTTCTTAATAAAGAATAAAAGAAAGCAATTGGAATGATAAAAGAAAGATGCTCGTTTTTAACTGTTCTCATTTGGTATAATATGTTTTGGACTTTGGTATGACAGCGTCACATTTGGCATTCCTTGTGAATGCTAGAAAATCTTCCTCAGAATTTTTGATCTTGAAAGGTCTTCAAGTGAGATTTGGAGGGCTTGATAACTATCTCTTAATGCAGGCAGTTCAAAGAAGAATCTGTTGTTTCTAGGTTATTTTTACAAAGAAACATTCTTTCGATTGTCTTAAAAACTTGTTTGCACCTCCAGTGAACCGGTCAAAGTCGATACTTGAATCTTTTTTTGAGTATGTAAGAAATTTGTTATTCACAGAAGTGACACAGTCACTTTTACTTTTTTGTATCCCACGTCTCTTTAAGTAGGCTTCAAAAGGTGCTATTGTTGAGACTGTGGAAGCATTGCGTAAAATCTTTGTGCATAAAATGGAGATCTTGATCCTGAAGGGTAAAATGGACGATTCATTCTAGAAGGCTTCCCGAAAACACTTATAAAATACTTATATGCAAGTCTGTTTAAAAATTATGATGAATGAATAACATCGCTTGCAATGTGAGAATTCAAGTTTTTGGGATCCATGCATTTAAAGAATTTAGAAGAGATGTTTCCCAAGCTATTGACGTTTCATATTTTTGAGGGCACTCTGTTGAGCTATTACAAAATCCTTTTATTCTTCCTGACAACTGGAGATAGTGGGTAAAACTTTTGATAGCCCGTGATAGGGTTATTTGTTAAAGTCGATTTCATTATTTTTAAATATTGCTTATTATAACTAGACCAATAGTGGCTGTTGTCCAAATCCAAAAGCAATTTAAGGACTTCCATAAATTTTGGACGTTCAAGACTCCCAATCCTCCAAATTTGAGTGGATGTGAAATCAATGTTGGGATAATTGGGATTCTTCTTTTATGGAAGCCAAAGAGAGAAATCTCCATAGTTAAAAATTCTTCGGATGTTCCGTGGTGATAAGGTGTAACACGAAGTAAATGAATTACACTCGGGACGATATATGTATTCCAGGCTCTGACTTTATCCCACACGTTTAAGTATTGTATAAATAGAAATATAATACACTACACTTATAAAATAAAGTCATAACCTAATACTTCTTAAATATAAGACAAATTTAAAATTTATTTATGAAATGGAGCTCATTAACCAAACAAACCGTTAATTTAGGTCATATTATGTTTTCATGTGGTTAATACCAAAAAAAAAAATATTATAGTTTGCAGGCAGTTTTTATTAATTGATATAGCTAAATAATTTACCCTTACAGGCATATTATTTATTAATTGCATTTTTTTTGCAGATTTTATAAATTCTTAAATTTCATGTCATATTTTTTTAAATATAAAGGTTACTAACATACCTCTATCTATTTTTACAGCTGTTACGCTTCCTAATATCCATTTCTTGTACAATAAAAACAATAGACTTAAAAGTGAGATTAATGCAAAAAAACTGTTAAACAGGACAACTCTACAAACGCTTATATGAAATAAGAGGATATTTTAGTTGATAAAGAACATTATAATTTTTTTACAGTTTCTCTTGTTTTGTATTTTCAAAGTAATTTTAATAAATGTATATTTGTTCTTTTTTAGTATAATAAGTTTGTTATTATTATTAAATAATATATAAGAATCTGCGTTTTTTTTTCTAAGACTAATTCTACAGGGAAATTAGTATACTTTAAATGGATCCTCTATGGATTTCCATGCATGATATACATATAAATATTTGTGCCTTTTATTCGTTAGTGAACAGTGCCTCTACTTTGTTATGCATAAGTACATGCAATATATGTACAGGAAAGTCGTCCTTGTGACTAAAGAAAGAGTAAGGCAGAAAAGAAAATAACTTAATTGTCTGAAATATATATGCGAGTATTTATATTTATACATATGTAGAAAGCTGATTAAGAAGAAGGAACATCTTTGTGGAACAAGGAACAAAATCCTACTGGCGGAGCACTTAGCTTCGGGGATCTCATCAGGGAAGAAGATCTGAGGAGGATCTTAATATCTGGGGCTGTTCGGTATTCGGCCCTCAGCATCAAGATTCCATGGACGTCGGGAGAGCGGTGGAGTTTGCTGGAGAGGTGGTGAAGTTCTACCTCACCTTTCTATTTGATTGCAACGAAGGACCTCAAAATGCTTTTACGTTTTTACAGCAAATTATGATATTTGTTGTTTTGACTATTTTATTTGTCCATTTTGTTAGATGTTTTACCGTATTTATTCTTTATTAACCTGATTTGACTTTTTATTTTGTGTAGTAACTTTAAACCTGTAGACAATCGAAGCATTTCGTCCCCGAGCCGTATATTGGAAGGAAGATTTTCATTTTAAGAGGAAAAATGTCTTGAGGATCGTTGCTATGGTTACCGGACATATTGGCCTAAACGCACACCTCTACAAGATGGGAAAGTCTTCTACCCCGGTTGCCGACTGAGTGAGGAGAGGATGAACCCCCTATCCCCTAATCTGCGCGTGTCCCCGAACGAGGATGGAGATGGACGAACTGGCCGAGGAGATGCAAAGAAGGAAAAAGCCCATGGAGGAGTATCTTCTAAGAGCCTTTTTGCTTTTGTGTCAATTTAATTTATCTCGAAATAAAGGTTACTTCCTAGACAGTTTATTACCGGCTGATACCGGATTGAGTTCCGGTGTGGTGGGGCTGATCTAGGAGCTAAACACACACACATTATTTAAACTAAAATGTTTATTAATATATGTACTCATATGCAATTACACAAAATTTCAATAAAGTCAAAAAAAATCCTATGAATCCAAATAACCTTCAATTAATTTGGGTAAAATGGAAATTACACACAGGAAAATTGATGGCTGAGAAAATAGCCCCTATTTCAATATATAAAATGCGTCATGCCTGATGTAGCCTCGAAGGCCCTTCCAGCACTAAAGGTTCCAACCCCGCCAATACTTGAGAAAACGAATCATGAAAAAATAGGGATCACAAGTCTCATTGGGTATAATTTTTACTTATTGGAGTCTCAAAACCACATACAATGAGGACTCGGGTTCAACCGATCACAACTACTGCTTATCACGGTTTCATACCTATCGCCAGTGGGTTCTCGGGCTCCACCGGTGACAACTGTGGTAGATGAGGGTTTAAAAACCCCGCCAATGTGTCCTCAAATTCGCCTGATACAAATGTTACACACATGTTGCCGGTGGAATCCAATGGCCGTTTGGTTAAAGGCTTAAAACTCCAAGAGATCGGCGAAACTCCAAAAGGTATGCAAGAATACATTAAGCATGATGAAACTCTATGCTCTAAATTTCAGGCAATTTTCTCTGTGAGCATTTTTTCAGTGGCACTAATTTTCTAGACCAAGGTAAATAATAAATTGTGTTATTTATTTTGATATTATTAAATTTAGCCCTCCCATTTAAACACATCCCTTGCCTAACGAATATTTCTACAGATAATATATGGTTGAAATAATATATTAAGAAATAAAACAATGAATATGATGTCCTTGCGGCATTTTGAATAATTACAATCTGAAATGAAAGAATTACATATTAATTATTATTTCGTAATGTTATTATAAAACTTATGAGCCAGCTTCAGCCGTATCTCATAAGTCTGTTGACAATTAGGGTATGAGTTGGTAAATTATATTTTTGTAACATCGAATTTTTGATTTTCTATTAATTAAAATTAATGTCAATTTAATGACATGAATATGATTCGTAAGAACATTGACTGTCTATCAGATTAGGGAAACATTTATGTAGGTGAAATCATCAGAGGGAATATGAATAAGAGTTTAGTAAAGGAATTTATATTGATTTATTTTGCCAAGATTAATTTGAATAAAAACTTGAATATTATTGTCTAACAGAATGCAAACTTTCAAATAAAATGTTGCAACACATTTAAAGAATTTTTTAATCTCAAAAATAGAAAACATACATTCAAGCTAGGATATTACATGAAGATAATGATCACTCAATACTTCGCAGCACCGGCAAGCTATGTATTATGGAGAACCCGTCCCACTATAACTTACAGATACCTTGTTGTTCAATTTATCTACTGCTTACTATACCAAGAATGCAATATCATTAAGTCGATGCTTAAGTTCATTCATGAGAATTGAATCTTTACACTTCATCATTTACAGAAAGTAAGATCTGTAATATTAACGATTAAACACTTTAACACTTAAAACTTCAGCCAAGGGGCTTAATTAAACTTACGAAACAAAGGAGATGACTTTTTATTTCTAGGGGATTTTACAAACTAGCCATACTTCTTTATGCTTTATAACTGTGCATCCTAAAAATGAATCATAAGAAAGTAATGCCCCAAAAATGGCAAGAGACAAAAGAAACATATGGTGGTGATTGATTTGGTCTCTCAAATTTTAAATATTATGCGTGCCTATATTCTTTAATAAAAAATATTTTTATTTTATTCTAATCTGTTTAAAAGGGATGCAAGTATCGATTAATAGATTAATCGTTAGTTGTTTCATTTAGTCGACATTTAATCGATTAATCGTTAAGGAACCAGTTTATCTTGTGGATTTGGGGTGGGTAAGTGCATCTTTATCTTTACAGGAAAAAATCTTTGACGTCACTGGGTTAAAATTCTCTAAAGAAGTTTTTTCTAATTTGTCGACTTTCAATCATAGAGATAAAATATATATCTCTATGCTTTCAATACTAAATCTTATTCCAATGACGTCTCTTTATATTTTTCCACTTCCAAACGTGAGGAGTTTATGTTTCCTGGAAAAACATAGCAGCGACAACGGTAATGGGGAAGACGTCGGTAAGGATCTCCATTATTCCAAACTTCACTTCTTCTAGAACGTTTCATGATTATATTAAAATAGTTATTTCAAAAAAAGAAATTATGAGAAGATTGAATACAAGATTGGATTTAAAAAACGGTAAAGATATTGAAGTTTCATTACTTCAGATAGAGGGCGCGATCTTTTGATTAATTGCAACTAATAAACTTTAATCGTTTAAAATCTTGTCGATTAACTTTTTGCATCCCTATAAGTCACTTGACTTCTTAAAAGACTGAGAGTCTTGTGTTGCCATAAATAGATATTTTACTCCTGCAACAGAATGATTTTCTAGTAACTTTTTTCCTTTGACAACTATTATATTTTTTTCCTACCTACTATTTTATATTGAGATTCTTAGTATCCTATAAGAGGACAAAATATATAAACATTAATTCCTTTCCTACGTATAAAAATTGATGAATTAAATATATAAATCATATTGCAATGAAAGATGTTTATTAAAGAATCGAAATCCATGAGAAAGAACACTTAACGTTTTTTCGGATGAAGTTCTTATCTCTGAGTTGTAGTTGATGAACACTGAAGGTATGTCTAATTAATATTTCATATTTATCATAATTCCAATTGGTTTTATTATTATTCACGCTTCAAAAAATCACAATCAAGAAAAAATACCTAGCGTGTTATCCTTACTAGTGAATATCCTTGGAAATGGTTGTGTCTGAATATAATCCCCTAGAAGATGGAATATCTATAACATGGACCTTTGTTTTAGTTCTTTAATATAGGCAGTCTCAACTTGGGGATCACAATAGAATTCCTGAGGGTCAATAAATCAATTTAGAAAATAAAAATGCTCAAAATTATTATGGTTTCCGATGTGGCGTTGTAGGACTATAAGTAATTCGTCTAATTTTGGGATTTCATAAGGCAACTCAAATCAGATACATTAAATTAGGGGTCGAAAAAAAGGTGAGACACACTGCTTTAAGGAACCTTTTAATATTACATGTTTATGAGATCACACTCTTGAATAAAGGATTAAATCACGGGCTATTAAACATATTAGTCATTGTTCCGTATATGTACATAAATGTATCTCTATGGAACTAATATATCATATTTTGTTTAACTTTTTAAAGCTTCACTGATTCCATTGATGATAAATTGTTTCGTTCTTTTCATAAAATAATGACTCAAGAAAAGAGCATTTTATAAACATGATTGACACTGTGTTCACATGCATCTACGTACAATATAGAAAGGAGAGTTACTTCTTAAGGTACAATATGTATGTGTACACACAATTGGCCTCTTAAATCTATTGTTGTAGGGGGGGTTCAATCTGAAGGAGGGTAGATGGAGGTCAACTCAATGGGAGAAGGGTATGATGGGTCTATCTGCAGATGGGAAAACTGCCATGAGTGATTATAAAGACTGATAAAGCACTGCCAGAAAAAAAGCAAGTTATTAGGCCAATCTCAGTGATTCATCATTTTCTTTCATAGCTTTGTTCGTCTTAATAAGATAAGTGGTGCTGGGGTTATCGTTTCCTTCCTTTTAAAAACGTAATATAATGAAGATACGTATGAAGTATTCGTAGATATCTTGCTGAGAAAATAATGCAAAACAAGAGCATTAAATCGAGAGACATCCGAGCCATCATGATTGCGACTGCACGATACCTTGCCTTTACAGTGAAGATTCCTGCAATCCATCCCATGCAAATACGTGGGAAATCCACTTATCATCTTTAAATTCTACAACAAGTATAGGGAATACGTCAAGAAAAACACGCTCAAAATAATTTATCTTTATTCATTCATTCTTGTATTTTATTCATTTGTTATTATCTAGCATTATTTTTTGTAATCATACTGGCAACCTTAATTCTTTAGATCTCTTTTACTTATTGACTTGTCACTTTATTTAGATTTCATATTTAATTTGAAAGTATAAGGTCTCTAACACTGCTTCATGTGTAACATCTCTTTTTGATGATAACGCTTCTTTACGAGAGTATAATTGAATAAATTAGAAGCTAAGTAATTGATATGTTTTTTGAAAGTTTAGTGGTTATTGGAAAATTATAAGAAAGCCATATTCTTCATTTATTGATATTGGTAACGTTTAAAAGATCGTCTAATTATATTTCTCCTCACAAAGTGGCCAATTTCACTTTTCGTCAATAATTTCCATAGTGTAAAGTTTTTTTATCAACTAAGCAGAAATCATAGAATAAATATATTAAGCAAAATAAAATAATCTCGTTATTAAATACAATATGATATGACGGTCTTATTGATGTATCAATACCCAAAATAAGGATTAGATACTCATTTAATATCATTGTCAAGCAAAGTAGGAAGTATGTAATTTGCCTAAAATGTATTTTACATGATTGATCATATAACTTTGAAATCCAAGTAAGGTTTTGAAATATATTTAAATTTACTCTAATGACCGATAAATCAAAAATATATAGATTGTCTAACTCCATTTTCCCTATTTAAAACATTTTTTTCTGTGACAAAAATTTGTACACGAACCTGTCATTAGAGTCATTAGAACTGTTTAATATTCATTTATATAGTTAGCTAAACATTTCTATGGTCCAACTACAATAGGATTGCTAATATTACTCAAGTTTCAAAAATCAAAAAATCAAATATTTTAATTTACATTGGATGGGGCTTAAAAACTATAGAGAGAGTGCTATAGCTCAGATTGTTAAGGCGAGTTCAACACTCAATGTGTAGGGTGCAGGTTCGACTCCCCAAAGAGAAAACCCATTTTAGGCAACCTCATTGACAGGATTAAATTTCGATGAACTCTTTTTACGAAATAATACTTAATTATATCCAACCCAATACAATTCTATCAAACCAAAAAGACACAAAAACTATTTATTTATATTTTCAGTAGTAAAATGTGATAAAATAAAGTTGGTGTCCATCGGGTGGAAAACTATAATATGGTTTCGTGAGAAATAGTCAATTACAGCAATATGAAGACATTATCAACACCAGGATTACTCATTTTATTCCCAGCTTAACTTATTTTACATTGTACCATGTATTTATAGAAGAAAATAATAGAATCAAAAAGGTTTAGTCAATTGATTAATCCAGTAATAACATATCTTTTATCATATTTATGTTTGGTAATAAAAAAATAATAATCACATACTATTTTATGCTTTTATATACTAATTGGTGATTAAAACTTAATACTTTATATATATTTGTAATAACTATGCATTCAATCATTGCAATAAAAATAAAATAAATCTGATGAAGACACTGATACACTACCCATGGTCGACACCTCCTCACTCCAGTGCATTTGTTTTTAGATCATAGAAATGTCATTTAATTATATTATTATTTTTATGTCTTTGAGTTCAAAATACTTCATTAAATAATAAAAAGCTGTTTCCTACTTCTTTACTTCAGCTTCACTGCTTCTCTGTTTTTATATGTGTATGTGTGATTATGAGAGTTCAAGAAGCCCTCATATGAAAACTCGTATTGAACAAAGAGAGTATAAATGTGGCTCTTGATAGGAATATAGTTGCTGTTTCCTTTTACCTCAGAAATGCGAGATAAAAAAAAATAACTGATCATACTTTCAAAATATTATTTCCTTGTATTTTGGTGTGTTTCTCAAGACACTTACATACTCCAGATCCCCAAGATCTACAACCAAATAGTGGTTAACCGATCAGTTCGAATGGAAGACTCATGCACACAAAGAGACTACCAATATGATCAAATTGTATCTGCTCATTAAATCTTAACGTGAATTGAAAGTTTAATCGTGATTGTATCGCGAAAAAACTGATATGATTTGATTATTTTGACAAATAGAACATAAAAACAAGTAAGTGCTGACAAATTTGAACGTCGAAAATCGAAGCATACTACTGGCATATTTTTATGGCAAAAAAGTATAAGCTGTAATATATTTTTTCCTTTCATATATTTTTTAATTTTTTTAATCTTGCAAAATATAAATAATATGTTTTCGTACTTAATAATAACTCATATTTTTACCTCCGCTGAGGAGGTATTATTTTCACTGGCGTTGGTTTGTTGGTTTTGTTTGTCAGGCAGGATAACTCAAAAGTGCGAAACGGATTCGGATGAAACTTTGTGGAGTTGTTGGAAATGCCAAAAGAAAACAAGTGATTAAATTTTGGCATCTCTGAGTGCTTCTTTAAGATGCAAAATTAGCTAAATACTAATAAATATTTCAAGTTAGCCTACTCTACCAATAGATGTCGCTGTGCTGTGCTCTCCTCTTTGATGAACTGGAATGCCCCTATAATTCAAGTGTGTAGAGTTAAAGGAGCAGTATGTAGAGTTATATAGGACAGTGCGTACAGGGTTGAAATGACAAAAGACCAAGTGATTCATTTGTGGGGATCGGCGGAGGTTTGCACTCTCGGAGTATATACTGCCTCATTTTATATTATTTTCAATGTATTGTTTTCTTAAAAGGGACGTGGTATTCTTCGAAACACCACGGGTGACGACCAACATTGCATTTACAACAAAATTACTATGCTATTCCTTTTAAGTATTTACAAACCTTAGTTCCTCAAATGTATATCCATTTTTTCTTCATTTCTTGATATTCATTAGTAATTCGCCGCCCTTGAATCGATTTGACCCAAATAATTTTTGTGGCTGCCCATTTTATGGTCACGTTATGCATGAAATGCTTTAACAGAGAGTCTTAATGGCACTTTGTTTGTACATGTTAACTAAAAATTGCATTTATTGCAGGGGGTTGATTTGCAATATTTTTCAGGATATATAAAGTATTAGCTCGTATTCGGCATAAAAACCTTCAAAGATAGCTAATCTCAAGGTATTGAAGAATTACATTTAATATTTTTTATTTAAAGCATTTTTAATCATCAGTAAAAAATGCAAATTTTTATCACTTTATGAAAAAACTGAACATTTTTCTCTCTTAAAATGTTGGTCATTCTATTACTTCTTTTAGAAAATATCTAATGAAGGAGTCGGAAATTTTAGTATTGGCTTAAGAATAAATAAAGTCACCTGAAAAATTCAAGTTATATCACAAGGTATATAAACTTTTTTGGAAGGCTGAAAATGGCATAACAACACGTTAGAAAATAAAAAAATTATATTGAATAATTTAATTAATGCACTATTTTGTAAGTACAATGGTTTGTGCCAAAAACAAAATCAACATGAGCTGAATTATTATAAAAGAAAGGGTCTAACGATCCGCGTGGCATCAATTAGTATTTGAATGAGTTTCACGACGTAATT
>CP045895.1:26881746-26907663 GCA_013387185.1 Caligus rogercresseyi
ATTTTGTCCCTAAAAATTAAGGAGTTATTACTAACACCTAAATACAGTCAAGCCATGTCAGGGATCAACTGTTATAGGGTCATTCGTCATTGCGTCCACCAAATTTCCAGGAAAAAAGCATTTATGGTCATGATTAAGTCTATAAGGATAATATAGAATAAAACTAAAGTTCAAAAAAGAAAGACGCGAGGCGGCTTATGTGCCTTCTTTCTAAAGTGTGAATTGAATACACACTTTTTCAAACTTTTACCCAAAGTATTCATCACAAAGAATAAAAACTGATCAAAGGACAACTATGAGCTTGAGAATTTAAATGTATTGAAAGTAATAGTAATGTCGCTTAGAAATAAGATTGGATCCCTTATGACTTGATACGACCAAAGAGCTGTAGGTCTGCCAAGATACGTTTTTAATAACCGTTTCCACGGTATTTTAAAGAATAATGGTTTTTTAGATTAATGATTTGACATCTCTCAAATACTACTGGACTATTTCCTGATTTTTTTTAGAGGGAAGCACAAAAAAAAGAGGAAGAAGAACAATGGATCAATGTGGAGTCTGTGAAAAGCATATACCTATTTTTTTAAAGTTTTCTTTCTGTGTATGATATAGACTTTATTGTTTATACAATATAGGTCATATTGTTTATTAAACTGTGATAATGTTCACATAGATTTTATTATACCTCAGCCGAAGGAAGGTATTGTTTTCACTGGCGTTGGTTTGTTGGTTGGTGGTTTGTCAGCAGGTAACTCAAAAAGTACAGAACAAATTCGGATGAAACTTTGTGAGTCGTTGGAAATGCCAAAAGGAACAAGTGATAAATTTTGGCATCTCTGAGTGCAGAATGAAGATGCAAACTGAGCTAAATACTAACAAATATTTCAAATTAGCCTACTCTGCCAATAGATGTAGCTGTGCTGTGAAATCGGGTGGCCGGGAGCGTATCTTCTCGGAATTTCAGTCGAGGGGAACCATCCCCCGTCCCTCTACGGCCGCCCCAGTCGTGAAAAATCCGCCTCGGAAGGCTCATAAGGACCCGTGAGGCGGAGGTTGCACTCTTGAGGTATATATGCCTCTAGTGGTTTATAATGAATTTTGAATGAGTTTATAGTTAAAGTCGAACAGTAAACAATCTTAAAATGGGTAGTTTGAAAACAATATTGTTATAAAATAAGTCATCTGTGTTGAAAAAGAATAAATAACTTTTATAAAGCGCTAAAATGTTAAGTGTAAAGATGTAGAAGCTATGAAAGGAATCACGACAAAATCTTTAAGCAGGGTTGCATATTGTTATGTGTATTAAAATGTTGGGAATTGTTTCTTTCTATTGTTACCTCCGCAAAGGAGGTATTGTTTTCCACTGGTGTTGGTTTGTTGGTGGGTTGGTTGGTTTGTCAGCAGGATAACTCAAAAGTGCGGATCGGAGTCGGATGAAAACTTTGTGGAGTGTTGGAAATGCCAAAGAAACAAGTGATTAAATTTTGGCATCTCTGAGTGCTTCTTTAAGATGCAAAAATGAGCTAAATACTAATAAAATTTCAAGTTAGCCTACTCTGCCAATAGATGTCGCTGTGCTTTGCTCTCCTCTTTGATGAACTGGAACGCCCTCTATAATTCAAGTGTGTAGAGTTAAAGGGCGTATGTATCGTTTAAAGGACAGTGCGTACAGGGTTGGAAATGACAAAAAGACAAGTGATTCATTTGGTGGGGATCGGCGGAGGTTGCACTCTCTGAGTGTATACATGCCTCTAGGTTTGTAACTGTTTTGTGGTGTTTTGTTTTTTATTTTGCTAGGAGACACGTAGATATAGATGTATAACGTTCGGTTTTTTAATGAGGAAATTGCTCAAAAATGTAAAAACTAGTTTGTCTACGAGAAATAATAATAGTATTATTATAATGAAATGTGAAAAAGATATGTAAGAAAAGTTTTAATAACTATTTTTAAAATACCATTAATTTTGCTCTGATCATAATACATTTTATCTGTTATATACCTAGAGCAGAAAAAAATTGTAGAAGGTTAGGTTTGAATAGTTTTTATAGTTTTATTAAGACGGTTTGAAAACATAAGTAAATAAAGCAAATAAGAGGGAGGAACAAAACACTTCATCGTTTGAAAGTGTTATGTATTTGTCTATAAAAAACAATTGCTCTAATATAGCGCTGAGCAGACATAATATAAACATGTAGGCATATGCTTACTTATAAAAATAGCTTTCGAATTACAAGATGTTTGAGCATAGTCTTGATTTACCATATCTATAATCACTAAATAGCTAGAATTTCAATATATCAATTCATAATTTAGCTAAAAAAATAATTTTTCCTTTACTTTTTGCATGATAAAATAGAAAGATTTGTGCTGAACAAATCATTCTCAATAGTTTTTTTAATTTGTTAGACCATTACTATTGTAAGAAAAGGGAAATATTAAAATGATTATTTTCCAAACAAAATTTAATTTTAAACAGTTTATATTTATGTACTAATTACAAAAAAATAATATTAAGCTTATAAATCCTTAGATATTAAAAATTGAGCAAAATAATTATTTAACAAAGGAAAAACTGAAGATAATAATATTAAACTTTAAACCAAAGAAGATTATCAAAAACTGAGTCAAATATATATATATAGCATATATATATATATATAGTATATATATAACTATATTTCATTGAACTTACACGGTGTAAAAATGACGTGAATTTGATAATCTGTTGTAAATAGTTAAGGAAGTGACAGATATATGAAATAAAAAAATCACATAATTTATTGTGAAATGTATTAATACATCTCGAAAGGATATCTGAAGAAGCTCAAATTATATTTCATTGTTTGATTACTTTAGTAAATCAAGATATCATAAGAAATTATATTTCTTTATTTCGCGGGTATTTTTAAATACGGAAGAGAGATAAAGAAAAGTGCTAGGGGCACAACTTTGAAGATTGAAAACTCTCTCGAAAGGATATAACCAAAACTTTTAATTCGGAATAGATGAGACAGAGATACCTCAGTTTTGTCTTCGGTTTTTATATATTCAATGTATATATACACATATTGAATGACTCGTATGTATAAGCATGTATATTTATGTATACAATAGGCTCAAGATATTGAAGAAGTTCTGGAGTCTCTTGCTACCATATAATACTATATTATATAGGCAAGGTATCAAACACACATACATACGTACGTACTGGGGTTTCAAGTTATAAAATAACGATGCCTCAAGCGGATTTTTATACATTTTATTGGTGGAAAACGCTCCCACTATCTAATATGTACTTGAGTAGAGAGGCCACTTACCTATTAAATATAACTAAGTTTCTACATTATGTAGTAGATACACTGTTTATTATATTTGTGAAATATCTAAGAAACATATGCAATGCCACGCTTTGCCATTACGTAAAATGTCTATATCAAGAAGCCTGTAGGGTAGAGGTTTATGATTAAAAAAATGA
Organism: Caligus rogercresseyi; assembly: GCA_013387185.1. Classification (NCBI taxonomy): domain Eukaryota; kingdom Metazoa; phylum Arthropoda; class Copepoda; order Siphonostomatoida; family Caligidae; genus Caligus; species Caligus rogercresseyi. Next base: position 26,885,223 of record CP045895.1, read on the forward strand.
AGCCTGTCTACGGACTACATATGATGATAAACTTGACAGTTTTTTTATTATTATTTCATAATACCTTCACTCCATAATGAATATCAAAGGGTAAGAAGGATTGAGAATGTTTATTTTGGTTGTCATTGTTATTTGCAAATAATTTTCTTAGGTGATCAAAGATCAACCGATTTTAAAATGAATTGTAATGGGTGATATAGGTATACCTATAATTATAAATTATGTTAGCTTATTAAATAGAAAAACATTGATATTATAGGCAAGAAAAAGAAATGGTAAATCTTGATAAGTATTTATCATTTTCTCCGAAGAAAATTTAGTATTATTTTATTCTACGTTTAATGGTTTGGATGATATTTTAACTTAATTTGTATGCATTTCAATATAATGGAAGTCATTTTTATCATGAAATTTGTTTATTTTAGGTTTATCATTTTACTATATACGTTATAAGACTTGCATCGGGAGTTGTTCTATCGGTATTGATTCAATTCGATTAAAATCTTATAAGTAATTGATATGCTAAAAGTAAGGAAAACTTGGTTCAGCATACTAAAACTCAAGATTTTTTAACAATGCACTTTTATTTTTTTGAGGACTTTTGTTAATATGGAATTATTACATAGGTAAATCCAGATTACATATTATTAATTGTCTTTTAATATTAAAAAAACACTAATTAGTTTCCATCTGACTCGACGGGAATCTTAAGACTGAAGTAGATAAATGTAGTCAACTCTCCAAATAAACCAACACACAAAAAGTAGCATATAAAACAGACAATAATAAGATTCCAAACTGAAATTAGGGAATTGATTGAAGTCAAAGACTTTACGGCCATAGAGATATAAAGATATAGAGAGCTGATTCCATTCAATAGCAGAGAAACAGCGACCTATTGTTCTGTGTGTCCACTATAAACAAGTAAGTAATACTACGTCATCGTAAGCGATCATAGAGATATGAACATAACACAATGACGTATTTCTCTTCCCTCCAATAGCAGAGAAATATCGTTCAGCTATATTCTTGACACAGTGACGTATTTCTCTGACGTAGTTTAATAAGCTCTCTATATCCTTATATCTCTATGTATACGGCAAGCTACTTTATTTATTGTATGTTTAATAGTGGTCATATCTGGAGTTGGGCGCCATCTTGTAAATTCATTAAACAGATAAAAAAATAGTTAAATGACAAATTACTTTTTTTAGGTGCTTGCATTAAAGAAGTAAATATAGTTTAACCGTTACTAACAAAGCTATTATGTCCAGCATCGTGCGTAGAGCAATTATTTACAAAATTAAATTGGATGCCGTGCATGGAAAATTCCTCATGTTCATTTAAAAATATTTTTTGGCTACCTCATTAATGTTGTTATTGTTGTTTTTATTATTTATTTCCAATGGTTGCCCATAAGAAACATCAGAAATGAAAACCTTCCCTTCTGAAGCAGTGGTCCCCATCTCTACCATAGTCATTAATATTCCTCTGATAATACAAGAGCCCTGCATTACGAAGGAGCAACGTTGTATACATAAATATGTATACTAAAAAAAACAAACACTCCGCCATAGACTCCCATTATGAAAGGATTTATGCATAATGATCCAGGCAGTAAACATATTTCCAATATCGCCTTTAAAAATGAATGAATTGCTGTGCAATTCTGGGCTTCGTTTGCAGTAGTATTTAACCGTGAACCATGTGAAAAACAGGTGTTGAAGATGTTATAAATGTAGATAAAATGACTGCCACGCAAGGTGATTGTGGTAAACAATGAAACTAGCTCTACATTGTAAAAAGACCTTTGGGAGTAAAAGAAAAAAAAATCCTCTGATATTACCAGTAATGCCATTGATTAATCGTTAGGAAAAGCTTTAACCTGCATTTCATAACCATTGCAAGCCTGTTTCTAATAAGTTCCAGTTTTTGCATAATTCCGTCCTTGTTTCTTTATTTCATCAGTGCTTATTCCGACATGTCTCTTCCCTTCTTATCCAGTCTATTGTTCGCCCAGTTATTTTATCCGTCTATGACTTTATAGTACTTTCAAAGGAAATATATTTTTATTACATTAGCGGAGCCAAAGATAATAGATAATAAAAGATGCGCCGAAACGCATGTTTAGATTCCTCTGATTAGAAAAGAAAACTGAAAAACGTCACCATGACGTCACATTATCGATTTGTTATAATTAAGGCATAAAAATATATTATTATCTTCTTTTCTCTCATTATCTTTCTGTCTGTTTGATAGAAAGGACTATACTTTTATGGACTATTGAAAAATATAAATAATCAAGCCTTTCAGATGTTCATAAATTGGCTGAGTTTCGGCCTGAAAATTGAAAATATAAAGCAGATAAATATTATTTAAACAATTTCAATTTTTTTTGCTGAAAATCATGTGAATGTAGTTACACAGAGTCATAAATATCTTATTTTTTATATGAAATTATATACGAGGTTGTGTGGCTTCATCCATATGAGTCCACCATATATTATTTATTATTGTTATTTATTTAGATAGTGTAGGTATTGTATATACAGGCAAATTGTCTATGTGATGACGTCACATTTTTTTTGATTTGTATTATTGGAAATATCCCTCTTTGTTTACACGAGCTCTGCACCCCCACCCCCCCCCCCCCCCTGGCTGGAGCCATATGTCAGAAGCTTTTTATTGCACGTTAACAAAAATAAATCACCAAATAAATTGACCCAAACGAGAAAAAATATTAATTGTAGCAGGAATTCAGTGTTTTTAAGTTATCATACCGTGATAACATTTTGTAGGATTAGCCTACCTTCATCGTAAGATGCTGATGTTAACTCTTCAATATTTTCTTTAATTTTTGGGCAGTATTGATACGCTTGAGTCCACCTACTGTTGAGATCAGCGTCGTTTCAAGACAAGAATGTAATGGCTAGAGAAGGAACCCGTTTTCCTCTTCTTTTCCATGAGTAGTTCGCCAATTGTCAGCGAGGCAGTTGACATATATACCATATGAGCAATAAAGTTAAATAATTTTTTGTAGGAGCACCATTTAATTACTTGCTTATGCAATGTTTGGAAATATGTCTGCTAGGGTCCGTAATTATTCAACCCCCAGTTTTTCAAAGTTTTTACAATTCTTCATCCTTAGATGTTCTGTAGGGTTCCAGCAGCCCCTGGCGAGGATTGGAGTTTTCTTCTTTGTTAACTTCTATTCCCGATATATCTTAATTTTTTTAAAACACCATAAGAATGTCAAATCGTTTGATATATATATATGTATATATATATATATATATATATATTTCCTTTTACCATTAAAATAACAAAATAAGCGTATAGTTATACAACATGTTATGTTGAACCTAATTGCACTCCAAGCCCCCGAAACTTGTGATTCAATATGGCGTTTAATTGCTCCATTGCAGTAGCAAATAGTAAAGGAGAACACTCTTTGCCAGCTACTTTTGAAATATTCACTTTGCAAGCCAAATCAATTACAATAAAAGAGTCGGAATTGGGTTGAAAAAGTGTTTACATTTTATACTAAGAGGTCACATATGTCAATGAACCATCGTAATATGATATTATAAGACAATCCTTCTTGGAAAAGAGTAAGTTTTTTTATATTCTCTGTTTGATGTTATGGGTTTGTCTTCATCGTTATTCTACATAGAAATAAGTACAAAACTACTTCTCCATAGTCATAATGATAGTAATCAAGGGACAACTTCTTCTTATGTCTACTATATCATTATTTTCATTAATTCTTAATCCCAAATTGAGACGTATCATCATCATCAAAATTGTTTTCTTCTTCTTCTTTCTTCTTCTTCTTCTTCTTATACAACTACTATTATCTACCATCGAGGTTCCAAAATGTTATTTTTTTTTGTGACTGTGATGGTGTGTCGGGGGAAACGTTGTACATGGAGAAGAAGAAGAACTTTTGTTTAAGGTCCTCCTCAAGAAAATAATTCAATTTAAGACCTTTTGTAATGTATCTGTGTACCTATATATGGTTGTATATACTTTTTATACTCTTCTTCTTTGCTCTCTCACGAGAGAAAGAGAGAGAGAGAGAGAGGAATGCTTCAGTCAAGATGGTATCAAGACTTTTCTTATACGTATGTTTGTAGTAGCAGCAGCAGCAGTTGCCATGCCTCTTCTTCCTCCTCCGGAGAAGATAGGTTGATAAATTATTGTTGTTTTACACACATGAGTTGGAGGAATCAGGATAGTTCTATGAGAGAAATAATGCTTGCACATGCATAATAATTGATATTTCTTCTTGAAAAAATGTAATGCATATACTAATAAGTGTATTAACATATATTAAATAATATAAATATTATATAATATATATATATATATATATATATATATATATATATAATATATATATATATATATAATATATATATATATATATATATATATATATATATATATACAGAGGCGGAGTGGCCGCGAGGAGTACCGGGACTATTCCCGGTGGGCCGCTGCCTCAAGAAACATAAAGGCCATTGACAGCCTCCCAATGATATATTGGGGCCTGTATAAGGCCGACGAGGGCATAATTGTCCCGGTGGATAAATTCCCATATATAATATACTATATATATATATATATACATAAAGAAGAGAGTGCGAATGCCGTGTGCGTTAAGGCGTGTCAACTCTCAATGTTGAGGGACCAGGTTCGAATCCCGAGAGGGGATGATAATTTTGGTCTACCTCATTGATAAGATCCTTGGTTCGATAGACTATTTAATGCTATAATGCTTATCTATATCCAGTCAGATGCAATTCTATCGAACCATAAGGCAAAAAAGGGTTCGGACCTCTTTTTTAAGTTCTTGACCTGAGTAGAGTTTTAAGATATTGTTTAACATTAGGAATGCTTTAGTTCCTTGGCCGCGTGCTCAACAACCGACTTTGAGGGCGTAGGATCAAATCCTGAGAGTAGTGGGAGGGCAATATTGATCTACCTCAAAACTATATATATCTATACTAATAAAGAATTCCGTTCGTTTGTTCGTTCGTTTTCCTGTATCTCCCGAACAGTTCATTAGATCCTGACGAAATTTTCAGTGAATAGTTTTGAGAGCTCGGGGAGTGTTTTAGTGGGGTTGTCAACTCCCGGAAAAATTCGTCATCGACATGCTTATTTTATTCATCAAAACGTTTTTTGTCGATTTTTTAAAATTGCCAAGTTAGATTTTTACCAAATTTTCTACATGATTACTTAAAAATAAGTTTTTTTTCTATCCCTGTCTTTCCCCCAAATTTAAGTTTTGTGGAAAATATGGAAAAAAGCAACATCGCACTAATCAAATTTTAATAATGCTACAGATGGAGAGTGATGTCAACCACTCTTAACTTTTCTTTATAAATGTATGAAGTCGTACTCTCTCTAAGTTTTTGTTCTTTTCCCCATCAACGGAGATCAAACAAATACTCTGATATTCAGTACTACCTTATATATATTCGGTACTCTATGTTTCCTGTGAATGATCCAAAATATTACTTTTTATGAAGTTAAATACCCAGCATTAAGGAATACAAAACGGAAAAAATGGCAATGAAGACCCAATTATAACTTTTTAAGAAACTGATTTTAAATGAAAAATTACATGCGATGATTTTACTGAAATTACTCGTGTGATTTCTTCTTTGAACGATGTTTAAATACCCAGCCGTAAGGAATACAAAACGGAAAAAATGGCAATGAAGACCCAATAACAATAGTTGAAGGAACTGATTTTAATATGAAATGTCACATGCGATGACATCACTGAAATTATTCGTGTGATTTCTTCTTTTTATGATGTTTTAAATACCCAGCCTTAAGGAATACAAAACGGAAAAAATGGAAATGAATACCCAATTAAGATTTTAAGGAACTTATCTTAGTATGAAAAGTCACGTGTAATAACATCACTAGAATTATTTATGTGATTTTTTTTCATTTCAGACTATTGCCGAGTTGGAAAATCCGGGCAGCGCCGGGTAACATTTGCAAGTATATATATATAAACAGGGCGTATACATATAATCCAGACTAACTAAAACAAATTTTGAAATGTTGATAACTTATTTATTTATCAATATTTTTCAAAAACTTTTGTTAAATAAAAGGCACACATATATAGATATTTATTTTTCAATATAGTCAGCGGCGACGACCATCTCGAGGCGGTGCCTGAAGCGGCCGCAGGCCTTGGCGACGACGTCCTTCTTCATATTGGCGAACTCCTCCACGATGGCGGCCCTGAGGGAGTCGACAGTGTTGTGAGCGTGCTTGTTGGTCTTGTTCTCGACCATGCCCCAGAAGAAATGGTCGAGGGGTTGCAGTCAGGGGAGCTGGGGGGCTACAAGTCTTGGAACCAGTGGTAGGGGAGGTTCTCCAACAGCCACGCCTGGGTCTCCCTCGACTTGTGGGCGGGAGCCGAGTCCTGCTGGAAGACATAGGGCCTCCCATTCGCCACCAGGTCCATCCAGGGCTTCACGACGTTCTTCATGACGTCGATGTAGATGGCCGTGTTGACTTGAGGCCCTTCTCGAAGAAGTGGGGGGGCATGACGTCCCCCTCACTGCTGATCATCCCCAGGATCATCACGGAGGAGGGGAACTTCGTGTGCTTGACAACAGGCACCTCGTCAACATTTTGGCAAATCCACCTATCATTCTGCCTATTGCTATTCTGGTCCTGGCTAAAAAAACTCGTCGGAGAAGAACCTGAAGAGACCGGCCGTCTCGTGCTTGAGGTTGTTGAGCAGGACAGGCGCCTTGACCCTCCTGGACTCCCTGGTCCCCTCCGTCAAGATCATCCTGTGCTTCTTCTTGTACGAACTGTAGCCCAGGTCCTTGTTAATGGTGTTGGCGATGGTCTGCTTGGAGCAGCCCATCTCGGCGGCCAACTTGGCGTAGGACTTGTTGCCGTCCTCGTTGACCTTCCTCTTCACCTTGGCGACAAACTCGTTGGTCCTGGTGGCCCCCAGGGGACCGAGAACGCTTTTTGCGATGAGCATCATTCTTTTTTATTTAATTTTAATTATTTAATTTGCAAAGTTTAGTATTTGGATAGGACCCGTCTTACCAAAAAAATCAGTATCAGTGGTAGCGATACCATAAGGATATATTATTTTTGTTAAAAAACATTTCCCAAAATAAACTGCTTTACTTGATTTGTTATACATCTTAAAACATTCATTTTTATTTGAAAATTGTGCATTTACTTATATGATACACTTCGTCCATAAAACTATATAAACAATTAATGGTAAAATAAATTATTAGCTTTCTAACAAAAATTCAGTTATAAAATAACGTTCTATTTGACTGATTTTTATACCTTAACCGGAATATATTTGTAAATGTTTTATAAAATAACTCTTAACATACATAGTTAGTGAAAATGTAATTCTTAACCTTAAAAGACCTCTCTTTTAGTAATAAAAGCAACAAAACAATCAGATATAGAAAAACAAATAATCAGACTTCAAGATGCCTTACTCTGAAGCAAATCACAACCCCCTCACCATGGGGGATCTACCCAAAAAATCCCTAGCTCTGTATTTGGCAACGCCCTCTATATCATTATTTTAATAATAATAAAAGTTCGACTCTGCTCAGAATGACTTAATTTATTTTCTTATGAAAGGAAGAGTTCATTTATTTTCTTATTCTTCTCTTGTGCCCATATCAAGTTGAATCAAGGTAGAAAATCAAATTTCCTTTTGAAGATGCTTAAAGACGAAAATAAATGGAGAGAGAGGGGATCGTAATATATAATACTCCTTATAAAAAGTATATCATAGCGAGTCCCTGTATCTTGATTAGGGAGTCAGGGGTGTAGAGGAAGAGCAGGTATTCTAATGACACCATTCGTTAGTTTCTTAGAGCAGGAATTAAATTATAATATATTTTGTCAATATACATAAATTAAAGAGGGCATTCTACTGCGAATGAAGATCATTCTAATTGGGTTAAGAGCCGGATGAAGATGAACATATAAAGTATAGAAATTATGTATATATGCGAGTGTGTATGAGCTCTGTCAGTCACAGAGAGGGGGGTATTAGGATAGATACCTTGGAGGTAATTGTGAAGCCATTTGTACTTGCAGGGGTGAAAGCTCTTCAAGGGTTGTAGGAAGGGAAATTATATATGCATGATAATCAAAAACTTTTATAAAAGTTAAATGAAGAAATAAAAATACTAATATATATAGGATATATATATATATATATATATATCCTTCTTAAAGCTGAGTGACGATGCAAAGTAGAAATGGAATAGGGCAAAAATGTCAACAAATGTAACCGCTTTTAGAACCGTTGAATCGAATTATTTGCGCTTCTAACAAGAAAGAGCAGCTCAAAAGAAAGAAAAAAGCAGAAAGGACAATGAAGTTGCTTGATATGTGTAAGGGACACCAAGGTCCAGCTACAAGAGACTCTCTTGACTTGATTGAAACGCAAACAGAAAACAACTGCTGTCATAGATAGGCTACTTAAGTGCCATAGTGGCATCAAATATTCGTCAAATGAGAAGAATCTAAGTTGACGGGAGATTTAAAATGAATATGTCTTCATGTAGTGAACTGATATAATCAATAAGAATTCCATCAAGACAGAGTCAGATCTAAATTCAGATGTTAACACACTGCTCAAACAATGTTTAGGTGTGAGAGAATAGTGTTATATAGGTATGTGATACTAAAGTATTGTTATGGTGCTTCATATTAACATTTTATATATATATATACAGGGTCCCACGCTAAATTTGACACTTTGGTTTATTGCACGAAGCGGCCGCTATGGGGTTACGATCGGGCCAGCTGGGCTTTCTACCTTTAACCTCAGTAGTTGAGCACAGCTGGTAACGATAACAATAGCGTCTGACAATTTTAACCCGCCCGAATCCTGGAAACGCGTAACGGCAGTGATGATGATCCGCGCCGGTTGCAAGGATATGGAGATTATGAAGACGGCGTGCGTGGATAGGAACACTGTCAAGTCCATCAGATCGGAGCTGGAGGAGTCCAATAACGACTACGAGAAGGTGGTGGAGAGAAAAAAAGGGGAAAAGACGTTCTGCTTCCTTAGGACCCCGGAATTCGTGGAGAAGCTCCAGAAGAAGGTGCAGGAGGACCCCAGCAAGTCCTGCACCAAGCTGGCGGAGGAGTTGGGGGTCGGGAATACCACAGTTAGGGTGTGTATCAACGAGGACCTCCGTTACCACTTCTACAAGCGCCGCAAAGGGCAGATTTTGACCGAGAAGGCCCAGGAGAACCGGTTTAACAAGGCCCTGAAGCTCCTGAACAAGTTGAAGCACCCTGTCCACAACGAGACTCTCTGGTTCTTTTCCGACGAGAAGAACTTCACTCAGGACCAGAAACACAACAGCCAGAATAACAGGTGTTGTGTTAGGAACTCCCACGAGGCCGGCCGCCGTGATTGTGTTCGGCATCATCAGCTCCGACGGTGACGTCATGCCGCCTCACTTCTTCCCCAAGGGCCTGAGACTGGACTCGGAGGGGTATGTGGCACTCATGAGGGATGTGGTGGCCCCCTGGATAAACAAGGTTGCCGCTGGGAGGCCCTACGTGTTCCAGCAAGACTCGGCGCCCTGCCACACCTCGCACAAAACCCAGAAGTGGCTGTCCGAGAACCTGGACGACTACACGAGCCCGAACATCTGGCTGCCCAACTCCCCCGACTGCAGCCCGTGCGACTTCTACCCATGGGGCGCGGTTGAGAGGGATACCAACCGAACTGCTTGCAACACTATGGCCGAGTTGAAGGCCCGCATCACGCTCTGCTTCAAGAAGTTGCCGAGGGACAGGTCAGGTGCGCATGCTCCAGGTTCCAGTCCCGGCTGAAGACGGTTGTCGAGGTTAGGGCGCGTACTTCGAGTAGAATCTAAGCCAACACCAATACAGACAACTTACTTTTGGAATTTTTTGATTTAATAAAGAATTAAAGATTCTATCCATGTTTGTTTTTATTTTTCGAGTGTCAATATATATAAGTTCATACAAATCCCAAGTCCATGTTTGATATTATAAATTATATGTAGATAAATAATATTTTGTTCTTGTTTTTATAACAGACGGCCCTCAATTCAATAATAATTGATGAATGAAAGTAATATGATATGATAGAGATGTTATAAACCACAATGACTTAATATCGAATGCCATACTACTTCTATGCTTCTCTACTTATTTTCAATACTAACATGATGAATCAAACTTACAATTTGCAAAAAAATAACTGATCCATAGTGCAGTTGAGTCCACTAGTTTCCAAAATAGATAATCTATAATGCAAAGTTTAAATATTGCCTCCAAAATAAAGATGGTGGATTAGTTGGCATCTACGCATGATATATACACTTTCATACAACATCAATTTTTTAAATTAAGAGTAATAGATTTTACGTTGATCGCAAACGTCTAACTACTCCAAATTATGCAAGGGGTTATTTATAATCGCAGCTTCCGATCGTTATCAACGTCCTATAGCCAAACATTCCGGATTTAATTTTTTAAAGAAATTAATGCGATACTGGTCGGTTCATGAATTTTAGCTTGTCCTATTCTTAATGAGTGTTCGTTATATTCCTTCTGGCACTTTTATAATTATAATTTTACATTATATTGTTTAATTATGTATGTTTTAGTGCATCTTTCTCCATTTGTATATAAATACATATATATTTTTTATATACTTTAAACAAAGAATGGTTAGAAAATAGATATATTATTGATGTAATCCCACATTTTTATAACAACAGCATTGTTTTTAGCATAAGTATCTGGGTTTTTGTGGTTTGTGAAGACACCTCGTATATATGAGCCAGAACATTCAGTCGTCATTTAGACCGTTTTTTTCCTTCGATTAATTATGTATGCCATGACCATATATGAAAAAGAATATATATTAACACGTGGATGATATTAAATAAATAAAAAACCTAGAGGTTTTGAGTAGACTCCTTTATATTACTGACAGCCAAGTTTGCACCCGTAAATGGGATTGTGTATGGTCATATTTTGTATCAGCTTACCTAGTTCAATGGATGTTTTAAAGTTTTTGCTATAGGAGCGTCTAAAATATGTATTTGAACTGAACATAAGGACTGAATAAAGTCTTTTAACATTTGGAAATATTTTATAACCATTTATTTTATTCAAACAATTCCAGAACGTGCTGATTCCTAGTGGAGGTTCGCGGGAGACTTGGTTCGCTACTTTCCCTCATTCTCAGACAAAACAGTGAATGATCTTGAAAAACTTTTACGAACTTATTGATATTATATCAGAAGACATTTTTGTAATTAATTTACGAGTTTCATTTTAATTGTCACTGTGAATTTTTACCGTTTTTTACCGCATAGTTTTTTACGGAAAAAATCCTTTATAACGACTAGAATGTTTTTCTATTGAAATTGACTTTTATATTTTGCGATTTAGTTTTAAACTAGAATGTATATATATATATATATATATATATATATATATATATATATATATATATATATATATATATATATATATATATATATATATATATATATATGTAACTTCGCTAAATAGAATAAGGTCGAATAAAAAAAAAAAAAAAAACAATGCTACACAATCAAATTTTGTAATTTGTTATAACGATCGGTGCCCTTGAAAGGTACTCGACATAAAAGTCCCGTCATCCTCATCATCAGACGGAGGAAAATGGGCATGAAAATTTGACTTTTTATTTTGGCAAGTTTTATCACATATATGACTGTTATCATGTCTATGATAAGAAGTCATCGAAGATTTTTTTCGCAAACAAATATAATTTTGTTTATATTCTTACTGGAAAATGGAATTAAACTATAATGCTTGTATTTAGTCATATAAGGCTTATATAATTTTATTTGTGCAACTGTTTATTTGATATCATGTTATTTTTGATTGTTTGTAATTTATTACACTTTTTCTGGAAGACAGATAAAAAATATATCCTCCTTAAATTTTTTTTTGGTTCACATAAGTTTATTTAATATTGGTAACAAACAAATTAGAATAAACTATAATACAAATATAAATAAATAAAACTCTTATTAACAGTTACATAAAAACATAAATGAACATTATAGTTCAAATAAAAAAATATCATGAATTCTCAGTAAGACACGATTCCTATACATAAAATAAATGTTTATAAAACTACCTTCGTAAATATTCAGGCAAAGCGGATAATTATTTAGTATGCTTATTTTCCCGTAAGTGAATTTGATCTGGATATATTTTTGTAAAGTTTAGTTTAACTTCAAATTATACATATTTGATTCTCGTACTAAAAAAGAAACTTAAATCCCGGATGAGTGTCTATATCTAAAGAAAACGTCTTGTGCTGCTAGAAGTGCTCAAATTTATACCACCTATGAAGATGAAACGAAGTTACTTTGATCCACATGCATGAATACTAGCCTTTTACATGGACAACAATAACAACCATATTTTAAATAGGTTCATATAAGCCATTGCAATAACCACCAAGTCGTTAAAATTCATTTCCTTTAGAACTTGTGCTCGGAAAGGCATTTTTATAAATAAAAAGACATTATTATTATTTTTATTATTTCCACAATATAAAGTTTAATATTGAATGCATATATTTAACCAAGGGAGATGAATATGAGCCCCCCTGGAAGCTCCAAAGATATAAATCTCTTTTTATAAAAAGAGGGGGGGGGGAGGGATTTATATATGTATAATTATTTAAATTAGGTAACCTCGCTCTGAAACATTAAAAAATCTTTCTTTTAAAAGATTTTTCTCTACCCCTTTGTCTTTTTTTGCCCGTCTATGATCATCTTTTTTCTTTATTAAAAGCCTCAGGCAATAACTAAGGTTATGGTGAAAACCAGAAAACATTCTTATCTCTAAGAAAAATAAACATATATCATATTTTTATTATGCGTATATTTTTTCTTTAATATTATGATATTTTAACAACTCATGATAATATACTGGATACTAAAATGATACATGGAGGATCGGGTTATTCCTTACATTGGTTCAAATCTCTTTTCAGTGTGCTGTCTTAGTTAATCTGTGAGATCGAAGGGCCCATGGACTTATTACATTAATGTTGTATTTTATTCATCTATATTACAGGGGTGATTGATTTAGTGATTGATATTGGAGATAAAGAGATTGTTAAATATTTATTCATCAAATATATATATAATTTATGTAACTTTTCCATACCTTTGACTTTTTGTATGCAATAACTCAAATGAATTAGTCTGCTCCAACCCAGTATTAATCGAGTCTATATCTCGAGTTTTAGAACCAATTTTTTACTGATCCCATTTAGCCTCCCCAATTAAGTTGTTTTGTTTAGAGAGGGTAGATCAATATTTGTTCGCCTTATTGAAAGGTTCAATAACATATTTTTCTACGAACATTAATGCTTATTCATATTCACACCAAAACAAATCAGTAAAAAAGTATGCCATTACAAGTAGCGCGGCACTAAAATATCTTAAAAACGATTTTGAGGAGGAGGCATTGTTTTTTTAAAGGAATATATGTAGTTTTGCATCTGATAGCAGACTATATTCTTTAACAATAATTTTACTCTATAATATTCAACTATATGTGCTTAAAAAACAGTATATAATAATATTTTACTTATTTATGTTATTTGTTGTTGTGTATTATTTGTACCGTTTTTTAGATAATAAAATGAATAATATTATAACCTATTCTTGTAAATGATTTATTAATAGATGTTCTTGATGATATTATTCTCTTCAAAAGCTTAATCGTTTTTAACCTCCTTGGTTTGACCTAATAAACAGTTGAAAAATGTATGCTCCAAGGAAATGAAAAACGAGTGAAGATTGTCCCCATTCAATAATAAAACAATTTAAACTTTTTTATTATTTAAATGTTCGTGAAATATAATTTTTTATCGCACATGTCCTCCCCTCTCCCTATATATTATTTTCGACTATGCATATATAGAAAGTAAAGTTATTCCCCCTGGAGCTACGTGTTAGGCATTTTAATTCAACATCCAGCTATGGACATATTAGATAAGAGCGAGAAAAACTCATATAAACAACAATGGCATGCAAATTGAGGCCATTGGGAGTTAATACTTATTGGATGAGTATAATGGTAATAATAATGCTTGCACACGAAACACTTTAAATGAGATCTCCACCCTTCACTCTCTGATGAATGTAATTTAAATGACCCATGGATGTTTCAAAAGCTCAAAAGGGCGATCAAAATAAATGAACATCATTTATGAGTTCAAAAACAACCTTTAGAAAAAGGGAGAAAAAAATATAGTGCCCAGAAAAATCTTTATTGATGTTCAAATATTTATTAGTGTATTTGCATGCAATAAACTATGGCTTGTGCAAAATAAAATCTTTACCGGTTTTATTGCCCCTCAGCTTTATTTTTTTTTGGCTTCAAAACGGTTTTCTTTACTTATCTGATTATGAATATTTGAATTGCGGGGATTCATTTTCTTTTGAAATAAAGATGAATATAGATGAAATAAAGAAGTCAGACCATTTTTGGGGTAGCAAGAAGAAAAGTTGCGTTCCTTATATATATATGCAATCCCCAGAAGTTATTATAGCATTATATGTTTGAAGTGACTATTTGATTGAAATTTATGTCCTGAGACTGTGAATAAAAATATACAAATATTTTTATTTAGTTTCAATTAAAGAAATACATACTTTTTAACTATTTGAATTAAATTTTTAATGTTGAAATAAAGGATTGATTAAGTCTTCATCAGTCAACATTTTATTTTCTTAATAATTGTGAATTTTTGTCTTATTTTCAATGAACTTGTACCCTAAGAATATGTTAACATATCATCATTTATAAGGAACAAATTAAAAAAATAGCAGTAGGCACAAGACCATCATAATCTAAAAAGCCACGATAATAAACCCCAGTTTCTATTTGGTATTTTCAAAAATTAATTGACCTCAAAGGTTTTTCCAGACATTGGACTTTTTGCGTACTTGCTCAATTCCATTTCTATTCCCAGCTGCCAGAAGGCTTTATTTTTTTTCTTCTTTGGACGAATGGAGCCATCACCTGGACATAAAAACATTTCTCATCCACCAAGTAGCTGATTTGGATGTTTTGGGGGGAGGCATCAAAAACTTTTATCGAATTTAAACTTTCGAAGCGATGTTGGTTAAATAATGAATTTTCATCTAGAGTATATAAATACTTGGTACTTCAGGAGTTTCTGTGTATTTGATTTCACTTTATGTTACCGGTCAATTACAAAAGAAATTGTTAGGAAAGAATAGGATTCTAGGATGGAGGCACACTTACCAATAAGAAATTACTTCGAAGCCATTAACACAGCTGACAATTTGTGTAAATCACCCCAAGATCAGTTGCTATGGTGTAATCTTGTTTGACCCAAGTATAAGGACGAAATATATGAAAAATGCTGCCATAAACTCAGCTCAGCGCCATTTTAATTGACGACTCCATGTTTAAACTTCTTCAGAAACACCGTCTGAAGTACCCTCATCCTCTGTATCTCACTCTGTATATAATCTTCCAAACAGATCAAGGCCTCCATTGAAGAAAAATCGTTCATCTAAAAATATTCTGACGTCCGAATCCGAAAAAAAAACCCGCTGCAAGATCAATCGTGTGGAATATTTAAAAATAAATAAATTTTAATTTAAAACAACAGAAGATTCACAATTCAGAAGGACAATGGAAATGATAGGGCCCGGTTGGTAACAGAACGAAATTTGACCGGACCTCTTTTGGGCAAGAAGCATGATAAAATTGTTCGACAAATCAAGTATTTCACAATTGGGGTATTTTTTGGTATGTATAAACTCGAAATAACGAAAAACCCGGTAGAACACTAATTTTATTCAAGTTTTTCTTCAAAAATATGACGTTTTTAGATCCTCTGATCAAAACACATGGTTATTGCTTAAGAAAAAAATCAATGTTGGCTTTCAATATGAATACTTAAACTATATTAATGATTTTCCTTGTGTTTATTCATATTACACAATATACCATCTTTTTAACGACATTTTTCCTATTTTCTTTAATTTAGACCCGTTTAAAAGAAATTCAAATGAATCATTCGATAAAATAGGACACTCTGATATTGAAATTCACACGCATTAAAACCAATCACGCAACTAGCATTCAGAATAATTTTCAAATGATTATGCTTTTGCTTCCATACCTCCATCAAACTTTTTATCACAGCCTAATACTACTTTTTAGAGCAACTGACGTTATAATTTCATTAATGAAATATTATACTTTTGATACATGTTTCTTTTTTGATTAATTAGCAATATTGTTATACTTGTGTATATGTTGGGACATTAATTTTGTTATGAATGCTATTTATTTTGCATCAACTTAGTTTCATGGAGCAGTATTTTTAATTTTTGAAGGTAGAACTTTTGCAAATTAATTAAGAATAAAACTTGTAATTAACTATTTATTCATAATTTTTCTTCTCTTCTTCCATATAAACTTGATGCATATTATAAAATTTGTTGTATACACGTATATTTATAATTTAATATTGTAATTAAAACAATTCGAAAGCATTCCTAATCGTTTTTTACACAAATGCCTTTAAATAAAACTTCATTCACTGAGATCAATCGTTTGTTGTCAAATATTACACATAAACTTTGCAGATAATAGTCGTTTGCTTGTTTGATTAGATCCTAGAGACCTCACTGGAATCTAAACTGGTATCCACTGGGGTGTGACCTATCTAGGAGTCATTGTCTTGATTCATAAAAGTCCTACTAAATGTGCATAAAAGCTGAAAGGCTGTAACAAATATTGGTAATCCTTCGAGGATAATTTTTGTTTTTATAGCGTCTTCCTTGATTTCTCCCCTCATAGGCGGACATTTGTAGATAAGGTGATATGAAGTTTCCTCGTCGATGTTACAGGCATAACGGGTTCTCTATATATCATCTTGACAAAATATCGATTTTAAACTATGTGACCGCACACCATCACAAAAAATATTGAAATTATAAGGTGTTTGAAGTTCAAAATATTTATGGCAACAGAGAGTTCCGTTACAAACAAATTACAACCCTTCCTACACTGCCATACGGTTTGCCATTCTCTCAAGAATTCCTTTATGAGTGTGAGTCATAAAAAATGTGATTATTATGTAAAAATGCTAACAATGGTTACTTAATTTCATACCTTTCTTTTAACAAAAGTCTAAAATGTAAAGGTTCTGTCTCAACCAGAAACTGCTTCTCCACAAGATATTGTGTTTGGCGTGTATGGCATAAAAAGGTCTCTAATTATTTGAATAAACTTAAATCTAAAGATTTATATTTCTATTGCTCGTAAAGAAACATAAATTGTTTATAAGAAGTTAAGAGCATTTGACCATAAAAGGCTCCTTTTTCTACCTTCAGGAAGTTACTCTTTTTCGTATCAATTAAAAATAATTGAATTCCATTTTTGCAATGATAGTAAATCTATATAAATACGTAGGGTGAAAGTCTGTTTTACGACCTCACTTATTCCTTTACAAATGATCCGGTTTGGAATTAAGTATTTGAGGTTCTGTAAAAAGAGATTGAAATCTTTCTTTTATTCTGTTTTTACTGCATATGCATCCATAAAATAACTTAAATAAACGGTTTATATATATGTTCATAACAAATGATTTTTCAAGTAGAAATATGTCAAAATGGACTCTATCAGTGCTTCTAGCAATGGTAGTAGGGAGTAGGGATGCAAGTTATCGATTAATTGTTAGTTGTTTCATGTAGTCAACTTTTAATCAATTATCGTTAACAGCGCCATGATTAAGGAACCAGTTAATCTTTTGGATTTGGGGTGGGTAAGTGCATCTTTATTTTTATAGGAAAAAATCTTTGACGTCACTGGGTTATAATTCTCTAAGAAGTTTTTTCTAATTTGTCGACTTTCAATCATAGAGATAAAATATATATCTCTATGCTTTCAATACTAAATCTTATTCCAATGACGTCTCTTTTTTTTACCAGTTCGTTTATTATGTAAATAAATAAAAATGAGACATTTACATAAAACCCAAGGCAAATGAGTTATAAAAACATAAATAAACATTATAGTTTAAAGTTTTTGCTCTTGGGAGGAACACAAACAATAAAATATTATATAAATAAAAAACAAAACAAATCATCTTTTAAAATAATTTTACATAAATTACAGAACCATTAAATATTTTAAAACTCTAAACTAAAATGATAAAAATAAAACATAGAAATTAGAAGGCTATATATTAGCATAATTTTTGAAATAATTTTTATCAGTTTTGATGTTGGAGGGAAAGACTTGGGAAGTATTTAATGATTCTTCCGGCAGGCGTCCACGTTGCTCTTTCTTCCAGCGAGGGGATTTTCAAAGATAAAGCTGCATATCTTGCTGCTGCCGACAAAAATATGTTCCTCAGCTCGAAGGGATGCAGGGGTTAATTGAAGGAAAGCTTTTGACATATCAGGACCTTTGAGTTTAAAATACTAAAGGTCAGTGCCTTAGACTCCGGTGATTTGTTGTTCTTTCCGAGGCCGAAGAGACCAATGCCTTTCCAAGCATTTGAAGATTCACAACGGAGATTAGGAGAGTTAAAAGAATAAAATCTTTGAGAATTTTCACCACACGACACCCCACAAATACATGAAGTGTCGAGTTGAATAAACACCCACAATCTTTACATGGTCTTGTAAAAAACAAAAGATCGGCCGAAATCATCAATTGAGAAGTGAATTTCCTTCCATCAAGAATGCCAAGTAATGATTCAAGAATCCGATTGTTCCATTTTGAGGGGAGGCCAAGGAGATTCAAATATTTTTTGCAAATTTTGTTCACCTCTCCTTTATGAGATGGAGGAGACATTTTCAAATGCCAAGGTGTACAAAGAATTTGTTGTTGAGATGTCCTTGTCAAAGGATACTTAAATCGTCCATCCGAAAATATATTTTCTTTGTGGAGGTCATGAATGGTAAGGATTCTAGATTTGATGGCTTCTTCCTCCAAACTCTCTGGTCGTGGTAGATTTTGAAAGTAAAAACTCTTGTTGGCGTTCTGTCTAATGACGTCAACAGTTGTATTGGTGTCGTAAATTGGTTTTAATTTCCATAAAATACGCTGAGCGGCACCCCAAACCCGAGAGAGTCTTGACGTTATATGATTTGTCAGGTCAGAGCCGAACATCAGCCACCAGTAAATTTCATTATATGCTATTGATCTCCTCCACTCGATAGAAGGATTTGTAGTAATTTCATTGAAAATTCTCATATACACCTTTGGTATTATATGGCACAGTCGAGTAAGACCTCCCCCGAGAGAACGCTTAGGTCTTTGAACAGAAGGAAGGTAGTGCTGATGGAAAAGGGCTCGTAGCCATTTTTCCTCCTCGAGAATGGCTTTCTCGGCAATTATGGGATGAGAAGACGTCTTGTATAATAAAAGAGGGACTACCTTTAAATTGTACAAGTCGATTCTTCTCTGAATGTTGAAACTCCTCCATTTCGTTATATTATAAGGGATTACTGAAAACACACTCTTCCAGCTCTTCTCGTCGATTCCTTTACCATTCCAAGTAACTCCAAGAATGTCCACTTGATTTTTATTTGGCAAGAGGCAATTATACTTGTTTGAGGGTTCCATTGACCTAGTGGTAATATCGTTGTTTTGGATTTATTGATTGCAAGCCCTGATATTTTCTCGTAATTTGCAAAAAAATCAGAACTATCTCCACTCTCTTAGTTAGTTGAAGCTCAGAGTGTCCTTCTATCATAAGAGTCACATCGTCTGCATAAAGGTCTATTAAATGCTTAGAGCCCTTGATGTCTATACCAAAACCTTTATATTTTTTCATTGTCATTCGAACTAAGTTGTCAACTGCTGCTACAAAGAGTAGAGGAGCAGATGGGCATCCTTGTCTGCAACTTCTAGTAAGGTTGATAGGATCACTTTCAATTCCATTTAATGATATGGTTGAAGTGCCATTTCGCAGTAGTGCCCGAATAGGATTAAAATACTCCCTTGGTAAGAGCTTCCTTATTGCATTCATAATATGAACATGCGATATGGAATCGAAAGCTTTTTGAAAGTCAATTGCTATTATTGCTCCAAATGTTTTCCTTTCTTCCACCGAGTCGATGCATGCCTGAATGTTTCTGGAGACGTCGAAGATTTTTCTTTTTTTAAGAAAGCCCTTCTGTTGACACCCAATCTTGTTATTGAGAATTGGTTCTATCTTTTGGGCAAGCACTCCCGATAATATTCTGTAAGAATAATTGAGAATGGTGATGGGCCTCCAATGACTAAAGTCTGACCCATCCCCTTTCTTTGGGATTAATGCGATCCTACCCTTCGTTAGATCCACAGGCATTGTCCCCTTCAATTCCATGGACTCCCCCACCTTCAAAAGATATGGAATGATTTCCTCCAAAAAGAGGAAAAATATCACCAATTATACCATCCGGGCCTGCTGCTTTTTTACAGTTTAGGTTCTTCTGGACATAATTTGTGATAGAATCCCGAGTGAAGATTTTTTTCCTCTGATACATTTTTTCCGCTTAGGAAAGTTAGTTCTTGGCACTCCCACAATTGACTGAAATCTATCATGGAAATATCGTAGAATGTCCTTTGGGGTATACAGGACTTTACCACCATCAATAATTCTATTAACAGTAGGAGATGGACGCTGTTCGTATTTTGAGATATTTTTTAGTCTTTTCGAGGCACTACTCTCTAAAGAGACTTTATTCTCCATTTCAGCCTCCGCTACTTCTGAAATCCTAAAGACGTTGATTGGTGTCAGCCATTAAGGACCGGGCAAATATAGAAGAAGAACCAAGAACGCATTCTATATCCTGTGACTGCACTTTCAAAGAATCCTTCCTTTCTTTAAAAAAAGAAGTTGTCGTGGTTTGAATAGTTTTGGTTAACACCTTCATTGCTGTATCTGCCGAATATTTTGTCGAAAATGCTTTTTTTATATTTTGACCCTATCCTCTTTTTAAACTTACTATCCTGTAATATTTGTCGAGGAACCTTGAAACGGCGCTGACTATAGCGGGAGTGTAGTTCCAGCTCTATCAATTTATGGTCAGAGAGAGGTTCTGGTCTGTAAGTGGCATTCTTGACTACTCTCACCAAACCAGGAGAAACTAAAGCAAGATCAATTCTTGACCTGTAATTTCCTCTCGACCAAGAAAAACTTCCGGGTGAGAATATATTCATGACATCAACTAGTTTGAACATGCTGATAAGAGTTTGTAGACAGCCCCTATTAGGGTAATAAGTGCCCTGTCTGTCCAAATCTATATTTAGGTCTCCAACCATCAGCACTGGTATTTTGGTTTTGCTCAACGTTTCCGATACAGATTGATAAAAGTCTAAGCATTTTTCATTAGGGCCGTAAGCATTAATGATACAGATGCTCATTCCACTTGTCGACAGATATATTTTGTGCCAGTCACTTGTTTTGGATACTTCTTCAACACATTCCGCTGTCTTGATTCTCTTTGAAATAAACGTGAGAACACCTCTCTTTGAGTCACTACCAGTGAAGAAAGTTTTAAAGCGTCCAGGTTTACATAGCGAGCAGTTGGTTGGACATGTTGATGATACCTCACGTTTCACGTCCTGTAGGCAAATAACGTCAGGATTTTTTCAAAAATGGAGTTTAAAAAAGCATGTCTGCGTAATCTGTTCAATCCGCCTCTTGTATTCAGGGAAATTATTCTTTTCATTCCCATATTTGCTTTAATCTCGTTGCAAAGTGTATCTTCAAAATAACTGGTGATCTTCAATTGTGAATATGTCTCCGAGAAAACACTCATTTTTTATCTGATCACGAGATTCCAACTAATTTCTTTTAATTTTTGTCGGGTTCTTCCTATTATCAGGCGATGGACCTGAGTAAGATCTCACTCTTTTGGTCGACTGAGACCGTGTCCTGTCCAGTAGAACAGCATTGGTATCTAGGTGAGAACGGTTATTTTTCAGAAATGTTTTGGGTATTATGGATGTTGATGTGGCTATATTAGTTGCAGCACTTGACACAGTTTCAATAGACGGGGCAGGGGTAGATTCTTTTTCTAATGCTATTGCCTGAGACTCTCTGTATTTTTTCCACGTCCAAACGTGGGAATTATTTCAATGAAAGAACTTATGAGAATATTGAATACAGAACAGATTTAAAACCGCAAAGATGTTGAAGTTCATAAACTTCAAATAGAGGGCGCGACTCTGTCGATTAATTGCAACTAATAAACTTTAATCGTTTAAAATCTTGTCGATTAATTGCATCAGTAACGTTAATCGTTTAAAATCTTGTCGATTATTAATCGTTAGTCGATTAACTTTTGCATCC
>CP045895.1:26907763-26922236 GCA_013387185.1 Caligus rogercresseyi
TGTATCTCACTCTGTATATAATCTTCCAAACAGATCAAGGCCTCCATTGAAGAAAAATCGTTCATCTAAAAATATTCTGACGTCCGAATCCGAAAAAAAAAACCCGCTGCAAGATCAATCGTGTGGAATATTTAAAAAATAAATAAATTTTAATTTAAAACAAAGAAGATTCACAATTCAGAAGGACAATGGAAATGATAGGGCCCGGTTGGTAACAGAACGAAATTTGACCGGACCTCTTTGGGCAAGAAGCATGATAAAATTGTTCGACAAATCAAGTATTTCACAATTGGGGTATTTTTTGGTATGTATAAACTCGAAATAACGAAAAACCCGGTAGAACACTAATTTATTCAAGTTTTTCTTCAAAAATATGACGTTTTTAGATCCTCTGATCAAACACATGGTTATTGCTTAAGAAAAAAATCAATGTTGGCTTTCAATATTAATACTTAAACTATATTAATGATTTTCCTTGTGTTTATTCATATTACACAATATACCATCTTTTTAACGACATTTTTCCTATTTTCTTTAATTTAGACCCGTTTAAAGAAATTCAAATGAATCATTCGATAAAATAGGGACACTCTGATATTGAAATTCACACGCATAAAACCAATCACGCAATAGCATTCAGAATAATTTTCAAATGATTATGCTTTTGCTTCCATACCTCCATCAAACTTTTTATCACAGCCTAATACTACTTTTTAGAGCAACTGACGTTATAATTTCATTAATGAAAATATTATACTTTTGATACATGTTTCTTTTTGATTAATTAGCAATATTGTTATACTTGTGTATATGTTGGGACATTAATTTTGTTATGAATGCTATTTATTTGCATCAACTTAGTTTCATGGAGCAGTATTTTAATTTTTGAAGGTAGAACTTTTGCAAATTAATTAAGAATAAAACTTGTAATTAACTATTTATTCATAATTTTTCTTCTCCTTCTTCCATATAAACTTGATGCATATTATAAAATTTGTGTATACACGTATATTTATAATTTATATTGTAATTAAAACAATCGAAAGCATTCCTAATCGTTTTTTTACACAAATGCCTTTAAATAAAACTTCATTCACTGAGATCAATCGTTTGTTTGTCAAATATTACACATAAACTTTGCAGATAATAGTCGTTTGCTTGTTTGATTAGATCCTAGAGACCTCACTGGAATCTAAACTGGTATCCACTGGGGTGTGACCTATCTAGGAGTCATTGTCTTGATTCATAAAAGTCCTACTAAATGTGCATAAAAGCTGAAAGGCTGTAACAAATATTGGTAATCCTTCGAGGATAATTTTGTTTTTATAGCGTCTTCCTTGATTTCTCCCCTCATAGGCGGACATTTGTAGATAAGGTGATATGAAGTTTCCTCGTCGATGTTACAGGCATAACGGGTTCTCTATATTATCATCTTGACAAAATATCGATTTTAAACTATGTGACCGCACACCATCACAAAAAATATTGAAATTATAAGGTGTTTGAAGTTCAAAATATTTATGGCAACAGAGAGTTCCGTTACAAACAAATTACAACCCTTCCTACACTGCCATACGGTTTGCCATTCTCTCAAGAATTCCTTTATGAGTGTGAGTCATAAAAAATGTGATTATTATGTAAAAATGCTAACAATGGTTACTTAATTTCATACCTTTCTTTTAACAAAAGTCTAAAATGTAAAGGTTCTGTCTCAAACCAGAAACTGCTTCTCCACAAGATATTGTGTTTGACGTGTATGGCATAAAAAGGTCTCTAATTATTTGAATAAACTTAAATCTAAAGATTTATATTTCTATTGCTCGTAAAGAAACATAAATTGTTTATAAGAAGTTAAGAGCATTTGACCATAAAAGGCTCCTTTTTCTACCTTCAGGAAGTTACTCTTTTTCGTATCAATTAAAAATAATTGAATTCCATTTTTGCAATGATAGTAAATCTATATAAATACGTAGGGTGAAAGTCTGTTTTACGACCTCACTTATTCCTTTACAAATGATCCGGTTTGGAATTAAGTATTTGAGGTTCTGTAAAAAGAGATTGAAATCTTTCTTTTATTCTGTTTTTACTGCATATGCATCCATAAAATAACTTAAATAAACGGTTTATATATATGTTCATAACAAATGATTTTTCAAGTAGAAATATGTCAAAATGGACTCTATCAGTGCTTCTAGCAATGGTAGTAGGGAGTAGGGATGCAAGTTATCGATTAATTGTTAGTTGTTTCATGTAGTCAACTTTTAATCAATTAATCGTTAACAGCGCCATGATTAAGGAACCAGTTAATCTTTTGGATTTGGGGTGGGTAAGTGCATCTTTATTTTATAGGAAAAAATCTTTGACGTCACTGGGTTATAATTCTCTAAGAAGTTTTTTCTAATTTGTCGACTTTCAATCATAGAGATAAAAATATATCTCTCTAGCTTTCAATAATAATCTTATTCCAATGACGTCTCTTTTTTTTACCAGTTCGTTTATTATGTAAATAAATAAAAATGAGACATTTACATAAAACCCAAGGCAAATGAGTTATAAAAACATAAATAAACATTATAGTTTAAAGTTTTTGCTCTGGGAGGAACACAAACAATAAAATATTATATAAATTAAAAAACAAACAAATCATCTTTTAAAATAATTTTACAATCAATTACAGAACCTTAAATATTTTAAAACTCTAAACAAAATGTTAAAATAAAACATAGAAATTCAGAAGGCTATATATTAGCATAATTTTGAAATAATTTTTATCAGTTTTGATGTTGGAGGGAAAGACTTGGGAAGTATTTAATGATTCTTCCGGCAGGCGTCCACGTTGCTCTTTCTTCCAGCGAGGGGATTTTCAAAGATAAAGCTGCATATCTTGCTGCTGCCGACAAAAATATGTTCCTCAGCTCGAAGGGATGCAGGGGTTCGTTGAAGGACAGCTTTTGACATATCAGGGCCTTTGAGTTTAAAATACTAAAGGTCAGTGCCTTAGACTCCGGTGATTTGTTGTTCTTCCGAGGCCGAAGAGAACAATGCCTTTCCAAGCATTTGAAGATTCACAACGGAGATTAGGTGAGTTTAAAAGAATAAAATCTTTGAGAATTTTCACCACACGACACCCACAAATACATGAAGTGTCGAGTTGAATAAACACCCACAATCTTTACATGGTCTTGTAAAAAACAAAAGATCGGCCGAAATCATCAATTGAGAAGTGAATTTCCTTCCATCATGAATGCCAAGTAATGATTCAAGAATCCGATTGTTCCATTTTGAGGGGAGGCCAAGGAGATTCAAATATTTTTTGCAAATTTTGTCCACCTCTCCTTTATGAGATGGAGGAGACATTTTCAAATGCCAAGGTGTACAAAGAATTTGTTGTTGAGATGTCCTTGTCAAAGGATACTTAAATCGTCCATCCGAAAATATATTTTCTTTGTGGAGGTCATGAATGGTAAGGATTCTAGATTTGATGGCTTCTTCCTCCAAACTCTCTGGTCGTGGTAGATTTTGAAAGTAAAAACTCTTGTTGGCGTTCTGTCTAATGACGTCAACAGTTGTATTGGTGTCGTAAATTGGTTTTAATTTCCATAAAATACGCTGAGCGGCACCCCAAACCCGAGAGAGTCTTGACGTTATATGATTTGTCAGGTCAGAGCCGAACATCAGCCACCAGTAAATTTCATTATATGCTATTGATCTCCTCCACTCGATAGAAGGATTTGTAGTAATTTCATTGAAAATTCTCACATACACCTTTGGTATTATATGGCACAGTCGAGTAAGACCTCCCCCGAGAGAACGCTTAGGTCTTTGAACAGAAGGAAGGTAGTGCTGATGGAAAAGGCTCGTAGCATTTTTCCTCCTCGAGAATGGCTTTCTCGGCAATTATGGGATGAGAAGACGCCTTGTATAATAAAAGAGGGACTACCTTTAAATTATACAAGTCGATTCTTCTCTGAATGTTGAAACTCCTCCATTTCGTTATTTATAAGGGATTACTGAAAACACACTCTTCCAGCTCTTCTCGTCGATTCCTTTACCATTCCAAGTAGCTCCAAGAATGTCCACTTGATTTTTATTTGGCAGGAGGCAATTATACTTGTTTGAGGGTTCCATTGACCTAGTGGTAATATCGTTGTTTTGGATTTATTGATTGCAAGCCTGATATTTTCTCGTAATTTGCAAAAAAAATCAGAACTTCTCCACTCTCTTAGTTATTTGAAGCTCAGAGTGTCCTTCTATCATAAGAGTCACATCGTCTGCATAAAGGTCTATTAAATGCTTAGAGCCCTTGATGTCTATACCAAAACCTTTATATTTTTTCATTGTCATTCGAACTAAGTTCGTCAACTGCTGCTACAAAGAGTAGATGGGCATCCTTGTCTGCAACTTCTAGTAAGGTTGATAGGATCACTTTCAATTCCATTTAATGATATGGTTGAAGTGCCATTTCGCAGTAGTGCCCGAATAGGATTAAAATACTCCCTTGGTAAGAGCTTCCTTATTGCATTCATAATATGAACATGCGATATGGAATCGAAATTTTTAAAATGTTTGAAATGTTAGCAACCATTGTGGATTTTCGTTTCTGGTGATAAAAGAAGACGACATACAAAGTTTGAACAAAATTTGTCAACATTACGAGGTCGCGCCAACGAGGTCAAAGTTTTAAAGATTTAGTAAAAATATAGTTTTCTGCAAATTTCTTCAAAATGGTGGGCGTTACAGACTTTAAATAATTATTAATTAAAGGAAATCTAATTACGAAAGAGCAAGAAAAAATAGAAGGAGAGAAGTGAGGCAAAATACTTTCTCCTTCTTTTTCTTTATCTTTCTATCCAGCTCAGTAACAGCAGTACCAAGTGGTAATTGTATATTCTCATATCAAAAGATCAATTTTTTGGGGGAGAGTACGTGCAAAGATGTATTTGCTTATATCCTTAAAGTATAGCGATTTTTAGAACACCAAACATATCAAATGAAAGCTTGGTAAACCAGCTTAATATTTTGGTATACTAAATCATGTCATTTAATAAGTAGAGAGTTATATGTACATTAAAAAACTTATCTCGCGTACAAAATGACGCATATAATGGATTATAAATGCGTCGAGAAAAGTAAAATTTTGAGAGGATACCTTGACGCAAATCTAAGAAACACATTTTATTTTTTTCATAATCGATTTCTTATAGGTCAATACAGGCTCTGAATCATATGATGTAAACTCAGATTGTACTGAATCTGAATTGATAGAATGCAACCAAGGTCATTTTTGGATTTATCATTTAAGGTTACTAAACTTAAAAATACTATTTTACTCTGAAGCGAACAAGTCATCTTCTACAGGCGAGTGAAGTTAATTGATACAAAAAAGCTATGAAATATGCTATCATACACACTCCAATTTTTCTTTGTTTTTACTGAAAATTTGTTTATTAAAAAACGTCAAACATACGTCTGGTAGTAAATTAGATTTCTTTAAATTAATAATTATTATTGAAGTCTGTAACGTCCCCATTTTGAAGAAATTTGCGGAAAACTATATTTTACTAAATTTTTAAAACTTTGACCTCGTTGCGCGACCTCGTAATGTTGACCGATTTTGTTCAAACTTTGTATGTCGTCTTCTTTTATCACCAAGAAACAGAAAATCCACAATGTTGCTAACATTTCAAACATTTGAAAAATAAGAACAACCCTAATGAACATGCGATATGGAATCAAAAGCTTTTGTGAAAGTCAATTGCTATTATTGCTCCAAATGTTTTCCTTTCTTCCACCGAGTCGATGCATTCTGAATGTTTCTGGAGACGTCGAAGATTTTTCTTTTTTAAGAAAGCCCTTCTGTTGACAGCCAATCTTGTTATTGAGAATTGGTTCTATCTTTTGGTCAAGCACTCCCGATAATATTCTGTAGGAATAATTGAAAATGGTGATGGGCCTCCAATGACTTAAGTCTGACCCATCCCCTTCTTTGGGATTAATGCGATCCTACCCTTCGTTAGATCCACAGGCATTGTCCCTTTCAATTCCATGGACTCACCCACCTTCAAAAGATATGGAATGATTTCCTCCAAAAAGAGAGGAAAAAATATCACCAATTATACCATCCGGGCCTGCTGCTTTTTTACAGTTTAGGTTCTTCGACATAATTTGTGATATAATCCCGAGTGAAGATTTTATTTCCTCTAATTTTGACATTTGTTCGCTTAGGAAAGTTAGTTCTTGGCACTCCCACAATTGACTGAAATCTATCATGGAAATATCGTAGAATGTCCTTCGGGTATACAGGACTTTACCTCCATCAATAATTCTTGTTTGTTTGTTTAGCTCCTAGATTGGACCCACCTCACCGGAACTTAATCCGGTATCAGCCGGTAGTGAACCTATCTAGGCGCTTTCTTTTTATTACAATTAGTTTATCAATATTCATACATTGAAATGCTTTAAAAATAAAATCTTCGAAGGCTAAACGCGCTCCCCGATCTCTCCCTCAAGGGATATAATTTTTGCCTTGTCGACGGACAATCAAAGATAAGATGGTACGGGGTTTCTTCTTCTTCCTCGCAAGTCGACAAATTGGGTTTATGACCTTTCCCATCTTGTAGAGATGTCTGTTGAGGCCAATATGTCCACTGATCATTCCAACGATGACGCAGATTTGAGCTCGTTTGTATTTAAAATCTTACTTCCGATGTAGGGATTTGGTATGAAGAGTTTAGACTGGCGACAAGTGCTCATCGCACGCCATGCAGTCCTCCATTCCTTCAAAGTTGCTTGTCTGAGGGCATTTTTTGTTTGTCGCATTGATATTGGCACAGAAACAGGCGTGCCCCTCCTAGCACCGTCTTTAGCTAAAGCGTCGGCATACTCGTTTCCAGTATTGTTGTCGTGCCCTTATCCATCCGACCGTGATTTTGCATGTCGATCTGCTTAGAACGTTTTTGCAAGCGATAATTTCAGCTGATGCGAGTTCACCTGGCCTCATGTCCAGACTATAGATGGCAGATAGGCTGTCGGATAAGATTAATAATCTTTTCCCCTCGACTTTTTCACCTCGGAGATTACTGGCGAGATTTCTTATAGCCTCCACCTCGGCTTGGTAGACTGTGTTTATGCCTTGAGCTTCAAGGTTCTCTGGTCAAGAACAATATCGCCTCTCGTCAGAGCCCATCCAGCACCAGTCTGACCATCGATTTTAGACCCGTCGGTGTAACCTACGAGATCAAAGTCATGAATGCACCATACGTGTTTGACTTCGTAGCCCAGAGTTTCAGACCAGAAAGGTACAAAGGAGGAGGAGTTGGGATATCATTGACTTTTATATATTTATCAAGATATTGTTGGTGTCCTCTACTCAAATGGTCGAACCATTTCAATGGGTGTTCAATTTTAGTCTGAATTCTGACCAGGCATGCACGCTCCATTATATAAAGATGTAGAGGGATTAACCCACAGAGTACCTCCATTGTGGCCGTTGGTGTGGACCTCATTGACCCAGTAATACTCATGAGACCAAGCCGTTGTAGTTTGCAGAGCTCTCTTTTAGATAAACACTCGTCATAAGTTTTGGTGCAAAAATAATAGCGCCGTAACTCACAATAGACCTTACGTACGCTACGTAGATCCATCTAGACTTGAGTGGGCTAAGTCCCCAATCTGATCCAACAAAAGCTTTTAGGGCAAAGAGGTTCCTTTTGGCCTTGGAAATGGCATATTCTATGTGCTTTTTCCACTTCAAGTTATCGTCCATTATTAAACCGAGATACTTAAACGTTCGCACCCTTTCGATTTCTATTCCAGACAGGTGTAGGAAATATGCATACCTTTTCTTCGTTTGGAAAAAAGCATATATTTAGTTTTACTAATGCTAAAGATAGTATCTCTTTTTTGGCCCAATCTGTTAGTTTATTTAGGGCATCTTGCATTAAACTGGCGAGAGTCTGCCGATCCGTACCTCTTACACATAGAGCCAGGTCATCTGCATAAGCAACCATATTAATTGGGCTTTTGAGTTGGTCCATACACTCTTGGAAGGCTAAGTTCCATGCCAGAGTCGATAGAATCCCCCCTTGAGGACATCCTCTTGTCGGAGTTACAGATACACTCTCCCTCCTAGCTCAGCGACAACAATTCTACCCTCAAGTAGATTTTTGTACCAAAGAATTGTCTTCTCATGTATTTGGTATTTCCTCATGGCGTCAAGGATATGGTTGAAACCAATTCTATCAAAAGCGCCCTCAATATCCAAGAATACAACGAGGGCTATAATCTATAATTCTATTAACAGTAGGAGATGGACGCTGTTCGTATTTTGAGATATTTTTTAGTCTTTTCGAGGCACTACTCTCTAAAGAGACTTTATTCTCCATTTCAGCCTCCGCTACTTCTGAAATCCTAAAGACGTTGATTGTGTCAGCCATTAAGGACCGGGCAAATATAGAAGAAGAACCAAGAACGCATTCTATATCCTGTGACTCACTTCCAAAGAATCCTTCCTCTCTTTAAAAAAAGAAGTTGTATTGAAAATAAATAGTTTTGGTTAACACCTTCATTGCTGTATCTGCCGAATATTTTGTCGAAAATGCTTTTTTATATTTGACTCTATCCTCTTTTTAAACTTACTATCCTGTAATATTTGTCGAGGAACCTTGAAACGGCGCTGACTATAGCGGGAGTGTAGTTCCAGCTCTATCAATTTATGGTCAGAGAGAGGTTCTGGTCTGTAAGTGGCATTCTTGACTACTCTCACCAAACCAGGAGAAACTAAAGCAAGATCAATTCTTGACCTGTAATTTCCTCTAGACCAAGAAAAACTTCCGGGTGAGAATATATTCATGACATCAACTAGTTTGAACATGCTGATAAGAGTTTGTAGACAGCCCCTATTAGGGTAATAAGTGCCCTGTCTGTCCAAATCTATATTTAGGTCTCCAACCATCAGCACTGGTATTTTGGTTTTGCTCAACGTTTCCGATACAGATTGATAAAAGTCTAAGCAATTTTCATTAGGGCCGTAAGCATTAATGATACAGATGCTCATTCCACTTGTCGACAGATATATTTTGTGCCAGTCACTTGTTTTGGATACTTCTTCAACACATTCCGCTGTCTTGATTCTCTTTGAAATAAACGTGAGAACACCTCTCTTTGAGTCACTACCAGTGAAGAAAGTTTTAAAGCGTCCAGGCTTACATAGCGAGCAGTTGGTGGAATGTTGATGATACCTCACGTTTCACGTCCTGTAGGCAAATAACGTCAGGATTTTTTTCAAAAATGGAGTTTAAAAAAGCATGTCTGCGTAATCTGTTCAATCCGCCTCTTGTATTCAGGGAAATTATTCTTTTCATTCCCATATTTGCTTTAATCTCGTTGCAAAGTGTATCTTCAAAATAACTGGTGATCTTCAATTGTGAATATGCCTCCGAGAAAACACTCATTTCTTATCTGATCACGAGATTCCAACTAATTTATTTTTATTTTTGTCGGGTTCTTCCTATTATCAGGCGATGGACCTGAGTAAGATCTCACTCTTTTGGTCAACTGAGACCGTGTCCTGTCCAGTAGAACAGCATTGGTATCTAGGTGAGAACGGTTTATTTTCAGAAATGTTTTGGGTATTATAGATGTAGATGTGGCTATATTAGTTGCAGCACTTGACACAGTTTCAATAGACAGGGCAGGGGTAGATTCTTTTTCTAATGCTATTGCCTGAGACTCTTTGTATTTTTCCACGTCCAAACGTGGGGAATTATTTCAAAGAAAAACTTATGAGAATATTGAATACAGAACAGATTTAAAAACCGGCAAAGATGTGAAGTTTCATAAACTTCAAATAGAGGGCGCGATCTGTCGATTAATTGCAACTAATAAACTTTAATCGTTTAAAATATTGTGGATTATTTATCGTTAGTCGATTAACTTTTTGCGTACCTACTAGGGAGTAATGCACTTTAAGCTTGAAATTCCTTAGGGTAATTAGTGCTGTACTTTTTTATTAGAAAAATTCCCTTTCAAAAAAAACGTCGTCACTTTTTTCAGAATGACGAGGGATAATTTCCTTTCTAAAAAAAAGTCGTCACTTTTTTTCAGAATAACCAATGACAAACGAACGATGAACGGTGACGATTCAATCTTAAAACGAACGATGAACGACGAAGGATACTTTAATGAACGACTAAACGAACGACGATTTTTCGCGAACGTCAACAGTCTGTCATTTACATTACCATAGATATGATCTCTTTAGCAATCAAATAATTATATACAAGTTTTAGTTGCATTCTATTAGTAGGATGCTAAATTTAAGCCTTTTCAACCTTCATAGTTCTCTCTTAGATAAACTTTGCAACTCAAAATATGATTTATGTGAATGGCTTCGGTTTATTGAGATGTACAAAGAATCATGGAGTTCAATTCAAAAATAATTACAAATGACATAGTTTTTCTTTAATATCCGAAGCATTAAGACCTATAAAGTCTTTTACGAGTTGATTTATCGTGTAGGATTGTTTTAAATATTCTACCACAATTCATAAGATTTATAAAGAATACAAACATGCAGCCAGGTGATACTTACGATTACGTAAATTATGGTTTGATGTACATTTAATCTACGGTCCATTATTACAGACAACATTCATTATAATGCTTAGCTCGAGTATGGCATATTTAACATATTTATTTATGTAATCCAGAGTAGTTAACAAACTGACCACCAGGATGTGTTGAGATATTGGTAAAAACACACTGTATAAGGATATTGTGAAAAATAGGTAGTTTGAATGAATGACGCTAATAAAGAGACAGGTTGAAGTTTTATGGCTTAACAAACGTCTAGCACAAGAAATATTAGGTCTGTGATTAGAAATGCGTCCATGAAAAGTGGGACGTATATCTTTGAGAGCAAATCTCCATTTACAAAAATTTTGTTAAAAGTTTTAAAAATAATCAGTTTAAATGTTTATATTATGATTTAATAATCATAATTTAAAAAAGAGAAAGATTTTATTACTTTATATATTGGAAGATTTTTTACCAGAAAAATTAGCTAGTTCTTTTTATTTTATTCAGCATGCTATTCCGTTCTAGCAGTTAAGAATTCTGTTGATTCAGAAGTTCAATGAGTCAACACCAACGTTTTTATAAAGTTTTAACCCTTATGGTGCGCTATCCAGCCTGTTATCTCCTCTGCGACTTATCCATAAAGGCGGTCAAAGACTCAAAAAATATAATTTAATTCAATTGTTATTCTATTTTCACTTCTTTTGTTAGTTTGACCCTTATATTCATTTTTCATATAAAAAGGGTTTTTTATCACCGTTGATTGACTTTTCTTGAAGTTTTTTTTCTGCTTAAATATTTCATATTGCATTATTTAACATAAAAACTGCTACAAGCAAAGAAAGTATTATATTAAAGAAAAATATTGATATTGATTAATTAGATATTTCATCACATTGATGATCGCTTATTATTGCCATTAAAACTTTGAACTTGTTGACCGCCTCTTTTGCATGAAATATAAAGTACTTGACTTGATAATCTATAATTTTGTACCCTATTCCATAGAGATATAAAGATATAGAGAGCTGATTGGATCCTTCAGAGAAATACGTCATGTGACTGTAAAAACTTTAAAAAGATATAACAGTACCCTCGATATAACGAACTATATGGGGGGAGGGCAGGGTCGTTATATCCGAAAGTTCGTTAAAGGGGGGCTCTGAGTGTAAGGTATATCCTGCAGGAGTGACGACGAACTGCCGCTGGACACATTTGGCAGATTAGTGGAGGAGGTCGAAGTCACAGACACCACTGCTGGTCTCAGACTCTTTCTTAGATCTCTTCTCGCTGGGAGGGCCCAGCCTTGAAGGAGTCAGATATCTTCGTCTGTGTCTTCCTCTGCTGCACCTCACGCATGGGTTCAAACCGCATGATCCGCAGCAGCTCATAATTCGGGTTCGGTACCTTAAATATAACGAACTTAAGTTCGTTATATTCGGGCTTGTTCGTCATGGACAAAAAAGGTTCGGTAGCCTCAGATATAACGAACTTAAGCTCGTTATATATGAGGCTTGTTCGGCCAGCTCCAGGAAGTTTATGTTTCTCAGATATAACGAACTTAAGTTCGTTATATCTGAGGCTTGTTCGGCTAGCTCCAGGATGTTCGTTGTATCCGAAGTTTGTTATACAGAGGGGCGTTATATCGAGGGTTTACTGTAGAGAGTTTTATTCTCTTCATCATTCATAGATTCTATCTCTAAGATCAGCTTACGATGACGTCGTATAAATTACTTTGTTATTTTGCACACACAGAAACATTAGAACGCTGTTTCTCAGCCATTGAAGGGAATCAGCTCTCTATATCTTTATATCTCTATGCCCTATTCTAATATACCAATTATATGTATTGCCGTCTTATCAAAGTTAACATTTGAACGAGAAAAAATATGTTACATCAGTTTTGCATTATGTGTCCTAATTGCTCACAAATGAAAGCTACACAGTCCAAAAAGATACAAAATGTATAGAATAAAACATATTTATGTTACCGATCCATTATATGATATTTGTGTTTTTAGTGTGATATTATACTATACTTGTGTTTTTTGTGAATTGAAATAGAAATAAACAAAAAATACTTTTCTTTAGCAGACTATAATATGTATAATAAGAGTCCTCAACTGTTATTTTTTTTTAATATAATCTCATGTGAATAGAAGTTATGCTTATCAGAGATATAATTATTTTTTAATTAAGTCTTAAAATTCGTAAGCTGAATAATGTGATGTATGAAAAAACCTTTTCTTCTTTCTCTCTTATCTCTCTATATAATTTAAACCTTCCCAGGCCATTGTTAAAATATTCTTTTAATTTTCTAATGCATTAAAAATGGATTGAACAATGCATATAATATATATATATATATTACTCTTTTGTAGATGAAAGTCTAAGAAGACCAAGGATATTATTTTAATCTTTGCTCTTCCTTTGATTGTGTGGGTGTTGTATTATATTGTGTGCTTGGATCTTCCTAAATTCTATCCTTTAAAGAACATTTATAAAAAGGCATTTCTTATTTATTGTCATTATTGTAGAATTTTTTTTTTGCAGATAATATATTCATTAGTTCACTTTTAATACATGTTCAATGATATTTGCAAATGCCACAAATGAAATGTCATTCATAATGAACATTCGGGAAATGAGTGTGTAGCATCAAAATCAAAGATCTTACGATATAAAACATATAGACCACTCATGTATCGAGTCAAAGGATTTAAGAATAATCTTAAACGTTTTTTTAATAAAGTGAACCATTTTGGTTGTTTATTTATTGTTGAAATACAAAGTTAAATAGTCTTAAATATACTTGTTTGCTTGTTTAGCTCCTAGATCAGCCCCACTTCACCGGAACTTAATCCGGTATCAGCCGGTGGTAAACTGTCTAGGAGCTAACTAATTTATTTGTAAAAATATTAAATTTCGACAGAAACATATATATTTAAAAAATGAACTCCTCAAGAGGCTTCTTCTTCTTTTCACTTTCCAAGATGATTTCCTCCATTTGTCTCCTTATCCGTGGGCATTCGTATATTAGGTGAATGGAGTTTCAATCTCCCTCTGCACAGAGCCGGCATGCCGAAAGATTGGTTTTGCCTATTTTGTGAGATGTCTATAGAGGCTTACGCGCCCGCTAATCATCACCACTATCCGGAAACATTCAGCCTTGAGAAGTGTATTATTTTTTTCCCAAGATAGAGCTCCGCAATGAAGTATGTTTGATTTGCTGGCACGTATATCATTGTGAGTCCAGTATGTCATCCACCTGGACATGGACACTCGCCTCAGGGCACTCCTTGCTTGACCAATTGATGTTGGTATATTTACATACTTGCGCGTTTGGGTTCCTTCCTTTGCCAGGGCATCGGCGTATTCATTAAATATACTTTCTGTTGAAATAAGTTCCATATAGTTCACATCACCTCGCAACGACACTCAATTTTCTTCTAACAAGAACACCAAAATGATCGATTTATAGATTGATCTTAGATGTATAATATTTATCTTCTTGGATTTAAGAACTTCATTTTTTTTTTTGAAGATGTGCTATATGCTATGATTCTTTTGTATTTGATTATTGTGTTAGTTGTTTATATATATATATATATATATAATATATATATATATATATATAATATCTATATATATATTATATATATATAATGAGAATAAAGTTATTTAATTGTTAACACGTCCGAGTTTTATTATGCCTAAGAGTACGGCACAAGCTATCACGTCCATAATTTTATATATAAGAATATCCAATGTTGATATATATTTCAGGCTTTGAAAAGGAAATTAATTTGAAACTAGAATGTTTATTTATATTACCCAGACTTTCTTTTTTATACTTAATTTTACATTATTTGATGTATTATTTTTATTAAATAAAGAC
>CP045895.1:26922336-26940836 GCA_013387185.1 Caligus rogercresseyi
TGATATAGAAATGTCCCCAGCAACAGCGATAGAGCTATTTTCACAGGAACAAATTTTACACGGTTTAAAACGCACGCCTTATATAAACATGAGGGGGGGAGAGTGACGTCACCATCAACAATCGTCAAATAATAGAGCCTCCACTGATCATAGTTGGGAATCTTTTTTTTGGGTGTCATGAAAGCATTCTGGCCTAGACTTCAAACTTGTTGGAGATCCCTCGATCCCTTCCTTCCTCCATCCCTCCTTCTTTCTTCCCGGGACTCCGGGATAAATGCCTTGGATACCAAGAAACGAGTCTCCTCCCTCCCTCCCATTAAGAGACACATTCCCCTCACCTCGACTTCAAGAGTGGAGTCCTACCATCGTCGGACTTCGTCAGTCAAAGGACTTCCTTCCCTCATCTTCGTTAGAGAGCTCCCCGTCCCTCCTCTTCGTGAGTGGAGTCCTACCATTCGTCGGACTTCGTCAGTCAAAGGACTTCCTTCCCTCATCTTCGTTAGAGAGCTCCCCGTCCTCCTCTTCGTGAATGGAGTCCTACCCCTCGTCGGACTTCGTTAGAGAGCTTCCCATCCCTCGTCTTCGTTAGAGAGCTCCCCGTCCCTCCTCTTCGTGAATGGAGTCCTACCCCTCGTCGGACTTCGTTAGAGAGCTTCCCATCCCTCGTCTTCGTTAGAGAGCTCCCCGTCCTCCTCTTCGTGAATGGAGTCCTACCCCTCGTCGGACTTCGTTAGAGAGCTTCCCATCCCTCGTCTTCGTCCAAGGAGTTCCTTCCTTCGTCTTCGGCATAGGGTTCCCCGTCCCTCCTCTTCGTTAATGGAGTCCTGCCACTCGTATTCATGAATGGAGCCCTACCCCTCATCTTCGTGATTGGAGTTCCGTCTTCCATAACCTCCTCCATATTGAAGACTTTTTTCTCTTTTTTGGAGTTTGCTATTGAACGCCTCAGTCCTGTATTTCTATGAAATAAGTATCATGATGTCCTGATGAATCTAACAGTCCAAAGGACATGAAGATCATTAAATCTCGGTGAAGGAGCCTTGATCATCAAACCTAACAGGACTACCCCTCCCCCCAGACTAACGCTCCCCGGACTATCACCCCCCGTGCCATTTACTCCCATTACTAATATTTTTATTCCATGAAGTCCGCTTATGAAGTTAACTATGTTTTTTTTGTGACAATTGACCAGTTTAAAATTTGAATGTAATCAGATAAAATAATATTAATACTTTAGTTTACCATTATTTAATAAATCTTATGTTTCTCATTTCAAATCTCGCAAGAATTGTAACTGGTCACCAAACTTATCAAAAATTAGTATTAAAAGTGCTAATTAATTTTTATTTATTTTCTAAGATATGTCGTTAAAATGATTAAGCTAATAAAATTTTACTTTAACATGACTTGAAAGAGTTTTTACTATGGATATATGGCCTCTTTTACAAAATTTCTTACAAATCCAAGAAGTTATAGGCGTCACTTTGAAATAAATCATTTTAACTACTTTTTCACTAGTGCTTTACACTTTATTGAATTTAACGTGAATGCATGTTATAAATATATAAATAAAAATTATAGTTTAAAAGTTATACAGTAAATAAAGTCAATAAAAAAAATTATGGCATTAAAAATCAAGTATAAATATAATCAAAATCTACTGATATAAAATATCATTAAAATGTTTAGGAAATAATGGTTTTCATTCAATTTAAGATTATAATTTTTTGTAGAACCGTAGTAAAAACTTCAGATAGGGAGAGGTCCTCTTGGAGCAGGAGGGGAAGTACCGAAAGATGTCACCCGCAAATCGCCAGCTTGAAACCTACGGAATCATTATGTAGAGCGCCATGTTACGAGCTGCTGCTGATATTAAATGGCTTTTAGGCCTCCCCCATAATTAAGATATTATCTTATCAATTTATTATATTATAATACAGACATAAATTAAATATTACTATAGATGAGAAAATAATATTGTAAACGAATTTACTGTTCCTACACTTTAATTCATGAAAGTAATTAATTTATATTAGATGGCAAATAAATTTCATTCACAATTCATTATTGTATTATAATACAGAAATAAATTCAATAGTACTTTAGATGATAAATAAATATTTTAAACGAATTTACTTTCCGACACTTTAATTCCCCCTCATTCTTTCTGAGGGATTCCAAACATTAGAAACGTTGAACTTTTTGACTCTTCTTCGCACTACTGCAACTCAAACATTTGCTGAGTCGGTCATTGGCTTACTTCCTGGAAAAGGTCATCTCACCCATTTACTCCCCTCTCCTAGCATCTCAGCTTTCATCTACTCCCACCCCTGAGAAGCATGAGTTCTATCTCTTGATCGATTTCTTCCCTGATATTGAACTGGAAGTAATAAAAAGTCGCAGCACTAGAGTCGGCCAACAACATCCTTTAAGTTCTAGACGTCCCTCAAGTCGGCCTTGTACCAGCTAAAAGTTTTGCTGAAAGCCCGAAGCTTTTCCAGAATACTCTCTCCCTCAAACTTTGTACTGGAAAAAATATTGACGAATAATTTTGGCAAAGAATTATCTATATTTCATTTAAATTAAACATTTATGGGATACTGTTGAGCAATCAGCTCAATGGCACTCTGGAAAACGTCACGTCCAGATCTTTTCATTTTCCTCTAACGAAGTCCGACGAGGGGTAGGACTCCATTCACGAAGAGGAGGGACGGGAGCTCTCTAACGAAGACGAGGGATGGGTAGCTCTCTAACGAAGTCCGACGAGGGGTAGGGCTCCATTCACGAAGAGGAGGGACGGGGAGCTCTCTAACGAAGACGAGGATGGGTAGCTCTCTAACGAAGTCCGACGAGGGGTAGAACTCCATTCACGAAGAGGAGGCACGGGGATCTCTAAAGAAGACGAGGGAGGGAAGCTCTCTAACGAAGTCCGACGAGGGGTAGGACTCCATTCACAAAGAGGAGGGACGGGAGCTCTCTAACGAAGACGAGGGATGGGAAGCTCTCTAACGAAGTCCGACGAGGGGTAGGACTCCATTCACGAAGAGGAGGGACGGGGAGCTCTCTAACGAAGATGAGGGAAGAAGTCCTTTGACTGACGAAGACCGACGATGGGTAGGACTCCACTCACGAAGAGGAGGGACGGGGAGCTCTCTAACGAAGACGAGGGATGGGTAGCTCTCTAACGAAGTCCGACGAGGGTAGAACTCCATTCACGAAGAGGAGGGACGGGAGCTCTCTAACGAAGACGAGGGAGGGAAGCTCTCTACGAAGTCCGACGAGGGGTAGGACTCCATTCACGAAGAGGAGGGACGGGGAGCTCTCTAACGAAGATGAGGGAAGGAAGTCCTTTGACTGACGAAGACCGACGATGGGTAGGACTCCACTCACGAAGAGGAGGGACGGGGAGCTCTCTAACGAAGATGAGGGAAGGAAGTCCTTTGACTGACGAAGTCTGACGATGGGTAGGACTCCACTCTTGAAGTCGAGGTGAGGGGAATGTGTCTCTTAATGGGAGGGAGGGAGGAGACTCGTTTCTTGGTATCCAAGGCATTTATCCCGGAGTCCCGGAAGAAAGAAGGAGGGATGGAGGAAGGAAGGGATCGAGGGATCTCCAACAAGTTTGAAGTCTAGGCCAGAATGCTTTCATGACACCCAAAAAAAAATGATTCCCAACTATGATCAGTGGAGGCTCTATTATTTGACGATTGTTGATGGTGACGTCACTCTCCCCCCCTCATGTTATATAAGGCGTGCGTTTAAACCGTGTAAAATTTGTTCCTGTGAAAATAGCTCTTTCGCTGTTGCTGGGGACATTTCTATATTCAGTCCGTTTTCCACATATAAAAGACAAACACGCCAGTCAGCATGAAAGAACTTAACTTTTTTCAATTTATTAAAAAACTTCAGATCAAATATATTTAAAAAAGTGTCGCGATGACCAAACTCGCTTATTTTCGAATAACGAGTCCGAGTTCGATATTAAGATTCTGCTCCAAATAGTATTTTTAAACCTTCGATGTATGAGTAACTGGATCCCTACTTTCTTCCGTAATGGATACATTACATTTTAATTATAATCATATTTAGGTGTAATAAATCAAGACAAATACGAGATCGATCGTCAAGCTAATAGATATTAATATTATAAAAAAACATTATATGAATGCCATCTTATTTTAAAGAGAGTATTTTTAATCATTTTTGCAATATAAAAACATTTAATATTATATAAACACGAATCAACCATTTACTACATTAAATTGAAGTTAATATCGTCTTCGTCATTTGAAAATAACTTAATCTCAATCAATTATTAACATTAAATTTATGCAAGGAACAAACAAAACGCAAAATATTAACTGCAACTGTTGTAAGGGTAATTTTTTGTCTGATCAATGGCGTCAAATTATCTTTTTTTAAAGCAACAACAACAAGTTTCTAGGTCGCTTGGCCTATGGGAATGTGCAAAGAATTGATCTTACATTCCTCAAGTACTTTGGTTGAGACATTCGCGACCATCATGGCGCCTTAAAAATCTATATATCTGCTATATCCAGGAGAAGCCAAATAATAAATTATCATCTATAGTCATCAAACATCCATATACAATTGTGACGTGCGAGTATAAAATGTTTACCAAACTCTGCTAATTACTAGGAAGCGTACAGGGACTAACCTTGTAAATATATTTTGTTTGCTCGTAGACTGTCAGTTATTCTCCATGACGAAATGAAAAAAGCTGACGAAATTAATACTGTCCTCGTATCCGATTCCTAAGATTTTAACTCTCGAGCCCTCCTATCCGAGTCCTAATATTTAAGTTATCGAGTCCACGAATCCGAGTCCATCAAAATGAGCAAATCCATGATTCCGAGTCCACAGCCCAGATGAATATCCCGTAGTCAGACTTAATCTCAACTTATTTCAACAATAGTTTCATACTATATACTAAATAAGTTGTTTATTTTGTAATAAGAATGAATGAATAAAAGGTCATTCAATTGTGGGTTAATTTTTGTCACTTGGGGTAATTTTTTTAAAAAGTGCTTTACTATTCTATAAGAGAGTTCTTGGGAGAGTAGTTTATAAGTTCTTCTATAATATTTCATCCCCTTGTTTAAAGAAAAAAAAATACTTAATCAAAACTACATTGAAATGTTTGGAAAAATTGAACGCTGAACGCAAAACTCTTTTTTTTTTGCGTTCAACGTTCAGCGTTCAAAAAAAAGTTGCGTTCCGTTCAGCGTTCCGTTCATTGAACGTGCGTTCAGCTGAACGCCGTTCAATTTGCGTTCCGTTCACAAGCCTGATATATATATATATATAACAGCTCTTTTAGATATTTTTAAAATATACATCCCTTTTTTCATAATAAAGTTCCCCATACACGTACAAATTGGACCATGTAATTGACTACTGATTTGAATAGAAGTTTACTATATTCTAGGTATAATAATACAATGTATAACTAGAAAACCAAGATATGAAAATAGAGGAGCAATGGTACGATTAAAAAGGAACCTGATCAATCTTAATGTGAAGGCAAAAGTTCTTTCAAGCACCTTGAAAGGTCTGATAGTAGGAAAAAACTAACCCAGCTAAAACTTCCTTCTGGAGAAATAACAAATGATCAACGCGTAATTTAAAGGAGGCCCAGAGCTTTTATTCTAATTATATAACTGCAGCGGTTGTTCAGAAAAATACTTATGAGTTTTTTGTTATTCCTGGAGACTCATCAAGGATGTTAAAAATGAAAACGCTACTAACTTATGAAAATAACAATGGTTCTCTTTCGAGGAATTTATGGGCAAAGAAATACAATACGACTCTCCCATCACACAAAATGAAATTTATACTTTCATCAAAGGCTATAAAAATAAATTTAAAACTCCTGGTCCGTCCGGATTGCCTTTTGAATTCCATTAATGTTTCGCTTATTCTTGACGCCGATCCTTGAGAGAGTTTATTCAGATGTCTTTAAAAGAGGATTTGTTCCGGATTTCATAAGCTCTGGACTTGTAGCTCTAGTCCAAAAAAGGTAAAAAGGGTGAAGACATGAAAATTACCGACCAATCTCTCTTTTGAATACTCATTGAAAATACTTACTGGATAATGAACCAGAAATAAAGAGATTCCTTCCTAAGATTATATCCCCTAACCAAAAGGGCTTTATGCATGGACGTCACATCGAAGACAGCCCTAGGTCCATTCAGGATGCCATTGATCACTGCATGGCCCATCGTATAAATTATGCAACACTGATGGTAGATTTCGAAAAGGCCTTCGATACACTTTCACACAAGTTTATATTAGAGCAACTCTATGGATATGGCTTCTCCGACAACTTCGTTAAAATGATATCGTCCATACTCCGTAATGCTTCCTCAAGAATCCAACTTCCGGGAGGGCAGGAAACGTTTCATCTCGATAGAGAGCGAGACAAGGGGACCTTTTATCGCCGACTCTGTTCATTATGCCGTCAACGGACTCTTGGAACGCTTGTTTTCAGATGGGGAAATTCAGGGCATAACCACGGGCAGTACGACTCTCAAATCCTCTATGTTCGCCGACGATCTTACACTCTGTATGTCTGGTTCTGTAAGTAAATTAAAAAGTTCATTAAAAAAAGCTCTTGACATCATTGAGGATTTTAAATATCGTTCTGGACTGATTATAAATACAAAGAAAAGTCAAATCATTACAAATTGTGAAGACTCGTTAAGAGAAATATCAAATGACTTGGCCTATGTTAACTCAACAGATTTGCTTGGAGTGAGGGGCTTCTACTTCAGCGAATGAATCCGATAAAATAAATAAAAACAAATCTTGGAGTCACTGAGGAAAAAAGTCTTATTTTATAGAAACACTCCCCTTTCGCGATACGAGAAACTTACTGCTTGGAACCGCAACATCTTCCCATAAATTTTCCATATATTAAAGCACATCCCATTCTCAGGAAACTTTTGCGAAGAAATATATAAACTTAGGGATAGCCTCATATGGGGAAGCTCTAGACCATATATTTCGCGAAAGAGACTCAACTCAAGTATCTTTTCTTGGGTCTTGGATCCCTAGTATCGAATTAATGTGGAAGTCAT
This sequence comes from Caligus rogercresseyi, assembly GCA_013387185.1. Lineage (NCBI taxonomy): Eukaryota > Metazoa > Arthropoda > Copepoda > Siphonostomatoida > Caligidae > Caligus > Caligus rogercresseyi. The sequence continues at coordinate 26,929,437 of CP045895.1, forward strand.
TGAATTTATCATGGTTGAGGCGATTTCTTTTTAGCAATGATTTTTGGGCAGAGAGAATCAAAAACAAATTCATGATATTATAGGACGGCACTTTTGCGACAGAATTTTTATGGTCCCCTCAGAGCTTTTAAAACTCTTAAGCTGTGTGGCTCTCATTGGAAGAAAATGAGTAGGTCATGGGAATCAGTCATGGATAAGATTCTTACTCTCCTTGGCGTAAATGACCATTGCGAGTTTTTAAAGGAATGTCTTCATGTAAAAATCAGTACAAAGAGTGCTCAACTTACATTTACTAACAAAATATGTTATTATTCAACAAAGAGTACTATAATTTAACTTTAAAAGTGGTAACTAAAACTCCCAAAACTTACTATATCTTAATATGTAATTCAACACATAATAATTTTTGAAGAAATACAATCAACTTTATTTAAAGTTCAATTACTATGAAAATCATGTAACCGAATGCAGGTTTTCTGTTCTCTCGTCCTGAAAGTATTTTTATTTATTATGGTAATCTTAGTCACACACTACTTTTATTGTTTGTATTAACAAAAAAGGGCATAATGCCTTAAGAATGTTTATATGAAATAAACAACCTTAAGTTATTAAATCATATTTATTTGTATATTTTATCATATGTTCCCCATCGTTCATAGTTTTTTGTTCCATATATTGGGCTTTAAAAACAATTATTAACTCTGGATTTGCCCAGTCCAAGTTATAATAAATTCCCACTTAGCTTTTCTACACAATGTAATTGTATTTTTTGTGATGAATACATAAATTTTTATATAATGCCCCTTAGCAGCAACTAATTTGATATTACAATTTTTATCAAAGTATGTTTTTATGGAAGTATGGAACGTTCGGCGACTGTATCGATTGGAAATGAAACTGTTTGCTTGATCTTATTGTGAGTGTCAAATATGCGGGCTTTTAAATAGAAAGTTTGGTATTATGCTTGAAGATGGATAAATTTTATTCTTACATAGGAAAATACTTTGCCACACTTTTTCAAATAGGATCATAATTTTTTTATAACAATATTTGGTGTTGAACATTGATAAGAATTCCTATGAAATTGCATAGCTTCCGAGTTGGGGGATATATTGGAGGTGCTCGCGGGGGATGAGAGTTTTTTAAATTGAATACTGGCGTGTACGAATTTCCTTTTATGACATGAATATCTTCCTTTTCTCTTTTGTTTTTATGAATGAAGGAGTAGACGTCTTTAAAATAGGTGCATTTTAAGGAAGCATACACTCTTCAGTTCTTGCTCACTGAACAAAGTCTTCGTATGTCATCTTTCCCCCTTGCGTGAGGTGTTGACGAGCCAATTTGGAAGACAGGATAAAACCAAATGTTTTACTGACTTACTCCTCTTGGGAAACCATGAAATACTCTCTTAAGAATAAATCAAATACCCTTTGGAAAATGTAAAAAAAGTTTAAACTTCTTCGACAAACAAATTACGGACTTTTTATAAATATATAAAAACATGGAAAAGTGCTTCTTCTCAGTGCTGTATTAGCATGAAGAGTTCAATGGTAATAATATTATATGAATGAGTATGATATAACGATGATAGTAATGATAGGAAATACAATACTAAAGCACCTTACATAGAATACATACGGATCACGACAGCTAAAATTAGACTTGATTAAATAGCCTGAAGTATTCTAACTGTACATACATACCAAACTCCAAATGTTAATGTCCTAACTAATAAAGATTCAAGTGATGAAGATGACGCCAAAAACATCCCTAAGTTTTTACCGAATAGTCATGGAATGTCAAGATTTATGCCTTATCTACCCAAGTATTATTTGAAAGTGGATCAAAAATATTGTAGACTCATTCAACAAAACAGAATTCCAAAGGATGATTCTTAAAACAATCCATAATTAACTTCCTTAGATCTTACACAACTTATTGTTTCGGATGATATTATATCGAAAATTTCATGTCAAATGCCTATTTTCTGACAACTGACATACAACATTTAAAAGTTATATTCATGATGTAGTTCAAAAATTCGAACGGTATCATTATTTATATTATGAATCCATGAAACAATAACTGCTACTCAATTTCTCAATATCTTTGGGTAAACATTCATTTCAAAACAGGGTTTTGTCAAATATACCATTGGAAAACGAATAAATTCGTAGTTCAAGTCATTTGCAACATTTTCCTATATCACTTAAGGGACTGTTACTTTTTCATGGCACACATTTAATGGAGTCTAAAAGAATAAACTTTTTACGACAATTCGATTATTACATTGTTATTCCATGTTGATATGTTTAAAAAATAAGTGTAAAGTTTATAATGGGCCATAAAATCTATATTCTCAAACAACATCCATATTTTAATAAACATATTTTAATACTGTATCTAACTTTATACTACAAGTCCCTGGTGGGCAGTTATGATATCATAGAAGATAGTCCCGACTTATTCCTGAGAGCCCTTTTACATCTTTTTTTAATAGAATTTAGTTCTCGTTCCTCGTTTACTTTCCTTCCCAGAGACTTGATGAGGCAAGAAATTTTCTTTTTTGTCACGATGATAAAGCGACGAAATTGTCCTTGTTCCTGGCCAATTTGTTCCCATCCGATTGTAGGCTCCAATAATTTAAATATTCCAAAAATGCATTTAACGCCGTACACATATACGCACTTGCATTTGTTTGTTTCCCCTCAGATAGGAGTCCAAAGTGAGATTGGAATGAAGTGAAGTACTGGAGACTCGTCAAACATTCTCGACACTTTAAAATTCGAATCTTCAGCTTCACAAAATGTGAGAAATCGACGGATCACCGATATATCTATTCACTGTAATTTTCGTGTACATAGTCTCAAATCTGTCCTTGACGTCCCTCAATATATTCTCTAGGGGTATAAATGTTTGATTTTTGACGACCAACTTCGTCTCGATCTTCTTCACGCCGTACATCTGCTTCGACTTACACGTGGGAAGATGTCTCTCACTAAAAATTTAAATGTTGAAAATAGACATTATTCATAAATGATAATTATTTCAAAAACTTACATATGTGACAAATATCTGTGGCACCATTTGCAATACTTCTTTAGATTGAACAAGGTGTCCTCATGTAAGTCCTTTACTCGGTGCCAATCCAAGTATGTACATTTTTATAGTGGTTCCTTAGAGAACTCTTATGTATGGTGGTGTGGGAGCAAGATGTGCACTTTATGCCTTTGGCTTACAAGAATATTTTGGTATCATGTTTTTCTTTTCTTTAGAGTCATTGGAGGATAAGGAATGGTGTTCATCCCCTGGGGAGGGCAAAGGATCTCCGATGTTGATGAGTGTACAAAGGAGGATGGTCCGTAAGGAGATCGAGTTGAATTCTCAGACTCTTCTTCCTCGGACGGCGTGTAGCCTGAGGCTGACAAACTAAATTCACTCCAGTCAAGAGTATTCCATTCTGCTTGAGGTGAAGGGGCAGAAGTTGAGAAATTGTGAATCATGGAAGAACTCTCTTTTGGTCCATAAACTACATCAAATCGCCGCTCCAGAACTACTTCATCAGATATATTCTCGTCTTCCACAGTTAGACTAGATTCGCTCCATCCATGAGTTGGGGATGAAGATAGAGGACTATGGAGAGGGGAGACAATGGTCTAGGCAGTTCAAGCCGCTCCAAAACAACTCGTGCATAGAGGATCTTTTGTCCTTAGCAATAAGTGAAAGGGTTTGGGTGGAAATACTCTTAAAAAAATGTATGAAAATGAAGACGTATAGTTTAGCAAAAATTTAAATTCAAACTTACTATAGAGATAGACATGCTGGTCTGACAGAGTAAATAGATAAATCGGGACTAAAACATATATGATTAAACGATCTACAAAAAAGAGCGCCCGCGTAAAAAAGCTGGCCTGCTAAATATTACAAACATAAACATGAGAGCTTTTTCTCGAATATGTGTGGTTGAAATCAAAGGAGAGTGAATGATAAAAACGCAGTTGGCATTCCCAAATAAGATTGCAATGTCTCCTTATGAACTTTATTGTTCAAAGACACACATATGATTGCTATGGCATATCTCTATTTCAACATGAATGTATGACAGGCTAGCAAAATAATATGGGTTAGTCTAATACAGGGCTATTCAATTAGTTTTCCAAGTGGGCCACATTTGGAATCCAAGAACTTGAGCTGGGCCGCAAACTTTCCGCGGCCACTTTTTTCAAATAAGTCTATTATTATGTTTTATTTATTTAACATTAGTAGTATTACTAAAAGTATTATTAGGCCGATGATTATTATGCTTATTATTACTATTAGGCCTATTTTATATGCCCTTTTTAGATTTCAACATTGATTAAGCCTATAAAAATGCACACAAACAACTCTCTGCTCCATCTCCTTTATTTAAAACAAACAAAAATAGAACATTTAACTCAACATTTCTCATTGTTCATGAGGCTGGCTGCTAAACAGAACAGGGATATTTTAGCCCACTGCTGCCGATGACTTTATTGAGAGAAGTGGCATTTCTTGTTTTGCACAAGATCTCTGATGTTTGGCTCATAAGATGTCAATGCAATCCTAAGGCACTGGTGAATTTTGTTGTCTGTTAGGGAACACCGATAACTGTTCTTAATTACATTCACGTGAGAAAAGCTCGATTCGCAAGTGTATGTTGACCCAAACATACTGAGCACAAAGACTGCCACTTTCTTAACATTGGGGAACTGGTGTGTTTTCACATCACTCCAGAACTTTGCTGGCCCATCGTTGCGAAGCGCCACGGCCATGGTAGCAGATGACTGCATGTCAACAAGTTCAAGAATGAATTTGCCCTCGTCGATGGAAGGGACTGCTTACTTTGCTCTGGCAGATAAGTCTCCTTCTTTTTCTGTGGTGAATGGGTCTCTGACAAAGGCCATAATCGCTGTGGGCAGAGTAAGTCCATCCAGCCGACCAGCGAAGTTTTCCTTTAGCTTGGCAATGAAATCCCTCATTACATCTGTGATTTGTGCCGGGGATGCGATGTGTTCACGGAGTGTCGGGAAGTGTAGCATTCTGCCTGTTAGGTCAGTCGCGAAAAGATCCAACTTGACGGGGAATGCCCTCATCTGTTCTGCAAGATCAATGACCGTATTATTTTTTACAAGCGATGTTGGAGGTCACAGAAGCGCTGCAGCGCATTGCCTTTGGACAGCCACCGGACATCGTTGTGTAAAAGGAGGTCGTAGTGCTCTGCGTTCATTTTTGCCAACAGCTGGCGAAACAAGCGATGTTGGAGGCTTGACGTGGATCGAATGAAGTTGATAATTGCCATCACGTCATCCATTGCTTGTTTAAGGTTCCCGCTTAGCTTTGAACACAACACTGTCTGGTGCACAATGCAATGTACAAATTTCAAGTCGGGGCAGATAGCGGACCAACGCGCTGCCAATCACCTTTTCTTGCCAGCCATGGATGGAGCCCCATCAGTCACAAGCATGCACACGCGTTTCATGTCTAGGTTGTTGTCGCTGAAAAAAGATGCAATTTTCTCGAAAATCACCTCGCCTGTTGTGTGTTCTTCCAGCGGCAGTAGGGCGAGCAGCTCCTCTCGAAAGACTTTGCCATCATAAAAACGCACATATACGCACTCGTCTACAGCTACAGACATCGCATCAGCTTTCTTCAGATCATTTAGCAGTGAGTGAAATGCTTGGGTAGCAAGTGCTTCAACTCTGCCACTGTTGGAAGTGTCTGACAGGGGGACGTTTTTAATAGCTGACAGGACATTTGTTTTAATTTTTTCGTCACTTATCACTTCCTCCACCGTGGCCAACATGCAATCTTTCACCGTTTCAGAATGCGTGAAGGGCATTTTCTTTTTAGCCAAGATCCAAGCTACACGGAGAGATGCAGCTGTAGCTCGTTCTTGGGATGTGCACGCTCTCACCATAGTGCTGCTGCTACGAGTGTACGAGGCGATCAGGCTCTGTACTTTCTCGGCCCTCTCTGCAGATCCCTCCGGTCACGCGGAATGTCGGGTGCTTTTCGATGTGGTGTCTCCGAAGATTGTAATCTTTCATTACAGCAATACTTTCGTTGCAAATCAAACACATTGGTTTGGCGTTGGCAGTAGGCAAAGAGAACAAATATTTGTCGGTCCATACTGGATTGAACCGACGATTCTCGTCGTCAATTTTTCTCTTAAGTGTAGAAAAAGACATGTTTCTTTCTTTATTTTTTAATGGCAATCCTAACATGCAGCAGTGTGTTGCTAGCAGAGAGAAAAGAGAGTGGTAAAAGAAGGAAAAAACAGGTCACAACATGGAGAAGGCCTTAATATGGGCGAGCGCGATTTTTTATTTCATCCCTTGTGTTCCTTTCTGCATTTGTCTCTCTTTCTCTCCCTTTTATACTCCTCTCAGTTTTATAACAAATAAGCATCAAATCTTATTGTTTACTCTGAGGACACATCTCTTAAAATAAAAACAGTCCCTTTTACCACTCTCTTTTCTCTCTGGTTGATAGGACTCTTATTGTTGCTGCACACCACTCTTCACGCTCTCGCGACACTTGATTGAAAATGCATATTTGTATTGTAGGCCTATATTTACAATAACTTTGCATGATTAATAACTACAAAATAACAAAAGTGCTAAATAATTACTATAACATTATCAATTTATTCATATTCGGCAAATTATAGGACGCATATTAAGTTTTGAAGACTAGTGACGATATTTTAGTTTTAAAAGTGACGCATCACGTCGGCCGCATCTGGGCCGTGTCCGGGCCGCATCTGGGCCGCGTCCGGGCCGCATCTGGCCCGCGGGCCGCCAATTGAATAGCCCTGGTCAATACATGCTGTTACCAAAAGTTACAGACTTTGAAATGTGCAAGACTTTTTCCTTTAAGCCATTTTCTATTGTAACCAATAATTATAGATATATTAAGCCTGAAAGTACATTAGTAAGCACACAGCTTCAGGGTTCACAAAACCTTTTTCAATAAATAAAGTATAGATATGAAATTAAAAACAATATAAAAATGAAAGTTTACAAAAATTGATCATTATCTCATTAAAATATCGCAACATATGCCTGGCTCACCAAAACTATTCATTTATATAATTAAAAGTTCTATATTTGTTTAAAAAGTTGTCACTTAAAAGCAATAATATTTAGCGTTAAAAACTTACTAGGAGTCTTCACTATATTAACTTAACATAGTATAACTATGTTTTTGGACTACAAGACAAAATAATCTATGAGTTATTAGCATTCTACTGAAACACCTGATGTAAGCATTGCAATATCGTACATGAGATAATTTCCAGACTGCAGGTTAAGAAAAATATTTTAGAGATATACTTCAAATTAAGAGACTTTACACTACAAGATCACACAGCGTTCCGTTCAGCGTTAAAAAAAATAGCGTTCCGTTCAATGTTTTTACGTTCAGCGTTCCGTTAGCGTTCAGCGATCAAATATTTTAAAAAATACCATTGTGTAATTTAGAAAAATGGATGTACTATTTAGGGTTTTTATAAAACAAATCTGGATCCAACCCAGGGTCTAAGAGGGTCTTTTTACAAAAGAATTTCTGAAAAAAGTGATGACAGTTTTTTTTAGAAAATAATTTCCAAAAAGTAATGCGTAGTGATGACAGTTTTTTTAGAAAATAATTTCCAAAAAAGTAATGCGTTGTGATGACGTTTTTTTTAGAAAAGAATTACCAATAAAAGTAATGCGTAGTGATTACGTTTTTTTAGAAAAGAATTTCCAATAAAAGTAATGCGTAGTGATGACGTTTTTCCAAAAAAGTCCAAGAAATGTTTGGAAAAATTGAAAGCTGAACGCAAAACTCTTTACTTGCGTTCAGCGTTCAAAAAAAGTTGCGTTCCGTTCAGCGTTCCGTTCATTGAACGTGCGTTCAGCTGAACGCCGTTCAATTTTGCGTTCCGTCTACAAGCCTGATATATATATTAGAAAATTATGTATTAAGGTATCACACTCAATTAAATTGATATATATATAAGAAAATAAATAAATCCAAAAACTGCCTGCTTTTATAGTTAGATACTTATATATGTAAACTATAAAGACTGACTAAAAAGTGGTGTTAAGTAATTTCATCCACTGTCTTCTAAATAATAATACATGCTATAATTTAAACTAAAATAAATTGTGTACATGCTTATTACCAAAAAAATAGATTTTGTTAAAATTGAAGTCAAAGAGTGTTATCTAAACGATGTTTTTCATTGAATATTTTGATACTGGAACATAAATCATTTGATTGATACAACCACCTAAAAGTGTAATATATTTTTTCCTCATCTTTGTTTATTCCTTTTTTTAGGAAAAGGCGAAAGATTTTTCAGTCCTCCATTGGTATCCTTCCAATAAATCCCCTTCAGATTCCATTCGGTGATAAAAATAATTATTTATTATGTATTCTTGATTTGGAATTAGATAATTGTCATATGGTAGGTTGGTGGTTCAAATACAAAGCTTTATTAATGGAAAGTTTACGTCGTTGTCAATGAACTAAAGCCTCTTTAACTATGCACTACTTTTGGGGCTTTCATTATAAAGGAAAATAACATTCTTGATGTAATCTTTCTTCAAGGCCTAAATTTTCTCTTCAGTGGTTTATAAGAGGAACTTCCGACGCTTCAACCGAATGTCTAACCTCGATCAATCCCTGCTGCCTCATATGAGGAACTTTAGAAGACCCTCACAAGACCAATTACCGAATCACCCTCCCTCAAAGGGACTCCCTCCATCACATTCTAACAACACCAATAGCATGAGCGCTGTAGCCACCCCTTCATGTAGTCGTAGCAGCGGCAAGTTATGCGAATGATACCTCTTTATATGAGCAATACTAGCAGGCATCTGCTCCTATTATGAAACTGCTCTTCAACACTGATGTGAGGAGTTATTATGGCAAAAAGTTAAGTCTTTTAAGTTCGAAAGTAAAGTGTATAAAATTTCAAAGAACATTTCGTTTATTTATCTAGCTTAATCATCTCGAATGTTTAGTTTAATTATTTCCTAAGTAACGACTAAGAATATACTTTTTTTATTACGATATGTAAACTGCTAAGTATAGCGAATGAGTATCTTTCAATCATTTTTATATATGAGTTCATTTATTTTCTCAAAAATATAAAACGGGAATTCCAAACCATAACTCATATATATATATATATATATCGCTCGTCATGATTATCACTTAATATCGGTTCATAGCGATGATCTTCTTTTCGTTATGAGACATTCATTTGAGAAGGGTCCATTTATGACTCCTCCACACAAAGTTACTGTCAACATTTATACTAGAATTAGTTTTTTTGTGAGCTCCAAGGATGGGTTATTTATATGGATCTCGCTTTGGGCTGTCAATGTGAAATAGCTCTAGTAAAATTAATTAAAGAGAGGTAACATGATATAATACTGCCTAAAAATTTGAGAAATAAGTATTAAAAAAATAGCTTTAGTAAAATTAATTAAAGAGGAGGAAGATATAATACTGCCTAAAAGAGGTAATATTCATTTTCATTTAGCCTGTGACCTCACTCAATGTATAAAGGACGCTCTCGACGTGGTGCTTACAAGGATGATTTTAACGCATTTTAATAACAACCCCTATCTATGGATCTGGTGGGGATGTTCTGCATGAAGAATGTAAAAGAAAAGAATCTTACCGTGGGGAAAACACAAAAAATCAACAGCTCACTTGTTAAAGAAGTTTTTAACTCTTTTAAGTATCTTAAAAAACCAGGGCCGGATGGTCTGGCTCCAAGTGTTTAAAAAAAATTATCAATGGAGTACTATGAACGAATAGCTTTTTTATATATTTATCTCTAAGGTTTTCTTAACATTCCAAGGATATGGAGCGAAGCAAGAGTACTTTTTTACCGAAACCAAATAAAGAAGACTACATAAACCCTAAATCACCGTCCAATAACACATGCAAACACTTTAGAGAAAGGACTAGAAAGAGTAGTTTACTGGCATATACATAGAATCTTTAGAGGTAAAGTTCCCATGGAAAACCAGTTTGGGTTCCAGATTGGGAAATGTGCTGATACAGCTATTGCAAAGCTGGTAGACAGAGCTGAAAATGTCGTCCTCACAAAAAAAAAACCATGCTATTATCGTGTTTCTTCGACATTGAAGGGGCGTTTGACAATCTTCCGTTGGATGTAATTAAAGAATACTTGAAGAAAATGGAGTAGATTTGTGTTCAGTTCATTTGTACAGACACTTCCTACAGAGTCGAAAAATAGACTATACACAACAAGGGGATTATATATATTTCACTCCCACCAAGGGCTGCCGCCCGCAGGGAGGATTCTTTCACCATTTGTATGAAATTGTGCAATTCACATATAATAGCGCCCAAACCAGGACCGTAACTCACTATAGGTTTTGCTGATGATATGGCCGTTAATTATCACTGGTATTGACCTGACTTCGATGGCAGATATCATTCAACGACGAGTGGATGAAATGACCCAATGTGTCCACATTGGGTTGAAGTTTAGTGCATGAAAAACAAAAGGAATGTTATGCACTTGGGCACGCAAGTGGACTTCCCATGATTAAAATCAACGATACACGTATTGAATGGGTAATAAGTATCTTGGGGTCATAATTGATTGAAAACTTCAATGGGCGAGCCCATATCGATTATATTGTCAAAAAAGCCAAAGGACTTTTATTTTCTGTGCGGAATTGATCGGAAGTAATTGGGGTTGCGGCCTTTTTTAAACACAATGGATTCGAAGGCCTGCTTGGAACCAATCATTTGTTACGGTGCAAGCATATGGGCACCAAGGAGCATGAATTTGAAAAAAATACCATGTTAAATTAAGGCGGATTAATAGGCTAGCAGGTCTGTTAAAGTGCAGAGCCATGAGATCCACTTCGACGAAGCCATGGAATTTATTTTAATATAGAACCACTTCACATAAGCTAAAAAGGTGGGTACTAAGGTTAGAGTCATGCATAATGTACCGATAACGACAACACTGGCTATGAATTTGTGGATGCCTTAGCTAAGATGGGATGTAGTATGCATATCTCCATCTAGCGTCGAAGTCCCTCAAATAACAGTAATAAGAGAACTGAAGCAAGACTCAATAGTTATGGCTGAAAGAATGGAATGGTGAACAAAGTTGCCGCCAAACAAAATTCTTCTTGCCTGATCTGAAACCAAGATGGAAGTTACACACTCACACGAGAATTTCAATTCAGAATGTAAGTTAAGTTTGTGTCCGGCCATATTTGTATGAAAAAACTCAAGAAATGGGATTGGCGGATGAGGATTCTTGTAGACTTTGTGGAGAGGAACGAAGTCTCCCCATTCACTTGTCATCAGCTGTTGGTGTAAGGAGGAACCTTA
>CP045895.1:26940936-26954547 GCA_013387185.1 Caligus rogercresseyi
TAAATTGTCAGTCGACAGTGACAGGCGGGTGATTACATCGAAATCATTTTCGAGATCATTTCCCCAGATGTGGACGGCAGCTCATACAGTCCCACAAACTCTTCATGTACATCCAGATTGTCATCAACGTTGCAGAAGCAGATAGCTTCTTGTTCGACTCCAGTGATGTCCTGTGTCCCATCAACCATACTCCGAACGGTCCATCTTTCGCAATCTGTGCCGCAAGTGTTCTTACTATGTCTGCACCGAACATCTGGATCATCTCTTCTTGGGCCTGTGGAGATGTGAAGCTGATTGACCGCTTGAGATATCTGTCAAGTCCTTCATCATCATCGCGGAAGACGTTCAGCAACTGTTGGAAGTTTCCCTCCTCAGCTGTGTGGCCTCTAAATGACAGACCCTGTCGCAGAAGGAATCGTAAGCTCTTGAAGACCTTCATCAGTGCTCGTTGAGCTGTTTCCTACTGTTGACGGCGGTGGCGTCCATTTTGACATCGATTTTTGCCTCAGGTTTCAAGGAAATCGCTGCCTTTGCAACTCTGTGACAATTTGAAGCCTGGAGGCTCTCAAATCTGGGTGATGCCTTTTTCCAGTTACAAAAGCCGACTGAAACAAATGCTGGTTCTTTGTTCTTGGCCAATTTCAAGAGTCCGCGTTTTTCTGCCTGTGCACAGTAGAAACACAGTACCCGTTTCAGGGAGGGTTCGTAATGGATCCAGGGGTAGCTTTGGTACCATTTGGCTTGAAACAGAATTTTCTGCGTTTTAGTTTCTACTACGGGAATGGAAGAAGTAGGGGGGTGATTGGGGCTAACCCAGTCGTCAAAACCGGCATCAGCTTCATCATCATCTTTCGCCTCAGATGCTCCATCACCCTCAACGGCACTTTCTTCTGGTTGAACTTCAGGAAGAACAGGCCTATCTCCGACATCATCCGATTTTGATGTAGACGGCTGTTCGTCATCATGTTCTTCTTCCTCATTGTGCTTGAAAAAAGAAGTGATCTTTGATGTTTTCAACTTCTTATTATGAGCCATCCTAGAATCCTAAAATCAATTCACGCTGTGAATTATGTAAGTGACACACTCACATATATTTCCCCCTTAAAAAATTAAGGAAGACAAGGCCTCCTGCTGAGCGGACTCACCACGTGTTTTTGTTTTCTAGCTAATGCCTTAGCGCGTTCCTTCTCTCCCCGCACGTAATGCGCACATAACACGGCGTACGCTCGTAATCCGCATCCCTGATTTTCAATAGCTTCTTTCACACGTTAAAAGCCAATCTTGTGGTTATCTTGTGGTTTGCCCCATTTGAACATGCAAAACTCGTGGTTATCTTTTGGTTTCCACACTACGAGATTGCGCGCACTGCAAAATATGCGCGATTAATCTTGTGGTTATCTTGTGGTTTCCAAACCACAAGATAACACAAAATACTTGTAAGATTTTCTTTTCTTTACCGTCTGAATTGGCTTCACCGTGTGAATGCGGCTAATAGCAATAAACACAATTACAATAATGATGAGGATTATTATATCATCATCATAATTATTATAATTATTAATATTATAATTGTTATCATTATTATTACTATGATTATCATCATTATGACTTATTAAGTAAGCAAATATCATTCCCCAAAACCTGGGGGGGATGATTGTACATGCCATCCCCCCCAACTTGTGAGGTGGGGGGATGCATCCCCCTCATCCCCCCCGTTGTCTACGCCCCTGCTTTGGGATATTGGGCTCCTTTATGTATAGTTTGCGAATATTTAAAAGAATCAACAATAGAAGAAATGTGAGAATAATGGTATTGCTAGAAGAAACCCTAAGTGCTACAAACTTAGACTATTAGCTCTTAGACTCCTTAGGGTTTTAGGGGGCTACATGGTAAGCTGTATTGGGTTTTAGAGGAAAGTGTGTTCTATGGTTTTTGGTAGATAAAGCTATTGTTTTAATCCTGATTTTATTAAGAGTTTTAGTTGTTGTGAAGAGAAAATTAAACTCTTACTTTTTATCCGATTTAGGTTATATACTAGGCTCAGAAATATTTATTTTGCTTATGCAATGGGTTATTAATAGAAAGGTTTTATGTGGCGATAAAATCAAATATGCTGGATCCTTAAAGATGCATTATAAGAATAACCATTATAGTAAATATACCATAAATATGTTGGTGCAGAGCTAATAATGTACAGGTAATAAATATCACTTAAATTAAAATAATAGGATATGAGTAATCCCTCAAGAATGATTATATTTACACTTAAGGACTTGATAAAAAATCTACTCCACTGCCGTCGAATAGCAGGAACATTGTTATTTATTCTTAAAGTTCTTCTTTTAATAACTAATATGACTAGTCTTTCCATCGTAAGTGTCATCTGAGAAATGATAGAAAGTTTACACATGTCAAATATTGCATTTTGAAAACTATGCTAAACTATCATTTAAAACAGAATAATACATTGAAATAAGCATAATTGATAACACTTATTTTTTGCTTTTCTTGAGGATTCATTAATTGTTCCAAATATGCCACTTAATATGAAAAACGGATATTCATTTGGTACAAAATTTTAAGTATTATTATTTATCAAACTCAAAAACTAAACTTGTTGACAATTCTATATTTTTGATCAATATATGAAGTTACGTATTGTCTTAGTATCGAATTTAGCGCATTTTTGTGAAATGCTATCCAAATTTCATGTTCTAATAATATATCGAATGAAGGATATTATATTTATATAAAAAGATAAATTCAAGACGACTTTTGTTAAAATTCAAAAATGAGCACGGTGGCAATAGTCACAACAGCCCACCTGACGTTTTCAGACCAGTTCAAGCTGAGAGTATATATAGGGTAGAGACTAGAAGGAGCAACACTGGCTTGCAAGTGAACCCTGAAAACCCCTTTATGAGAACTGCCAAGTGTGTGTGTAGCTGGCCAATCACAGCTGTAGTGAGACAGTCTCGCTGGAGTTCTCGAGTTAGGAGGGTGTGTGCCGCTCTCTCCCATGCACCGTCTTGTGTTCAGTTATTACCAGGCTTGTGAGTGATCAGAAATAGTGATCCGATCAAAAGTAACGATCAGGAATTCTTTGCTACATTGTGATATAACGATCAGGACTTTTCCGATTAGCGATCTGATCAATTTAATTGCGATCAAAAAAATAACCTATGACTAGATCTAAGTAAAATTAAACATACATACATTCAAACCTTTTAAATTGATCATCTTTAAATAACGGTCAAAAACACTCAACAAAAAATAACCCCAGAAAAACTAAGCATTTTACTAATACAGACATACCGTTTAAATAAGCAAATGATGCCCCTTAATTTTGTTTAAGCTGGATATTGTAAATAAATAATATATATAACAAGAGCATTTAGTTTTCTACTTTCAATTTTCAATGAAAAACCTATAGAAACCATAGAAGCCAGCGACGACCCATTTGCCTTCCTGGAGAGCCCCACTGTCATAAAGGAGGATGATCCCACCATTAAAGAGCTCATCAAGAAGGAGGTGGACACCTGGGGAAGGAGCAAGGTGGTAGAGGTGATGCCTTGGCAATTCCCCAAAATGGATAGGGAGAAGTGGATCTCGTTGTTCATAAAGTACAACACGGCTTTGCCCAGCTCTGCTGCCGTGGAGCGCATGTTTCAGCACTGCTGGTGACGTCCTCATGCCAAGCGTGTAAGCATGACCAGCGACAGGTTGAGAAGCTGGTCTTCACCAAGGGAAATATGCAGATCCTGGATGCTGTCGTAAGGAGGGAGAGGAGGGAGGGAAAGTCCGAGTCAGAGAGAGAGACTATGTGTATGCTATAGACTGTTTTCAGTTTTGTCTAGTTGAATTAATTTTCACTCTGGAAAAATAGTTTTTATGCTTTTTATATTTCAAAAATAAAAGTACTCATCATTTATCGCAGGTTGAAAAAAAAGTTCTTGCGGAATCCCGGGTAAAGAAACACAACAGTCCTATCATAAACTAATATATTATCGTCTGCAAATCTAATACATGACAAGATGATAAATAAAATTACAGGCTTGAGAAGTCTACTTCACTTCCCACGATCTGAAATGAATGTGAAAATTTTAAGTGTGTGAACGAAAAAAACGAAAAAAAAAACATTAATAAAATTAGTACAATAAATAATATCACTTCATTCTGAGGATTACAACTTGTAAAAGAATCACGGTTGAAGAGAATATGATGGTTTAATGCTGGATTTAGTTTATATATTATTATGACCTCTGTGAGGTGTCCAACGTCTACTTAAAATGACCCTCATCTTATGGAATGACTCGAAGTACGTTGGGACTTATTGTTATGTAATGGGCCTCTATAAAAAACACATTGGAGGTCTCCCTTAGGCGTGCAATTGTTGATGTAACTTTCTCGGACTTTTTCTTTCCGACTCTAGTAGGGGCATGTTTAATTTTCATCAGCTCCTTGAACATTTCCTATCTGTTGCAACGATAAATCTGTTTGACAAAGACAGCTCCAAAATGACGGAATCCCTCCATCATATTCCAAGGATCCTTCTTATTAATCCTTCTGAAATATACCAAAAGAAAATAAAATAACTTCACATTAATCCTTGGGACCTTTTTAATAATTTCATGTTCGTGATTTCATGCTCAATTGGCATCGTTACATATTTTTTTTGTACAAAATTGTTTTATATATCGTAGGCAGGGAGGAAAAAAGGATATAAAGAAAAAGAAAGTTAGCAGCATAAATTGACGTCATGATTTATTGAAATCAAGGTAGTTAAAAAGTATATCATCATAATCAAAAGTAAGTTCAGAGCTCTTCTTAAAGTGCTAAAAGGAGTTTTTAATTATTCATATAATTAGTCTAAATCAAACTCAAGGTTAAAATTGATAACATGCCCTAGATAGTATAAATTGACAATAAAGGAATGAATATTAGCTATTTTTAGGCAGTATTATATGATTCCTCCTCTCTAATTAATTTTACTAGAGCTAATTCACATTGACAGCCCAAAGCGAGATCCATAAAAATAACTCAACCTTGGATCTCACAAAAAGACTAATTCTAGTATAAACGTCTTGAGTTGACAGTAACTTTGTGTGGAGGAGTCATAAATGGACTCTTCTCAAATGAATGTCTCCTAACGAAAAGAAAATCATCGCTATGCACCGATATTAAGTGATAATCATGACGAGTGATATAAATATATATATATATATATATATTATATCTATATATATTTATATAATAATATATATATATAATATAATATATTATATATATATATATATATAATATATCAGTGGTGGGCACTCCGCTCATTATTCCGCTCGTCGCTCTTCCGCTCTGAGCGGAGGAGCAATTGGTGAGCGGAATGCAAAGAGCGGATCATCTTTGTGAGAAGTGAGCGGAATGTGGTGAGCGGATCCCTCTAAAATAACTTCCGCTCATCCGCTCACATAAAAAAAGTTTCCGATATGCCTCATATGAGGAACTTTAGAAGACCCTCACAAGACCAATACCGAATCACCCTCCCTCAAAGGGACCTACATATATATATACTATATATATATTATATAATATATAATATATATATATATATATATATATATATATATATATATATAATATATATATATATATATATATATATATATAATATATAATGAGCTCAGTTATGGTTTGGAATTCCCGTTTTATATTTTTGAGAAAATAATGAACTCATATATAAAAATGATTGAAAAATACTCATTCGCTATACTTAGCAGTTTACATATCGTAATAAAAAAAGTATTTTTTAGTCGTTACTTAGGAAATAATTAAACTAAACATTCGAGATGATTAAAGCTAGATAAATAAACGAAATTTTCTTTGAAATTTATACACTTTACTTCGAACTTAAAGACTTAACTTTTTGCCATAATTTAACTCCTCACTCAGTGTCGAAGAGCAGTTTCATAATAGGAGCAGATAGCCTGCTAGTATTGCTCATATTAGAATGTATCATTCGCATAACTTGCCGCTGCTACGACTACATGAAGGGGTGCTACAGCGCTCATGCTATTGGTGTGTTAGAATGTGATGGAGGGAGTCCCTTTGAGGGAGGGTGATTCGGTAATTGGTCTTGTGAGGGTCTTCTAAAGTTCTCATATGAGGCAGCAGGGATTGATCGTAACAGGACTAGCACCCCAGACAATCACCCCCGGACTAGCACCCCCTGGACTAGCACCCCCGGACATTTACCCCCCGTTAGTAATATTCTTATCTCTTATGGTCCACTTATTAAGTTAACTATGTTTTCCAGCTATTAACAAAGGTGACGTCACTGGTTAACCACTTTCTTGATCTCCTTTTCCGCTGCTTGCGAAGACCAATGGGGACTGGATATCTTAAAAAAAGCCACAGGAACACGTTTTTGGGTGTGAAGAAATGAATATAATAGATTGAGAATAAAATATATATGTCAACTTATTTGAGTGGATGAGTTTTTGATCATAGTCTTCGATTTAGGACAAGTGGTTCCTTGATGAAATCTTAGAAAATAGCATAGGACCTATATGAGATAAATAAGATATCTTGAGTTGATAGGTTACAACTGTATGATTGTCTAGTTGTACATAAGTAGCCCAGATATAAGGTCTAAGGCACGAAATTTGCAAATTTATGCACATTTAATTAATACATATTCCAATTCTAAAGGACTGGGACTGCGTACTAACCAGTGACGTCATCTTTGTTAATAACTAGAAAACATAGTTAGCTTCATAAGTGGACTTTATGAGATAAGAAATATTACTAACGGTGGGTAAATGCCCGGGGGGTGATTGGCACGGGGGGTGCTAGTCCAGGGGGTGATTGTCGGGGGGTGCTAGTCCGGGGGATGATTGTCTGGGGGGTGATTGCCCTAGAACCGGGATTGATCGAGGTTAGACATTCGGTTGAAGCGTCGGAAGTTCCACTTATAAACTACTGAAGAGAAAATTTAGGCCTTGAAGAAAGATTACATCAAGAATGTTATCTTCCTTTATAATGAAAGCCCCCAAAAGTAGTGCATAGTTAAAGAGGCTTTAGTTCATTGACAACGACGTAAACTTTCCATTAATAAAGCTTTGTATTTGAACCACCAACCTACCATATGACAATTATCTAATTCCAAATCAAGAGTACATAATAAATAATTATTTTTCATCGCCGAATGGAATCTGAAGGGGATTTATTGGAAGGATACCAATGTAGGACTGAAAAATCTTTCGCCTTTCCTAAAAAAAAGGAATAAACAAAGATGAGGAAAAAATATATTACACTTTTAGGTGGTTGTATCAATCAAATGATTTATGTTCCAGTATCAAAATATTCAATGAAAAACATCGTTTAGATAACACTCTTTGACTTAAATTTTAACAAATTTTTTTTTTTTTGGTAATAAGCATGTACACAATTTATTTTAGTTTTAATTATAGCATGTATTATTATTTACAAGACAGTGGATGAATTACTTAACACCACTTTTTAGTCAGTCTTTATAGTTTACATATATAAGTATCAAACTATAAAAGCAGGCAGTTTTGGATTTATTATTTTTTTATTATATATATCAATTAATTGAGTGTGATACCTTAATACATAATTTCTAATATATATACATAAATATATATATATATCAGGCTTGTAGACGGAACGCAAAATTGAACGGCGTTCAGCTGAACGCACGTTCAATGAACGGAACGCTGAACGGAACGCAACTTTTTTGAATGCTGAACACAAGTAAAGAGTTTTGTGTTCAGCTTTCAATTTTTCCAAACATTTCTTGGACTTTTTTCGGAAAAAAAAAAACGTCATCACTACGCATTACTTTTATTGGAAATTCTTTTCTAAAAAGAAAACGTCATCACTTTGTTCGAAAATTCTTTTGTAAAAAACCTTAGATCCTGGGTTGGATCCAGATTTGTTTTATAAAACCCTAAATAGTACATCCATTTTTCTAAATTACACAATGGTATTTTTTAAAATATTTGAACCCTGAACGCTAACGGAACGCTGAACGTAAAAACATTGAACGGAACGCTATTTTTTAACGCTGAATGGAACGCTGTGTGATCTTGTAGTGTAAAGTCTCTTAATTTGAAGTATATCTCTAAAATATTTTTCTTAACCTGCAGTCTGGAAATTATCTCATGTACGATATTGCAATGCTTACATCAGGTGTTTCAGTAGAATGCTAATAACTCATAGATTATTTTGTCTTTTAGTCCAAAAACATAGTTATACTATGTTAAGTTAATGTAGTGAAGACTCCTAGTAAGTTTTTAACGCTATAATATTATTGCTTTTAAGTGACAACTTTTTAAACAAATATATAACTTTTAATTATATAAATGAATAGTTTTGGTGAGCCAGGCATATGTTGCGATATTTTAATGAGATAATGATCAATTTTTGTAAACTTTCATTTTTATATTGTTTTTAATTTCATATCTATACTTTATTTATTGAAAAGGTTTTGTGACAGCATCAATGTTTGCATATTTATAAAAACCTGAAGCTGCGTGCTTACTAATGTACTTCAGGCTTAATATATCTATAACAGGCTTGTGAGCGTTCAGATTTTTTGCGTTCAGCGTTCAAAAAATAATAGCGTTCCGTTCAGCGTTCCGTTCAATGTTTTGCGTTCAGCGTTCCGTTAGCGTTCAAATATTTAAAAAATAACAATGTGTAATTTTGAAAAATGGAAGTACTATTTAGGGGTTTTATAATAAAAATGAGCCCGAACCGACTTTCAAATGATATAAATTTGTTGACTGGATCTAACCCAGGGGTTCCCAACCTGGGGCCGCAGAACGTCTATATTCACTACATAAGAGGGTCGCCAGACTGGAGATTTTCTATAGGGGGTCGCCAAAGAAAAAAGGTTGGGAACCCCTGATCAAACCCCAACTTGTATATATTTTTCCTGACCCGTAACAAATAATCATTATATTAATAGTTTTCCATATATAAAAGACAAACACGCCAGTCAGCATGAAATAAACTTAACTATTTTTAATCTTATTAAAACAACTTCAGATCAAATATATTTGAAAAAGTGTCGCGATGACCAGACTCGCTTATTTTCGAATAACGGAGTCCGAGTTCGATATTAAGAATCTGCAAAATAGTATTTTAAACCTTCGATGTATGAGTAACTGGATCCCTACTTTCTTCCGTAATGGATACATTACATTTTAAATTATAATCATATTTAAGGTGTAATAAATCAAGACAAATACGAGATCAAAGCTATATAATACAAATTAATATTATAAAACAACATTATATGAATGCATCTTATTTTAGAGAGATGTATTTTTTAATCATCTTTGCAATATAAAACACATTTAATATTATATAACCACGAATCAACCATTTACTACATTAAATTGAAGTTAATATCGTCTTCGTCATTAGAAAATAACTTAATCTCAATATCAATTATTAACATTAAATTTATGCAAGGAACAAAACAAAACGCAAAATATTAACTGCAACTGTTGTAAGGGTAATTTTTTGTCTGATCAATGGCGTCAAATTATCTTTTTTTAAAGCAACAACAACAAGTTTCTAGGTCGCTTGGCCTATGGGAATGTGCAAAGAATTGATCTTACATTCCTCAGAGTACTTTGGTTGAGACATTCGCGACCATCATGGCGCCTTAAAAATCTATATATCTGCTATATCCAGGAGAAGCCAAAATAATAATTATCATCTATAGTCATCAAACATCCATATACAATTGTGACGTGCGAGTATAAAATGTTTACCAAACTATGCTAATTACTAGGAAGCGTACAGGGACTAACCTTGTAAATATATATTTTGTTTGCTCGTAGACTGTCATTTATTCTCCATGACGAAATGAAAAAAGCTGACGAAATTAATACTGTCCTCGTATCCGATTCCTAAGATTTTAACTCTCGAGCCCTCCTATCCGAGTCCTAATATTTAAGTTATCGAGTCCACGAATCCGAGTCCATCAAAATGAGCAAATCCATGATTCCGAGTCCACAGCCCAGATGAATATCCCGTAGTCAGACTTAATCTCAACTTATTTCAACAATAGTTTCATACCTAAATACTAAATAAGTTGTTTATTTTGTAATAAGAATGAATGAATAAAAAGGTCATTCAATTGTGTGTAAATTTTTGTCACTTGGGGTAAAATTTAAAAAAGTGCTTTAATATTCTATAGAGAGTTCTTGGGAGAGTAGTTTATAAGTTCTTCTTATAATATTTCATCCCTTGTTTATATCCCAGAAAAAAATACTTAATCAAAACTACATTGAAATGTTTGGAAAAATTGAACGCTGAACGCAAAACTATTTTTTTTTGCGTTCAACGTTCAGCGTTAAAAAAAAGTTAAGTTCCGTTCAGCGTTCCGTTCATTGAACGTGCGTTCAGCTGAACGCCGTTCAATTTTGCGTTCCGTTCACAAGCCTGATCTATAATAATTGGTTACAATAGAAAATGGCTTAAAGGAAAAAGTCTTGCACATTTCAAAGTCTGTAACTTTTGGTAACAGTATGTATTAGACTAACCATAGTATTTTGCTAGCCTGTCATACATTCATGTTGAAATAGAGATATGCCATAGCAATCATATGTGTGTCTTTGAACAATCAAGTTCATAAGGAGAGATTGCAATCTTTAATTTGGAATGCCAACTGCGTTTTTATCATTCACTCTCCTTTGATTTCAACCACAATATTCGAGAAAAAGCTCTCATATTTAGGTTTGTAATATTTAGCAGGCCAGCTTTTTTACGCAGGCGCTCTTTTTTGTATGATCGTTTAATCATATATGTTTTAGTCCCGATTTATCTATTAACTCTGTCAGACCAGCATGTCTATCTCTATAGTAAGTTTTTATTTATATTTTTGCTAAGCTATGCGTCTTCATTTTCATACATTTTTTTAAGAGTATTTCCACCCAAACCCTTTCACTTATTGCTAAGGACAAAAAGATCCTCTATGCACGAGTTGTTTTGGAGCGGCTTGAACTGCCTAGACCATTGTCTCCCTCTCTCCATAGTCCTCTATCTTCATCGCCAACATGGAGCGAATCTAGTCTAACTGTGAAAGACGAGAATATATCTGATGAAGTAGTTCTGGAGCGGCGATTTGATGTAGTTTATGGACCAGGAAAGAGTTCTTCCATGATTCATATTTATCACCTCCTGCCCCATCACCTCAAGCAAAATTGAATACTCTTGACTGGAGTGAATTTAGTTTGTCAGCCTCAGGCTACACGCCTTCCGAGGAAGACGAGTCTGAGAATTCAACTCGATCTCCTTACGGACCATCCTCCCATATACACTCATCAACATTGGGAGATCCTTTGCCCTCCCCAGGGGATCAACACCATTCCTTATCCTCCAATGACTCTAAAGAAAAGAAAAACATGATACCAAAATATTCCAGTAAGCCAAAGGCAATAAAGTGCACATCTTGCTTCAACACCACCATACATAAGAAGTCTCTGATTTATCACTATAAAAAAGCACATAATTTGGATTGGCACCAAGTAAAGGACATGCATAGAGATACCCCGTTCAATCTAAAGAAGTATTGCAAATGGTGCCACAGATATTTGTACTTATGTAAGTTTTTGAAATAATTATCTTTTATGAATAATGTCTATTTTCAAATTTGAATATTTAGTAAGAGACATCTTTCCACGTGTAAGTCGAAGCAGATGTACGGCGTGAAGAAGACCAAGACGAAGTTGGTTATCCCGGTGAAGGGAGAATCAAACATTTATACCCCTGGAGAATATATTGAGGAAGGTCAAAGACAGATATGAGACTATGTACACAAAATCCACAGTGAGGGAATATCTACCGAATCTCCGTGGGTTTCTCTCGCAGATTGTGAAGCTGAGGATTCAAATTTTAAAGTGTCGAGAATGTTTGACGAGTCTCCAGTACTTCACTTCATTCCAATCTCACTTTTGGACACATATTTGGAGGGGAAAGGAACACGTGCAAGCTTAAATATTTGTAGGACGTTAAATGCATTTTGGAATATTTAAATTATTGGAGCCTACAAAACGGATGGGAACAAATTGGCCAGGAACAAGGACAAATTTCATCGCTTTATCATCGTGACAAAAAAGAAAATTGCTTGCTCGTCAAGTCTCTGAAAAGAAAAAAAAGGAGGAACGAGAACTAATTCTAAAAGCAAGGCCTGACATATCACGGATGGACCATTCGATTAGGTTACCGCAATTACTCGCCTGCAAAAATCTACAGCCCTCAAGTATAAATCTAGCAAAATATTCTTTGGTTCACACTCTATCAACAATACTTAAGCATTGTGTTCTTGATCAGGGAATTTCATGAACGGAAGAAAATATTCAGCAACTTATGAAGGAATGGGGTAAATATAATTAATTACTTAGTTCAGATTACTATATGTAACATTAACTTTTTCTCCTTTTAGTTTTATAATCCATTGCCTTTGGACATATAGCGAGGGTTTTAAGGAAGACATCCTGTGTGCTACATCTACATCCCGGATCCAATTTCCTCAGAACGGCTCCATGCCCTCCATTGAACCTAATCATGTCCTTCTTCCTCTTTGAGACCTAAGAACAGAACATAATTTTTTCTTGTCCGTCTTCATTGCCATGGGGAGTGATATATGTACTGGAAAAAGGTCATTTCGGGATTATCTTCACAGATGAATAATGTCCACCACCAGGAACTTGAAATATAAAGTTAAATACAGTAATAAAAGATGTTAATAAAAATATGGAAGTTGTTTAGAATATACATTTTAAGTTATAATATAAACTTACGTTTCCATTTATTTTTTAAAATATCTTCATGGGATTATAGGGATAATAATGTAAAATCGAAATTTCGTAAAAAGTTTATATTCTTTTAGACTCCATTTAATTTGTGCATGAAAAAGTAACAGTCCTTAAGTGATATCGAATATGTTGCAAATGACTTGAACTACGAATTTTCCTTTTTATATTTTTGTAAAAACCTTTTTTTGAATGAATGTTTACCAAAGATATTGAGAAATTGAGTAGCAAATATTGTTTCATGAGTCTAATATGAAGAACAATGAATACTGTTCGAATTTTTGAACTGCAACGACAATATAACTTTTTTGAATATATGCATTTGTCAGAAAATAGGCATTTGACATAAAATGTTAAATTTTCGAAAGAGTATCATCCGAAACATTAAGTTGATTAAGAACTAAGGAAACTAATTATTAATAGTTTTAAGAAATCATCCTTTGGAAATTATATTTTGTTGAATGAGTCTACCATTTTTTTGATCCACTTTCAAATAACACTTGGGTAATAAGGGATAAATCTTGACTATCCATGACTATTCGGTAAAAACTTATAACTTGTATCTTCATTAGTTAGGCCATTAACATTTGGGTTGGTATATATTATAGCTAAGTACTTTCAGACTAGTTACTCAAGTCTAATTTTAGCTTTCCGTGATCCGTATAGATTTCTATGCAAGGAGCTTTAGATTATTGTAATTTCCCATCCTTACTATCATCGTTATATTATACTCCTTCATATAATATTATTACCATTGAACTCT
>CP045895.1:26954647-26980394 GCA_013387185.1 Caligus rogercresseyi
TCTCTTCTCCTCTCTTGAGGAATATTTATTTCATTTATGAAGCAGGCCATGTCGGCCAGAACAGAAGGTATTTATTTTATATTTGAATCTCTGTTTTTGCTTCCGTTCGGAGAAGAGAATAGTAGGATAACAAGAAGCTTGAACTCATTGCACCCTTCAGACATTCTCCCTTTCACACGCCCAAATATCCCTCGACTTTCCTTAATATAAATCTTTATGACATATTCTAATAAATAATTTATTTGTTTTTCAGCGTAGCTGAGGCTCTGATTATCGTCATTCAACATATATCATAGCGTGACTGGACTAAATTATCAACCGAAGAGGGATCCAGGACGCCGGACAGTGATGTCGGATTGTAATCATTCATCTAAAAGTACGGAATGTACATCAAAGACAGTCCTCACGGAGGAGGCATGTGCGATAAACGACAAGGAGGACTGTGAAGCACGGATTGGGAGTTCATAGGGGACGTAACCAGCGATGGTGAGTTCCGAGAATACGCCCAACTGTTTCCCTGTGCTCACACCAGGATACGGCTTTTTATTTAAAATATAGACCAAACAAGAGAAACTCCCTAATATCTCTTCGGGATTGGCTTGGCTTGTGATTGTAGTTATTCAACTATTAGTTCCTAAGGCATCTTCTTATAAATAATTTATTTGCTTTTCAGCATAGCTGAGGCTCTAATTATCGTCATTGACCATATATCATAGCGTGGCTGGACTAAATTATCAACCGAAGAGGGATCCAGGACGCCGGACAGTGATGTCGGATTGTAATCATTCATCTAAAAGTACGGAATGTACATCAAAGACAGTCCTCACGGAGGAGGCATGTGGGATAAACGACAAAGAGGACTGTGAAGCACGGATTGGGAGTTCATAGGGGACGTAGCCAGCGATGGTGAGTTCCGATAATACGCCCAACCGTTTCTCCTGTGCTCACACCAAGATACGGCTTTTTATTTAAAATATAGACCAAACAAGAGAAACTCCCTAATATCTCTTCGGGATTGGCTTGGCTTGTGATTGTAAGTTATTCAACTATTAGTTCCTAAGGCATCTTCTTATAAATAATTTATTTGCTTTCAGCATAGCTGAGGCTCTAATTATCGCCATTGACCATATATCATAGCGTGGAGAAACGGTTGGGCGTATTCAAACAAAAGACAAAAGAGAAAAGGAAGATATTCATGTTATAAAAGGAAACTCGTACACGCCAGCGTAGTCAGTTGTAAAAACTCTCATCCCCCGGCGAGCACCTCCAATAATCCCCACCTCGGAAGCTATGTAAATTTCATAAGAGGTATGGAAAATTTGTATCGCTGTTCAACACCAAATATTTGTTATAAAATAAATATGATCCTATTTGTAAAAAGTCTGGCAAAGTATTTTCCTATATAAGAATAAATTTATCAATCTTCAAGCAATAATAACAAACTTTTTATTTAGAAGCATATTTGACTCTCACAATAAGACCAAGTAAACAGTTTCATTTCTAATCGACACAGTCGCCGAACGTTCCATACTTCTATTTTCAAATTCATACTTTATTTAAAAAAAATATATCAAATTAGTTGCTTCTAATGGCCATTATATTAAAAAAAAACATTTGGGTATTCATAACAAAAATAGAATTATCTTGTGTAGGAAAAGTTGAGTGGGAATTTATTATATCTAGGGCGGGCAAATCTGGAGTTACTAATTGCTTTTAAAGCCCAAATATCTGGAATACAAAACTACGAACTATGCGTAAAAAAGGATAAAATATACGAATAAATTTTGTTTTACAATTTACAGGTTGTTTATTTCATATAAATATTATTAAGGCA
Organism: Caligus rogercresseyi; assembly: GCA_013387185.1. NCBI lineage: Eukaryota > Metazoa > Arthropoda > Copepoda > Siphonostomatoida > Caligidae > Caligus > Caligus rogercresseyi. The sequence continues at coordinate 26,956,482 of CP045895.1, forward strand.
TTTTTGTTAATACAAATAATATATATAGTAACAATAAAAGTATTGTGTGACTAATTATCCATAAAATAAATAAAAAATAAATTTCAGGCACTTTTATCTACTTAACTGGGGTCTAAGAAGACCAAGTAAAATATTACTATATATATATATATATAGTGTCTTTTCGCATGAAAGAGAGCCTTGACACTATAACGTTTGTTTTAAAAAACGGTACTCTTTGAATATGTAGGGTTGACGCAAAAGAAAATTCGAGGTTGCGTGATTTTTTTAAACACTCCATTCGATTTTTTTAAACGCTCCGTACGCAAATGTATTACGTCATTTTGTTATTATGTTTAAAATAATCATCATTTATTCCCCACAATGGAAGCAATATTCAACGAAACTAAGGATGTTGAATTGTCCAGGCAATTCCTCTAAATGAAGGATTGCCTACGGTCCGAGTGCCACCACCCAATGTCATACGTGATTTACAGCCTGAATTTGAAACGTTGGAAATCAGACGCTGGTACTCAATTTTATGAGGCATATGCTCTCGTAAATTGAATTCATACCATGCAAAATTGGAGGCCCAGGAATTGTGGTACAAATAGACGAATCCCTCATGGAGTAAAGGAAGTACTTCGTAATTGAGGCCATCTCGTCACTCAGAGGTGGGTCTTTGGGGGGATATTGTCCTTCCACTAAAGAGGGATTCATCATGATGGTGAAGGTGAGAAAGAATTGCTTACTATTGTTACATTTGCTATGCATAATGACTTAATTTATATATTAGGATCGAAGTGCGGCTACCCTCCTTCCCGTAGTGATTGAGAACATAAGGTCGGGTTCCATCATATACAGCGATGGATAGCTGCATACGATGGATGGAGCCAGTCTATCCCCGTTATCTTCACGAAGTCACGAACCATTCACGGAACTTTGTGGATTCAAGGACGGGCGCTCACACAAACAATGTGGAGTGCTTATGGAAGAACGCCAAAAGGAGATTTAAAGAAATGACAGGCGTTCAGGACTCCACGCTCCACAGCCACTCGGATGATTTTTGGGCGATAAAGATGGGGGAAGAGTGAAAAGGAGGCCTTCAATATTATTTTAAAGAATATTTGTGAATTTTACAATAAAAATAAGTTTAATATGTTAAAATAATATATGTTATTTTATATATCATTGAACATATCTTTTAAATTAAGGGCAACAGTCAACAAAAATAATCTCATTTATAATAATTTATTTCGACTTTATTATGAAGAAGCTGAATTGTTTTTGGTGGATGGAATCTCCACAACTTATTCTCAAATATTTTTATTTTCATTAAGCAAAACATTAGCATTTTGACTTGAAGGATAACTTTGGTAATTTTGAAGTTATATAAGGTATATTTTAGTGTGTTTTTAACATAATATAGTTGTAATAATAATAATTAAAAAGAATGTGCGCGTTTAGTGGAAGTTTTTTTTAAATATAAAACTTTATTTATTCAGAGAAATTACACATATTGAAATGTATCAATAAACATTATAGTTTAAAATTAGTTCCCTAAATATAAAAGTTAATCATCAACATTAAAATAGGACATAATAGATTAGATCATTGTAGGACATAATACATTGGACAGAGACAGAAATTATAAAAACCATATTTAAAAAAAAACAATTCGAATATGAATACAAATACATGGTAAAAAAAATAATGTACTATAATTTTTGTCAATTCTATGGATAAATTAATTTCGCAAAAAGGTGCAAACATTTATTTATTTATGATTTTTCCTAAACCTTCGGTTAACTTTTATTAAGTGTTTTAAAAACTCAAAATACCTTTTGGAGCAGGAAGGATAAAACCTGACTAAGTCGCCAACATACGTCCAAGAAGAACAACTCACATTTGGGATCTTAATTGCTAAGGCCGAGTACCTGGCTGCAGTAGCGATCAATATGGCTTTGATTGAATATTTGGATATTAACTCGTTGCCAGTAAGCCTTTGCGAAATGTAACTTCGGCAACTTAAGAGAGCCAAATCCAAGGCATCTCGAGATAACGCAATCCACTCCAGCTCTTTTGGGGCAAGAGTGTTTTTGAAGAAAAATTATTTTTATAATTTTGTCGAATAATATCAATTGACGAATTTGAATTAAAAAGAGGCGTACCCTTCCATATTAAGCGTTGACAAAAAGCCAAAAATTGGGACACATTTTCTAGCTTGTCATTAGTAAAATCGGTTCCTAACATTAGCCATGTAAAAGTGGGACTTGTTGTAAAAACTGAACGCCATTCATCGTGTGGGTGCGACGACATATCTATTAAAATCTTGGGTAAAATAATATACAATAAGCTTAGACCTCCTCCTAGGTGTGATCTCGGTCTTTTGAGGGCCTTTAGGTACCTCTGATGGAACAAATTAGTAAGCCATATTTCTTCTTCTACTATGGCTTGCTCAGCTAGCCAAGGTAAAGAAGTTGAAGTTGCTAGTGGAAGTGTTTTCAATAATTAGAGTGAAAGGGTGGCGATTGTATTCAAAATTATTATTGACTACGATGAAAGGATCTTAGGTTAGATGAAGATTAATTACTGTACTATATTTCCATATAGACGCAATTACATCCAATCAAATATGTGAAAAACAAGTATTTCGTAGAAGAGATGTTATATTGGTTAAGAAAACCGATACATAATCATACTGAGGGGGTTAAATATAACGGCTTTTCGCGTTTCAAAATATACCCTTCTTCTGAAGATGGTACATGTCTTTCGTTTCAATGTCGTTTTGGAATTATTTATTAGGACATGGACCTAAAATTGACCGACTTGAAGATACTTTAATAAATTTATCTTGAAGGCTGATGCATTTTTTTATTATAAAGACATGAAAAGTCTCCTCTCTTCATCCTTGAGACTATGAGATAAACTACAGAGGGCTCATTCTGTTATGTTTTCTGGGTTGGTTTTGTACCCTTCATTCATTTAAAGGATCCTTGAACTCATTATTTTCAGTTTTATAGATGCGTCATAAATTAAATAATATATGTACATATTAAAAACAGTTGCTTCACCAGAAAAAGAAATCATCAAGTCGAAAAGCCTTCGTAATACTTTCATCAGCCGCCCAATAAACCGTACTGACATTTATGATTCCTTTTGACACCAAGGATACATAGACCAGTGCCTGGAACATCATCTAGTTATATGTACAAACCGGAGTTCCTTCCGCAGGGATCCCTCACAACGCCGTTCTACACTTTACAGTTGAGCTTATGAAGATCATCAAGGGTCAGCCCATGGCTTTACCTCCTGGTGTCAGTATCCCATGAGTCAAGAATGAACTTTAAAAGGGCCCTTGACTATGCCCTAGATAATATTCAATTAGTTGTTTCTTTAAATTCAAGATAAATAAATAATGACTTAATTTAGGAAGAGTGATTTTAAAAAAATAGGCTTGCAAATACTCTGTTAAAAAATATTGAAGGATTAATTTTATAGAGATTTAAGTAATGCCAAACCTGTTCTATAGCGCCACTCAAGCGAACCCGAAAAAGTGGACTGTAGAGATAGGTGGCCGTTATACACAGAAAGTTTTGACTAGTAATATTTTTTCTGCAGGATTAATTTGGTGGCCACTCTGGATGTGTGACCGCTATAGAGAAGAGATCACTAATATAAGTTTGACTGTATGTATGTAGTATCTATTAACTAAAAAAAGAGGAATGGAGTCCGACTAATAGAAGGTTTCTTATATCATACCAAAATATAAAAACAAATAAAAAATAGGATACATTTTTAACCACTCTAAAAATATCAATATTTAATATTCGGGTTCCCTAGATTTGAAAATTAAAAAATAATATTACAATTCTTGCCTTATTTAATGGCGATAGACCTTATTCAATTCATACAATAAAATAGTATGAAAAATAAAAATAGATAAAAACATTATTAATATGACAACTGATGAAGCATCTGTATTTTCCTTCCTCGTTTTTATATGTCAAAGTTGCCCTTAATTTTTTTTTAATGTTCTAAAATAAATAGGGTAACATAATTTTTTTTATACTAATATATACATATGAAATTGATTAGTATTTATAAAATTCACAAATATTGTTTAAAATATTATTGAAGGCCTCCTTATCACTATTCCCCCATCTCTCTCGCCAAAGAAATTCGTCCAAGTGGCCAGGGAGCGTGGAGTCTTGAACGCCTGCCATTCCTTTAAATCTCCTTTTGGCGTTCTTCCAAAAGCACTCCACATTGTTTGTGTGAGCGCCTGTCCTTGGATTCACAAAGTTTCGTGAATGGTTCACGACTTCGTGAAGATAATGGGGATTGACTGGCAATTGTCGGATTCCATCATATGCAGCCTATCCATCGCTGTATATGATGGAACCCGACTCTATGTTCTCCATCACTAGAGGGAGGAGAGTAGCCGCACTTCGATCCTAATATAAAAATAAATTTGATTATTCATAGCAAATATAACAATAATAAGTTATTCTCACCTTCACCATCATGAGGAATCCCTCTTTAGTGGAAGGACAATATCCCCCAAAGACCCACCTCTGAGGGACGATATGGCCTCGATTATACTTTCTTTTGGCCATGAGGGATTCGTCAATCTGGACCACAATTCCTGGGCCTCCAATTTTTCGTGGGCACAAACTCAATTTACGTGAGCATATGCCTCGTAAAATTGAGTACCAGCTCACGGCTGATCTTGGGCTCACCTCCAAGACATTCGTAGCCATTGAGATGGGCATTTTGTGGGCCCAACACCAAACCAATCTGGTGAGTTGGCTGAAAGGAAGCTTGGAGTTTTCCCACAAGGAGCCCTTCCTCTCGGAGACGAACCTATTCCCATGAAGGCGACATTTCCAACGTTTCATATTCCGGCTGTAAACCACGAAAGACATTGGATGGTGACACTCTGGGCACAATGGAGGATCGGACCGTAGACAACCCCTCATTTGGAGGAATTGCCTGGACGATTCAACATCCTTAGTTTCGTTGAATATTGCTTCCATTGTGGGGAATAAATGATGATTATTTTAAACATAATAACAAAATGACGTAATACATTTGCGTACGGAGCGTTTAAAAAAATCGAATGGATTGTTTAAAAAAATCACGCAACCTCGAATTTTCTTTTGCGTCAACCCTACATATTCAAAGAGTGCCCATACGGTTTGGATGAGGAGGGTAACTGACTCATACAAGCTGTATGCTACTATGTTAAAGCCTGAAATATAAGTTGTATTAAGTCGACCTCCTTGACCTGCCCCTTCACATACTAATAATATCTGAAATTCAATACAAGTATTATATAATAATAAATCTGGAAATATTAATATAACAAACTAATAAATAATAAACAAATATACATAAACATTCCAATAGATTAAATAACAATGCACATTGAACTCTGACGATACTATAATATACAAATCAATTATCTCTAATCTTTTATGAATGAAAACTTTTTACCAACATAAGGAAAAATGCATGCAATCTTAAATGTTTCTTCAAGTGCTTGCAAGTAAAACAAAACTTATATTTTAATGTCTGTTGAAAGCGCATTTTTCTGATCTCAAAAAGGCTTTGGACATCAAGGAGTTCGATAGAGTTAAACCCTCATTAATTGATTAAATGTATTTGGAGTTTCCTTCAGTACTCCTGGGTTGAGAATCAAAAGTAAAGAAGTTAGGCTAATAAAAATATTTATAAGGTTTGAACACTCATTCATTGGTAAATTACATGTATATTTTTAAAAGTTGAAACCATAATATCGTGATATCAATAGTTGTCAGAGTTTTGAATATCTCACACTTCTTTTTGTTTTTTGTTCTCGTAAAATCCATAAAAACCCTCAATTTTATAGTCCTCCAAAGTTTGTAGGATATAAATATTTGTATCTAATGACAAGAATTCTTTACTCATTATAATAAAAGAGTTTGCTATGAATTAATGTGAACCTCAATATAAATGATAAATGACTTGGAATAAATGTTAAGTCAACTAGGATGCCTTTCATTTTACAAATCCGCTGACTGTCGGATATACATTGGCATCGTCAGGGTAAAACATATACACGACTGCTTTAACTTGCACAAAATTCTGACCATAACAAACAACTGCCCGGATCCAGGTTCCCTATCTGGTCATAATTTAATCAGGGTGGAGCTCTAGGCCAGGGCAATATTTTCTGAATTCAGCTCGTCGAGATGGGGCTTTGAGAAATACTTTCTTTACCGAAGAAATGAGACTATTCACGTCAGAAAAATGGTGTCTGACCTTATCTGCCACACGATGAAACAAATGACAAATACATGTCACATGCATTAGGGACAGATAAAATACCCTAAGGTCTCGTCCACTCTGCCTTTTTATAGAGAAAATGTGGGTTGACCCAACCCCCCGCCATTTCATAATGTATAAACTTAGGTTCCGAAATATTTTTCGTGTTACGTCACGTCTGGCAGAAAACATAAACAAATAACTTTTACTATATATAACATCACTACTCAAATTATCATTAGTGCATCGTACTCTTACAAAAATGGCTTCAATTAATATAAAAAAAGAAAAAAAGACAGTGTGCAGTTACTGTTTGTCCTTCATTGGATCCCAATGCTCACAATGTATTGTACCACTCGTTTCCAAACCAACATCAAACAGAGAAAAGCTTGGACCATCGCATGCAAAAGAGGAGATTCGACATTTCAGCCTGCATCATCCTTTATGTGTAGTCTGCACTTCACTGAAGAAGACTATGAGAGAGATCTAATGCATGAGCTTCTTAACCTTCCTATTAGAAAGAAAATCAAGAAAGGAGTAGTTCCGACACTAAATTTAAATGAAAAAATTGAAACAAACTTGTCGGAATATACGTCCATGGAACCATCTTCCAAAGGAATTATCGTCAGATTACTCCAGAATGCTTAGATAAATATGAATCTTCTAATTCATCGTTACCTCCTCCTTCAAAGCAACCTCCAAGTCCACAAGTATTACTTCCAAGTTCATCAAAAGATAATTGTCATGACAAAAGAGTTTCTAAATCAATGTCTAAGGTGCCGTCAGTTCCATTAGAAGCTCTTAATAAATTTGCTCAAATTCGTGTATTTCTCCAAATAAAATTTGAAAAAACCCGCCTTCAAGAGCAAAAAGCTAGACATAAAAAAAGTTTAAGAGAGAAACGAAAAATGAAACAGTGGATTAATTAAATGTTCCAATAAATTATTTACTTTTTCCTAAATATGTATTTCTAATAACATTTATGTAATATATGATTACAAACAGTATTTTGTTTTGTAATAATTTGTAAATTATATATTTTTTCTTAATATGTATTTCTAATAATATTTATATAATATATGATTATAACCATATTTTGTTTTGTATTAATTCATAAATTATATACTTTTTTCTAAATATGTCTTTGTAATAATATATGATTATAAATAGTATTTTGTTATAATTTATTTCATTGTTTTTTATGTGCTTTAACATATAATGATTGAAGAGTTTGCTTTTTCATGAAAATATTTTGGATAATATCCGCAACTTTAAATCATCAAAATTTTATGATTACTCACAAAATTTAATATTTTTCCATTTTCTAATAGAATTGTGATAATTAATTCTTCTATGATCTAATTAAAGGCTAAATTCGATTATATTTAACCTCTTTACTTATACAATATACCCTCTTTTGCCATACGTGACGTCATGCTCATGAGGTAGGTTGCGTGGCGTTGTATTTTTTTTACTTTCATTGGTTAAAATACCTAGTAATCTACCTTACTTTTAACTGCCTTGGGTTGACCAAAAGCCTCACTAGAAATATATTTATTCAAAAGGCACCATAAATTTAGGCGTGTATTTTTCCATACAAAAATCAAAAAAGAAGAGAATGAAGGGAAAATTATAAAAATGATGCAAGAGGCGATAAAAATAAGTTCAACGATTTTTCTGTAATAAGAAAAAAGTGTTTATTTCAGGGATCTTCTCACAAGTAAACTGCGTGCATAATAACTATATTTCTCCTACCAAACTATTATAATATAATATAAAAAACACACCCCAAGTCTGCTGTCTTTTGGAAATTCCATAAACAGCCATGGATTGTTGTAGTTTTCTAATATTTAGAGAATATATCGATATTGTTGCTCAATTGCACACAGTTTTTATATTTTTTTCATCGCTTAATCTATGGAGTTGTGTGATCCACTTAGAGCCTCCATTGTCATATTTGAGAATCAAACGGATCAAAATCAATGAGACACTTTATCAACATTCATTATGGAGAGTGAGAGATAAAGAAATATCAATAAAAGGCAGCTTCAAATGTTAATATCCTTGAAAACAAATATCACGAAAATATTTCATCATACGCTGGAAAAATCAATTAGTTACAGGGGGGAGTTATAATTGTGTAATGACATCCTATCATGACAAATGAGTTGTGGAAGGTAATAGAGCAACTTTAAAAGCGTACGCACAAAAACCGGACGCTGTATTACTTTTATTCAAAAATATTTTAAAATTTAAGCTTTCGCTGCAATTATTCATTTTGATCTTCAAAAAAACTTCTATAATGACTGTTTTAGAGTTAGTTTAAAACTTTTGGTACATTGAAGAAACGAGTAAAATTAATATCCTAGGTTCTTATAAAATTTAGATGACTTAGACATGAAAAATACAAAACTTTTACATTAAATTTTTTAAAACTACAGTCATTTTGTCATTTTAATTAAAAAAATATTACAGCTACAATTTTTTCAATTTAGAATCAGATGGTTTTTATCCAAAATTATACATTTTCTGGCCAAGTTTTTTTAATAATCTGTGAACATTTTATATTTTCAGAAGGTCATTCAAGAATAATTTCGTGAAACCTAAAAAAACTCTCAAATTTAGGTGGACTTGTTTTGTTTGACGTAAGAAGTTATTGGAAAATAAGGCGTTTTACTTGGCTGCAGAGATTAACGAAAAGAAACATATGTTTGTTCTGAAATTTTGAAATTACAGTTATTTCAATGTACACTCGTTGTGTGAGGGAAATTGGTGGAGGACCTCATAGATGAATGAGGATATCTCAACATATTAACCCCTATTGGAATGGAAACAACCAATTATTAGTTTAATTAACTAACAAATTATTTTAAAATGGAAAATCAGTAACAAGTTATGGCAAATGAACTATTAAACTTGATGTTGAATAGGCCCATAAAAACAAAATAGGGTTTCTTGGCAGATTAACAACTGGGGATTATTTTTACAAATAGCGAGCTTTCAAAAAGAACAACAATTTTAAATTTCATATCCTTAAAAAGGAAGAGGGTACCATTAATGCCTTCTTCTTTGGTTGATTCACAGAAACAACGTAATATTATAGCTGAAACAAAAAACCAAAGGTATATTTCATGTTTAGATTAACCGTGAATAATTGCCGATACTGAACTAGTATAATAAATTGTTTACCCAAGTACTATACAAACTAAAAACCATCTGTGGGAACCAGTGGCGAAGTGTCCACCGGGAGTACCGGGACTATTCCCGGTGGGCCGCTGGCCTCAAGAAATATAAACGGCCGTTGAAAGCCTCCCATACCACATTATCTCTAATGGGCTAAATACCTCTCTATACTTCAATTTATACAAGTTACTTGAGAACCAACAAACTTATACTTATTTATACTATATTATGGTATGAATTGAGGATATATGTATGTGAACAACAAACACGCCTTCCTTGAGGTTCCGGTTCTAATGATAATTAAAAATATTATTAATCTGAATGCTGAGCTTATCACAAACTTTGAAGAGGAAAATATGAAGGATCTTATTATTTTCGGCGGTTTCAACACCGAACAACGTTATGAAACATTCAGGTCTCAGATGTATAATGATATCGTCTGCTACTCGTTACACGACGTTTACTTGCAGATCCCAACGTTACAAGGCTCGTCATGGTAATATTCTGAGAAAGCTATTGTATATTTCGCTAACTAATCTCCAAGTCCCTGGAAATTATCAGGCGGTATAACAAGCAATTCTTTAAAAAAATATTTATCATATTTTTACACTTATTTTCTTCATTTAGATAATTTTTATTTATTTTATAAGCAAAATTTATGTTTAGAAAATTAGTTAATATTTACTTCTGTAATTTAAAGTTTTTATAAGAATAATAATTCAAACCTATAGTGTTTATTTATGTTTTTTACGTAACACTACTTTCCTTTTATATGTATTTTATACACGTTACACATAATAAAGTCATTGCTAATGTGAAAAAATCATGTTATATGGTTTAATCATTTTTTTAAATCGATAATATACTTTGAAGTATTCGGCGAAGTATGAAATTTTATTTGATTGAAAACAACATTTCGTCTAATGGAATTGTTAGAGCAACTTTAATATAGCAATAGTTTGTTTTGATTGGTATTGACATCAAACAAGACATAATGAATATACAAGAGGTGTAATTAATCTTTATATACTGCTCGCTCTATAATAATGTATTCCTTATTATAACCAAGGTATATGGAAGTACATGGTTTGTTCACATTACCAAAAGAACTGACTCTTCGCTTGCCGGTGGTTTTTAATGGCATCACACCAGCAAGCGGAAAGAATAGCATTTGTAATGTTGCATTACATAAAATAGTTTGTGGATTCTATGAGAAATGATAGTAAGATTTATGACGTTTATGACTATTGGTGAAAACAAGGAATGCACATTTCTTGTATTCTTTGGTTACATCATGGTGCATAAGAAGTAATATTGGTGTGAAATTTCAAAATTTAAAACTTTTGCTTCTGTGTGTATAAATGCGGAGACCTGGACGTCTAAGCAGAACGACAAGTATTTGACCTTTAAAAACATCAATGAGTCCATCTGCACCCCCAGGACCGCCAAGCATCCTGCCAGTGTCATACCATAGGGCATTTAAAAAAGTCTTGGATGACAGCTTTCTCCCAAGGTTACAAAACCAACTACCCAGACATGAATGTGGTGTTTCAAAAGGATAGAGGCCCAAACCTCCAAGAAGGTCCGGAAGTTGTTGGAGAAGAATCTCCTGTTCTGTTCCTCCACCCTACTCGCCCGATTCCATCCCCCTGGACAACACTTTCTTGGGTGCACGTTGTTCGCCATCCCATCATCAACCAGCTCAAGGTCACAGATTATGAGATTACATCCGGGACATCCTACCATTACCATGAATTAAAATTAAAATGCTCAAAATAAGCAGTCAGAATGAGTACCTTAGTTATAAGATTTAAAATATAAAGCACTTGAGTGAAAAGAGTAATACTTCTTCACTTCATGCCATAGTTGTTATCGGAAGAACCCAAGGGCAGATTGAGTATTGGGTTGAAACCCCAATATGCTATAATTGTAACTAGGGAACCCATGGGCCATTTGGCAGTTCCTTTTAAAAATCCCTTTATTTCATATTTGCTCTATGTAACCCGAGGGACAATTAGCGATGGGTTTGAAACCCCAGTCAGCGATCAGTATTAGGTTGAAACCTAGAATTATCACAATTTGCTGGAAGGGCCTGCAAGGCGTTTTCAACCATTTTCTTACGGGCAATTTACCTGCAGACCAACCAAATAAGAATAAAAATCATTGGGATCTCATAACATGATGAGAGGCAGAAAAACGTAGCCCCTGTATAAAATGACTTGAAGGTCAATAAAGATTACATAGGTATACCAATGGAATATAATATACCTTTAGTTTTTCTATTTATTTATTATTTTAAATAATAAATAATATATTACACTGATCAATAGACAATTTCTAACACAAAGGATAATTTGAAACAAGTAATAAAGAACCTATTGGTAAAAATGAGTAGAGATGTAAAAAGCTTAATAGGTTTTGTAGAGTGAATTAAATATTGCGCTCCTTTTTGATTTTCTGCCTCTCACCATGTTATGAGATCTCAATGATTTTTATTCCTATTTTGGTTTCGACGTAGGTTATTAACCAGGACTACTGAAATGAAAACTACTGTCTGCAGGTAAATTACCCGTAAGAAAATTGTTGAAAACGCCTTGCAGGCCCTTCCAGCAAATTGTGATAATTCTAGGTTTCAACCTAATACTGATTTTATACTCGTTTATAACTAGGGCTACTGAAACGAAAACTGTCCGCAATTCACCGCTTAAAATTCTTGAAAAAGCCTTGCAGCCTTATATTGTAAATATAAGATTATACCGTAACATTTATTGGAGAACCACAAACAGGGTTTTTCTAACGCATTTGAATAAAATAAAACACAAATTAACAATATATCACTACGCCCACCAAAATATGGACCTGAAAGATTTTCTTTTATTTAATACTTTTTTTAAATATTATTGTTTATTTCCAAAAATATATAAACTATTTTAATTGACATAAATTCAATCAATTTGACCGAGTTTAAGAATAATAAAGATATTTACGGTGTTTTATTTCAAATATTTCTTTATGCACTAAGATCGTATATCCGATTCCGCCGTCGATCAAAGATTCGTCCCTAAATGAAATATATCCTAAACCTGATATCTCTTTCATGAATGATACCCCATCCCTCAATGGATGTTTTTTCCCGTTAAGATGGTTATTTATTAGCTAAAATCCATACAATGCAAAAGAATTAGAATACACTAGAAAAGTAGGAGATAAAAAACATAATCTTAAGACAGTTACGTTAAAAACAAAACATAAATGAACATTTTTTTTGCCTATATGGTTCGATATAATTGCATCCAATAGGCAGTGTTGTTCGTTAACGTGCGTGCGAGTAATATATTAATTAGTTATAATACTGCGACTAACTAGAGAGAACAAACATATTAGATATTCTTTTCAAGTAATAACTAATATGTAATATCCTAGATAAATATTACTTTCGTGAAAAAAATATTCGACAGTTTTTTTTGATGAAAATTAATAAACTGTGAATGTATGTGACGTCACCCAGCTTATGAATAAAATTAAAAATGCACGTTAATATTGATATTAAGACAGGGGATTTCATTGGACCCAAACACACAGAACACTCTTTTCGTTAATTATGGAGGATTTGATCGTAAAGAAAAATTCGAACCATTCCATAAATAATAACACGAAGATCAGTTTTCAGGTTGAAGTTGGATAACAATCAATACAAATTTTTATTTATAAAAATCCTCTCTTTATGAACAAAATGGCGTATCCATAATACAAACTGAATTATTTTAAAGACTTGTAATTTGCAATTTAAAAATTACTTTTCTGATGGAACACACATTATTGTGTAAAAAAAATTGTGACATATATTAGGTAAATAATGGCAAATATAATTTTATTTTTAATTATAGATAAAATATCTCCACATTGTTTTCATTAGATATGAGGCAATTATTTATCAGGGCCATTTTTTCCATGCATAATAGTTTTGATTGATATTTTGGCTGTGGATGATTTTAATGGGTGTGTAACATTTATCACCGCGACACTTCATACCTCGACACTTCATACCATGACATTTCATACCACGACATTTCATCGCGTGTAAATACGATTTTATAACCAAAACAAATATTAGCAGAAACAGTTGACAATCCTAATCATGACGTCATAAGAGGAAAACATTAGAAACAGACGTATATATTTGTTATAATTAGAGATGGAAAGTTGAGGGATATTTTGGGCGTGTGAAAGGGAGAATGTCTGAAGGGTGCAATTGAGTTCAAGCTCCTTGTTATCACTATTCTATCTCCTCTCTTGAGGAATATTTATTTCATTTATGAAGCAGGCCAAGTCGGCCAGAAAGTATTTATTTTATATTTGAATCTGTTTTTGCTTCTGTTCTATGTATATGCTACAGGGATACAGAACTTTCCTCCCTTCACACGCCCAAAATATCCCTCAACTTTCCATCTCCAATTATAACAATATATACGTCTGTTTCTAATGTTTTCCTCTTATGACGTCATGATTAGGATTGTCAACTGTTTCTGCCAATATTATTGTTTTGGTTATAAAATCATATTTACACGCGATGAAGTGTCGTAGTAAATGGACATTTCATACCGCATAGTTTATTAATATAAACTATGCAGTATGAAATGTCGTGGTATGAAATGTACCGGTATGAAATGTCGTGGTATGAAGTGTCGCGGTGTGGAATGTCGTGTTACCGATTTTAATACCGACTTGACATAGAAAGAGAAAAAAACTGAAAACTAGAGACATCTCTCTGGCCTCTCTTTTATTATAGTATTAAACCTCACAAACCTCTCCCTTTTTCATTTAAGTTAAGATTGTTATTATTTTGATCATTAAGTTAGGTAGGGACAGGAAAGCTAAAAAGATAGATAGATAATATCATCTCAACTACTCAATTATTATTTATCCTATGGCCGTGTGATTCTATTACTCTAATTTAGCTAAAGTAAAGATTTGTAAGGCGCCATTTGACACAACAGGTTACAAATCAAAGGACCCATCTCTTCACTGAATCCTGTAGAAAATTTCAAACTCGTCCTGAGCTTTTGTGAATCAATATTTCCACACTTCAGTCTTTTCAGGGGGTTACTCCATAGAGATGTAAAGATATAGAGAGCTGATTCCCCAATTGCAGAGAAAAGCGTTCTGTTGTTTCTGTGTGTTCAAACAAGGAATACTAGAAACTAACTGGAAAGGAAAGGGAAAATTGTAGCTTCCAAGTTAAGGCCATGATACGTTGATTAACATAGCAATAAATTAAAAGTTTTATATGTATTTTTTAGCTAAATGACTCATTTTCACTTCAGTAATTCATAATTCAACGATCAAACAAGTAGCTATTATATTTTTTTTTAAATGAATAACGAGTGTGATATATATTTTAATACTTTTTATTTATCAACAATAGTTTCCACAATAGTAAATATAATATTATTAACAAACGATACATAATTTAACAGTTACAAACAAGTAATACAAGATTATATGATTTCATTGTGAAATAGACTGTGATTAAGAAATGTTTCTTTTCAATAACGAGTGAACGATATAAATTTTTAAATTAATTATTTATAAATAATATTTTTTACAATAGTATATATAATATTTTTACAAAAGATACATAGTTTAAAAGTTACCAATAAGTGATTCAAGATTATATTTTTATTGTGAACTGGACTGTAATTTATATATTTTTCTTTGCAAATTTAAATTCGTATTTGTCGATCTTTTTTTCTTTGAAATCACACTGCTTCATTAAACTTCCCCACTAGATTCTTTGCCATCACATTGAATAATATTTCAGCCACTTTTTTCATAAGAATTGACCAGTTGTGACCTTCATCACACTTGGCCGTAACTAAGGCTTCGATAGCCATCTCAGATGAATCTTTCATTTTATCAATGAATGTAGATATAAATTATGCTTGTGAATTTTGGGCATTAATAAGGCTGTTTTTTTCATCCTCACGGCTTGAACAATAATCAAAAAGCGAATAGGCATATAAACTTGTTAGAAAAAGAATATCAAAAGGAGTAGATAGTCCTCCTCGATTTATAATTTCCATGAATCGATTAACTGCTTTTATTTTCGTCATCAGAATTTGCCTCAAATCTAATAGTTTTTATATTATTATTGTTTGAAGTTAAAAGTTCCTTGCAATAGTTACATTGTACCTTTTTGGACAGGGAAAAAGCAATTATATCCAGCAATGTAATATAAAGCATTGCTCTCTCCTTCAGTGGGGATCGTCTCCAAATCACAAGGACGCCAATCAGTAAGAATTAATTCTGCTATTGTTATTGAATCATCGGTTAACATATTTTTAACTTCGGAAATGTTCATTTTAGAAAATTTAACAAGTGATAAAATCCTAATCTTCTTCTCAGCCTCAAGTATTTGCCTCACACTAACAAAATAATTTCCGCCACTAAGCTGTCTATACCAGCCAAATCTCTTCTCAAGTGGGTCAGATTGGAACATAGCAAGGAGGACATAGTAAAAATTCTCTGATACCAAAAGATATTCTGCCAAATCAGCCAAAGCTAATGTGGTGTGCCTTGTGGCTTGGAATTCCTGAGGCTGATTTTATCATGAAAGTAAGCACTGTTTTTGTGACTTCATTGTTTTTATGTCCTATAAATTTGCCACCAATAAATTCCACCCTTTGGGCGGAGTAAATTTCGTCTATGATGAGTATAACAATTCTCTCTCTTTTTTTCAAGTTTATAATTCTGGCTTTAAGATATCGAATTGTTGAATAAGGCAATCCAGTTTCGATTGTTACCGCACTGGATATAGATCTTAAATATCTAGGAGATGGAATTGTCAAAGGCTTGATGAAAGTAATTTCTTGTATAAAGCTGGACTAACATTTTCCCACATCAAAGCGATGGCAAGGAATCTAGGGGAGTATTTCCTGCCTTTAGGTTGCTTAAAGAGGAGTGACATATGTTCTATTATAAATGACAATTTTGTGTTTTAAAATGGCTGTAAGTCAGTATTGTGAAATAAATTTTCTAGTTGAATACAAATATTTTCATAAATGTCCTTTTTGGGGATTGAACTCATGGATCTTAAATAAGCAGCGACGTTAATAGCTTCAGTATCAGAGAGGATTATTCCATCAACTTGAAGACAGTGATTTACTTTGCTGTTTTGAAGTAAAACCTGATAATGATAAATTTTGAACGATAAATCTTCCTGCACTTCAAGACTGGAAGTATTGAAGAATCCCTCTTCATCTGAATGTTCCATTTTGACAAGAGCAACCAAAGGACTTTTAATTAATAAAAATCCTGAAGGCAATGTCATGAGAGATAAATTTTCAGACAGTTATTGGCCAGAGAAAACAGCTTTTCATTGAACATAGCATTACTCGAAGCTTTTTGGCGATCATTTTGAGCCTGCATTCTTTTGCTAATTGTTGATAGTTGTGTAGTTCTTTGAGATGTCTTTGAGATGGAATTTGAGTGATAAGAAGGAAGATTGGGCCATTTTGATGGTAGAGCATCATCTCTCTGTCATCTAAAAAAATAAAAATAAATTAAGCATTCTCAAATCATGTTTTTTAAACTCTCATTCAATTCATGATCAATTGAAGAATAAAAATTATAATGACACCATTAAGTTTATACGTAAATATAATACATGTGATGTTTAACCATACCTATTTGCGAGTGATTTGCCAGCATTGCATCTTTTATCGACAGATAAAGTGACAAAATCAGATGGTACAGAATATTCACTGCACAATCTTGAATGCTAGTTAGTCGAATCTCTTGGTATGATCCTAATCCATTTATTTAGCATTTCAGTATTTTTGGGGAAGCAATGAAAGGATACATATGGGTCCTTTGACATATTAATATATCCTTGTTTACAACCAGGAGCAGAGCACTTTTTCACCATTTTGAAACACAGAATATAAAGAACATAAAATAGCACAACACAACCACGTTTTTTGAAATAAATATTACGACTGACAATGATGGCCTTTAGGTGTGCATAAAGGGCGTACCCGTTTATGACGTCATCCTTCCAGTTAGCTTCTAGTATTCCTTGGTTCAAATAAAGAGTAATTTGTACTTCGTCATCGAAGATGATCAAAGATATATATTATATTTCTATGATCAGCTTACGATGACGTAGTATCAATTACTTTGTTATAGTGGACACACAGAAACAACAGAACGCGTTTCTCTCTCTATTGAAGGGAATAAGCTCTCTATATCTTAATATCTCTATGGTTACTCCCCATGACATTTTTTTTAACTAACAGATATGTTCCGGGGGAGGAGGGCGACTAGGCTAATTTCGTACATCCTTGATATTCATTACAAAAAGCTAAGTAATTAAATTCGTTTATTTGTCCATTTTATTCCTAGGAGTAATAACTTTTATAGAATTATATTTGTTATCCAAGTATGTATTGTTTAAAGCTTTGGGGTTGGATTCAATGATTTATTGGAACTGTAGATATTTTTCGGACGCAGTAATATTACAAAAAGGGAAGTCAAAAAGTTGAAATGTATAGTTTATAAGCTATTTTTCTCTTTTACTAAATATACATTCTCTTTTCTAGGAATCCTGGATGCCGTATCGAATAGTGGATGGTATGACCGTTTCTATTAACATCAATCCAAAGAACGAGAAACTATATGTTTACGTGATGTTCCTGTAGAAGTTTCTTGCCTAGCTAATATTTCTAATCTGCTGTTGTCATTATTACGAACGATTCCATTTGTAGACTGTACTCAATCAAAGAACCGGAAGTATGAAACAGATACAGTTCCCAGTGTTTTCCTGGATCTTCATTCGACAACCCGGTCCTGATATCGTGAGTAGGACTTTCATTATAAAGGCATGGCTTTTAAACGGTAAGAACGCATATTTTTTCAAATATTATAATCATTCTCTATTTGATAGTTATTTGTTTCATTTATTGTTGGCGAAAGTTCGGTTTATGGTCTCTTTGAGTGAGATAATGTAACTCATGAAAAAGTTAACACTTCCATATTCCATCTTTAATTACGAGCTATGGAATTACGTGCAGCTACAAAAAATATTAAGAGTCGCGGATAATATTTTATTAATAATATTAAATCCTTGCTGCAGATTAAATTTCTCAATCTCGCAGATCAAATTCTTCTCAAATTCGGAAATTCTGAAATTGAATTTCCTCTCTTACCAATGCTTGTCCATTCCGTCCCATGGAATCCAGAATTTAAACTCCTTGACTTGAAGGGAGCGATTTTCAAAAAATCTTTTTAATTCGACTGCTGAAGAAGCCGTGTGGTTTATCTTAATACACTCAATTGACTTCTGATGAAACATATTTGATACGAAATCTAGCCTTGGATTATATGTGGCTGTTCCTGCATGGAGCTTATGACTTCCATGGTTCCTACCTTTTCATTAGTTCCATTTCTTTGATAATTTTTTTCCCAGACGCAATTAATCTGTCATGGCTGCTAATAATTTCGAAAGACCGTGGCACTCGCTGATTTAAAACCTTCCGCTAAAATCACCGGAATGATGTTATTTCTCTGGGATTTTGTACTTTTCATAAATTATTTCGTATCTTTGATGAAGTAAAAAAAAATTGCTGAAACATTTCCATGTAAGCACGTCAAGGTCGTGGTCCTTTGAGTCAAATAACCACCGATATAATTGTAACGAAAATTAAACTCACAAATGCTTTACGTGTTCTCCCAAGTGTTACTTTGTTTGATTTATATTTCGAATACGTATTTATGAACTTGAAATAAGCACAGGATAATAATCATCGCAAAAATATGCCATATTTCCTATCTATTTTATTGGATGTCAATGGTGTTGGTGCATATTAATAGATGATTGTTAGGATATCATCGAGTTTCCTCGTATAGTGCCTTTCTATCCGCCTTGATTTGTCACAAAATTTGCAAGAATATTGGGTTCACTGCACAGAAGCCTCTTGTTTTTCATTGTACTGCCACTGGATAAAACAACGCTTTTTTCCGTTATTCTAATTTCATTATAGTATCTAAAATTCCTCTAAATATCCTCCATATGTCTTCAGGGTGTAGATCCTTTGAAGCTTTGCGGAGGTTAGATAAATTTCCCACCTAATTTCACTTTTGGAGGAGGAAAAGTGCAAATTCGGGTTAATACTCGTATGTACAAGGTAATTCTTACGCTTTTATCATATCGAATATGTGAGCCGGCTTTCAGCCGACAACAAGCTTACGAAACTGTAGTAGTAGCTCTTTGCTCCTGCTCTCAAACCAAACTCCCAATTGAATTATCTGTGTTTCCTCCCCCCTGCTCCTCAACTCTATCCTCTTCTTTCCTTATGTACATCTCTTTACGTTATTTCAGCTCCCCATTCGGTACATACTCGTACATGGCGCAGTCTACGAACACCATTGACACCTAGACGGACGGAGATTGGCGATCACGACAGCGTCTACAGGCTGGCCCCCAGGTGCACATCCAACAAGAAGTTCCCGTGCTGTTCTACACCGACCTCTGTGACAAGATCATCTCCCAGGACCTCAACTGACACCATGCCGAACACCAAAGCGAAGGTGCCATGAAGAATGAGGACCAAACCCTATAGATCCGGTTCAGCTCATGATGGCCATGATGAAGGAGGAGGCCAAGAAAAGAGAAGATCAGCTGATGCGACAGCTGCAGGAGCAGGCACAGGACTTCGCGGCGGTTCTACAGACAAACAGAGGCAACGCTGGTGGATCCACAAAGTCGAAGAAGATGACATGCCGGTGCTGAAGTGCCCGGAGGACATCAACTTAGCCGATTTCCGCAATTGCAGCAACGGTTCGCCGACTACACGGAAGTACATAAGATTAGGAAGAATGCACCCTGAGCGGTCGTCAGTCGCTACTGCGTTCCGGATTGATCTGCTTGACCAAGCTCTGGTCAACGGGCATCCTGGAGATCGACGACAGAAAGGATGACATCAACGGCATCATCAAGAAGATCCTCCACTACATCCGAGAACATCGCAACCCTCTTTTAGACAGGAAGGAATTCCTGGAGAGGAATGAGCACGCTGGTGAGAGCATCGACGTGTACTACTCCGCCCTGAAGTCCATTGATGAAAGCTGCGGGTATGACGTCAATCCCACGTGCAAGGTTTGTGACGATGCTTGCGGACATGGAGATGAACTACAGCAGGAACGCCTTCGGGATCGCCTCATCTGTGGTTTGAAGGACCAGGCCATCCAGCAGAAGGTGCTCGCCATCCCTTTTAAGGACTTACACTGAAGAAGGCACTGGAAGTGTGCAGGGTGGAGGCAGCATCGAAGGAGACCAAGCGTCCCTGAACAAGTCCGAGAGGCAGTCAATCGTCTCAAAGAGAGGTCTTCCTACAAGAAGGGCAAGATTCACCGCGGATTGCCTGAAGAAGGTTGGGACCAAGGTTAAGGACCTCAGGAAGGACAAGGCGGAGCTGTGCGGACCGGACCAAGGCAGACTGAAGTCCTTGGGCAAGGTGACAGCGACTCTGGAGAGAGAAGGAATGAAGTACAAGACGGAGCTTCACGTGCTGGAGAAGGGCACTGGACCGATACTGAGCAAGGTCGGATGTATAGCGCTTGGACTCATCCCGACGGGTTGGCCTCACGTGGTGAACAAGCTTTCACTGAGCAGCCCTGATGAAGGTAATGGCGTGGACATGCTGCTCAAGAGCCAGTCAGCCGCATCGATCCGTGAGCAACTGTTCCAAGAGTTTCCAGAGGTCTTTCCACCAGATGATGAAGTCCTACCTCTGAAACCAATGAAGGGTCCGCCCATGAAGATCGAGTTACTCCCAGGTACAAGCCCGATAAGAAGGTACAGATGCAACACGATTCCTTTACATTGGCAGGAGAAGGTCAAAGCCCACCTGGAGACCATGGTGCAGAAGCAGATCATCGAGCAGGTCCCGCAAGGTGAAGCGCCGGAATGGTTGTTCTCCATGGTGGTGGTGCCAAAAGCTGGAACGGATGAGCCAAGGGTGACAGTCGATTTCTCACCGCTCAACCCGTTTGTGAAACGCCCAATGTACCCGTGCAGAGTTCCTGCTGAGGAGTTGCCCAGATCCCGCCAGGAATGACTCACTTCACGGTTCTGGATGGCAGGCACGGATACTGGCAAGTCTTGCTTGACAAGCCCGCAGCAAGATTATGACGTTCAACACCCCATGGGGGATGTTCCGTTACCTGAGGAATGCCATGGGACTCATCTCCGCCGGGGACGAGTTCAAGAGACGCGGCGATGACGCTATCGCCGGAATCCCAACGTGAAGAAGATCGTCGAGGACATTATCATCTACGACAAGGACGAGGATACTCATCTCCAGCGTGTCAAGGAGGTCATCCAGCGCTGCGGACGAGCGGGTATTACCTGGTGCGGCTACCGAATCTCCAAAGATGGCTACACGGCGAACCCGGCTGGTCGACGCCCTCACCAAGTTCCCTGTACCCAAGAACAGGACTGATGTCAGGAGCTTCTGCGGACTAGTACAACAGTTCGAAGCACTCTCTGCGGATCTCACCGGCCTACTTGAACCCATCAGGGCCTTGCTCCCGGCAAGGTCAGCGTTTGTGTGGGAGAGTCTGCAGCAGCAAGCCTTCGAGAAGACGATCGCCGAGCTCACCAGTCCAAGAGTCCTCACTCAGTTCCGACCAGGAGCCAACCTACGGCTGGAAACCGATGCATCCCAGAGGTTTGCCTAGGATTTGCGCTCTACCAAGAAGAAGGCAAAGTCTGGAAGATCCTGCGAGTCGGATCAAGGCACTCGCCCCCACCGAGACAAGGTATGAGATCGAGAGCCCCAGGATCCAGCGGATTAAAAGAAGATGAACATGTATCTCGCCACCGCCGTCTGGAGACCTGGAGTCAAGCACACCGTCGCCGACGCGTTCTCTCGGTATCCTGTTTCCGAACCCACGGAGGATGATCTGGAGGGGGATGAGGAGATGGAGAAGTCCGTGAAGCTCACCTCAACGCGGTTTCTCTCCAGGATCCCAAGCTGGAAGAAGTCAGGCTGAAGACCGAGACGGACCCGGTGCTGCTGAAGCTGAAGGAAGTGATCGTCGACGGGTTCCCAGAGCACAAGGCAAACCTGGACACCGAGCTCCGGGACTACTGGGGGATCCGTGACAAGCTTTCCATCGTTGACGGCCTCATCATGTACGGCTCCAACAGGATTGTCATCCCGACATTGCTGCGAAGACAAGTCCTAGATGAGCTGCATGCCGCACACCAGGAAGGGAGCGTATGCTGCAGCTGGCAAGACAGAGCGTGCATTGGCCAAGAATCCACGAGGATCTCTCCAACCTCAGTAAGGGCTGTGACGATTGTGCGACCCACAAAGCGAGTCAAGCCAAGGAGCCGCTGGTACAAGATGAGCAGCCAAGCCGGCCTGGAGAAGCTGTGGCAGCTGACTTGTTTTTGTATGAAGGGCGTGAGTATCTCGTCATCACGGACAAGTACAGTGGCTGGCCAGAAGTCTACGATTGTGGAAAGAGCGGCGTCAACACCAGGACGTGGAGAAAGCCATAGCCCGTTGGATGGCTGCCTTGGGTATGCCCGTTCGCCTCACCACTGATGGAGGTCCACAGTTCAGGGTGAAGCGTTCAAGGAGTTCTGCCGCCGGTGGGGCATCCTGCATGATCCTTCATCGCCCTATCATCACATCGCCAATGGTTATACTGAGGCAGCGGTCAAGTCGATGAAGAGCCTGGTCAAGAAGGTTAGACCTGATGTCCGGTCTTCCAAGTTTTTCAAAGCCCTCCTCACTTACCGCAACACAAGCTCAAGGTCGGAGACATCGTCCGAGTTCGCATGGACTCACCAAGAAATGGAATCTCATCGCCGAGGTTCTGGAAATCAGGCTGCGTGGTCGCAGCTATCTGGTCAAGACAGAGTCTGGTCGTCTCTACTGGAGAACCGCCGCTACCTGAAACTGTACACGCCGCCGCCGATTGGAGTTGCCAAGGACATCCCGGAAAGTCAAGAGGAAGTCAAGCAGCCAAGGAGAAGCAAGAGACAGAAAAAAGCCCCTGTAAGATTTCAGCCGTGATGAAAATGATTTTTCCAAGGCTCCCCAGGGGGGGCATGTAGTAGTAGCTCTTTGCTCCTGCTCTCAACCCAAACTCCCATTAGATTATCTGTGTTTCCTCCCCCTGCTCCTCAACCTCTAATCCTCTTCTTCCCTTATGTACATCTCTTTACTCTTGCTCAAGCAAGACTCTTTTGTGTACATCTCTGTTTGAGTCTTAAGAGCCCTTGCTCCCTCCATTCTGTATGTCAGTCACAAGAAGAACATCCCAATCTACTGTCAAACTATCTCGTCGTCATTTGGTAATAACGAATCTCTTTACTGAATACTCGCTGTCTCGCGGATACGTTATTTCAGCTCCCCATTCGGTACTACT
>CP045895.1:26980494-27049945 GCA_013387185.1 Caligus rogercresseyi
GATGGGAGATCTTCATCATTGTCATCGAAGATAAAGAGACAATTCCTTCAGGGTTGAAGGATTGAAACATATCAATATATATGATATGGCTCTTTTATTTGGCTTCAAAGAGCATGAATTGGCGGGGGCAAATCCAAGATTTGGGCTTAATCAAGCAGCCTTTTATTCAAGGTTCCCAATTGACGTAAGGGATCGGCTTGAAGAGTTAAAAAAGGTGCATTCCTTCAAGGTGAAATCCGCCGGGGGGAAAATAGTAAATGTCACCCGAGGCTAAAGGGTATGGAAAAATTCAGTCGGATTTGAAGAGAAAAGTGATTGTGACCATGGAAAATACATTTAAGAGGATTGACGAGCATAGTGCTGTAGAGTGGCTCAAACAATTTGGACAAGTGACGGCGCATTACCCCGAAAAACCCTTTTGATGAGGCAGCTGAGAAAAAATATAAAGAGTACAAAGATATTTGGAGAGACGGGGATTATATTGTAGAGATGGTTGTAAACCCATCTACAATACCTCAAGTTATGCCCGTTCAGGGTTGTCTAATCAAATTAAAATTAAAGGGGCCAGGCTTCAATGTCTTAATTGCTTTGAAGTTGGGCATGTTAAGCAAGTCTGTAACAACCCAAGACTAAAAATTGGAGAATACGCTAAGGTATTACAAAATTTTCTGGCCGAAAGTCACTCAAAGGTGCCGATAAATAGCGAAAATATGTCTCAGCAGAAAGAATCTTCTACAACTATTGAAATTCAAGAGGACGTGGAGGAGGTTGAGATACATGAAGAAGTGTTGCAAGTGGATAATGACAGTGAAGAAGTGCCAG
This sequence comes from Caligus rogercresseyi, assembly GCA_013387185.1. Taxonomy (NCBI): domain Eukaryota; kingdom Metazoa; phylum Arthropoda; class Copepoda; order Siphonostomatoida; family Caligidae; genus Caligus; species Caligus rogercresseyi. The sequence goes on from CP045895.1 coordinate 26,981,317, forward strand.
AAGTTTCTGGTAGCTCTTCTCCAGTATGTGTCCGAATGGAAGATTCGCCCAGGAATGAGGATATCAATGAACAGTTGAGCATAACAAATGTAGAAAATCATTGCTTACCTAGACAGGATTCTCAAGAAAATGTTAGTACACAAAATAATGATACATCAAACCGTGACATCCCCCTTTCAAATTGCGAAATTACATCAATGCATCCAAAAAAATCTCATTTAAATCCTGAGCTAATTCTTCCAGCAAGAACAAGGTCGGGTTCAATATCTAAAAGAGCTTCTCCCTGTACAGAATTATCCCCTCAGAAGGATCAAACGCCTAACAAAGTGAAGAAAAAGTAAAGCCAAATTCAATCTCAGTAAAATCAAATACTCATGTCAAGACAAACCAACATTATTTCCTATTGTGATAATTATAAAACTTCTAGACACCATGAAATCAACATGGGCATAGGAAAAATATATCATTAAATATTAGAGGTGGCATGGATCGAAATTCGCGACACAGTCTTATGAAGAGTCTTTTATATCATAGACCGGATATAATTTGCTTACAGGATGTTAAGACTTTAGTTTCTTCTAAATGTTCACATGAATGTTCATTTTGCCTCCCTAAAAATTACAATTATTTTTTTACTGGCAATGGATTGCTGCGGGGAGTGCTTTCGTTGGTTTCGAAGACCATCGAGTCTCCAAAGCAGGCATGTGAGTTATCAAATAAAGGAGATTGGCATAAAATTTTTGTGCCAACGGAAGAGGGTGGGTTCTATGTTATAAACACCTATGGTCCAAATGAAAAGTATTCACCGTTTTTTCAAGCCATAAAAATAGCTGTAAGAATGACCTCTATCCCTTAATTGTAATTGGAGACTTAAATGTCGATCTATATAAAACGAATTCCGTGCATCCTAACCTTAAAATGGTATCTAATCTCATTATACGCTTGGAGTTGCAGGATCTTGTTAAAATATATAGTCCAGAAGACAAGGTTTCGTGGAGATGTGGCAGCAGGTCTTCACGAATTGATTGGCTCTGGCTTCAGCCTCCATTCGATCCATGACGAATAAAGCATGTTACCGACCTCATCTGCATCTGATCATAAGATGATTGAAATTGATTTTTATCCATAAGCAGCCCAAAAAGCGTTTTAGCATTCCAAGGTGGATGGGAGTGGATGATAATTTTATAAATAAACTTCGGATCAGTTTTAAGCAACATTTTAACAACTCTTTTAAACCAAAGAAATTGGCTTATATTTTATCTCACGTTGTCAAATCAACATCTTTACATTTTGGGCGCCAAAAGAGAAGAAAAGAAGCAATTTTTCATAAAAGCCTTGAAGATTTGTTAAACCAGGCCCCACTTTTTACACGAACCATCGCAGCCGATACCACTAACCTTTTTCGAGTATCTGAAATAGCGGAATTGGATTTTAAGCAAAGGATTGAAAGAGAAAATACGACATCCAAAGGATTTAAAAACATGACCAGGAAATACCGTTCTACATCATTAATTAAAAAAATCATCGTAGATGGGAAATCAATTACAGACCCAAGTGCGATCCTAAAACACTTCCATCAGCGATTCCAAAAACTTGTTGGCGGAGAAAGGAATCACTTTCCTCGGCCCAGGAAGGGAAAACAGATGATTTTTACGGAAGATTCTGTTTCGCATTATATAAAAAAACATTTTCAAAACGGAAAAGCTTCAGGACCCGATGGTGTCAGGGGTTTAGTATATACAAAATGCATGGACGAAGTTGTTCCATACCTGGTGGAATTGGGGAAATCGATGGAAATTTACGGCAAACTTCCAAAATCGATTACAAAAGGAAGAATCACCTTAATCCCTAAAAAGGGGGTTGCTACGGACATTAATAATTGGCGCCCAATCACTATATTAAACGAAAGCTACAGAATTCTGGCTGGAGTTTTAGCCAAAAAGTTGAGCCTATATTAAACTCCAAAATAGGAATTGAACAAAAAGGATTCCTCAGAGGAAGAAAAATTTATGATGTGTCACGAAACATTGAAACAGCTATAGAGGTGCTCAATAGGAAAAAAGTTATGGAGCCATCATTGCAATCGACTTCAAAAAAGCATTTGATACTATCAGCCATCAACATATTTTTAAAACTATGAAAAAATATATTCCAAAGGAGTTTTTGAATCCCATTAGAGCTCTTCTATATAATGGCTCGTCAACTATCTCTATGGGAATGAAAGAAAGTGACCCTATTGCTTTAAAGAAGAGTTGTCGTCAGGGATGCCCCATGTCACCTCTTTTGTTTGTTGGGAGTATCGTGGATCTTAGTAACGCAATAAATAAAAAGTTTAGGGGCTTTGGAGTCGATTTTGGCTCTAGTAAACACATTTTAGATATGTACGCCGATGACGTTACATTAATGTTGGAGGCCAAGTCAGAAAAACAATTATGCAAGCGGATTGAGGTCATCTTAAATTTCTTTAGGAAATATCAAAAGAGGTCTGGGCTGGAAATCAACCATAAAAAAACTTTAATTCTTCCTATGGGGATATGGAATCCTCATTGCAGGGAAACAATTGCCGGTTGCTCTGTACGGGAAACAATAGAAGTTTTAGGAATTATGTGGACTTCTCGAGGAGCGTCGGAGGTCAACTGGACAAAGTTGCAAAAGCAACTCTATATCAGCCTCCAAGGAGGCAAGAAATTTAGTCTACAAAAAAGGATTGACCTTTACAACGATCACATTGTTCCTACTGTCCTATATAAAGCTGCTTCTATCTCTTGGCTTGCAGAAAAAGCGATCTCGGAAGAAAATGCCTGGCTGAATGTGCTATTTCATAAAAGCTATTTGCCTTCTTTGAAGAGACCCAGGTCACATATCGGGGGTGGTCTGTCTTTACTCGCCAGAATATTACCACTAATTTATCAAAAGCTTATAGTAGACTTAACGGTTCACCCAGATCAGGAATGGCGAGCTGTCTTCACTTCAAGTCCAGGATATTTTTTACTGATGTTTGGGACAGAGTTTACAAACGGAAAATTGAGGGAAGAGTCTGCATTTTTGTCGACAATACAAAGGATCCTCTGGACTGGCACCCCTCTCTTTTTATCCTCTTCAACGGTAGACATAGTTCGACAAAATTTTAAAAAGCCTTTTTATTTTACCAATCTCGCTGGACCAGGGGAACTGGAATGGAAAGCATTGTCTAATGAAATTATTTCTATTCACGACCTCAAACGTGAGCCCGTGTTTAACTGTGGTAGATTTTTATATCCATTAAAAAGAGCTGCTTCGAATCATCTTCCTCCCATACCATGGCATTTGAAGATGTCCTTTGCTACAAATACATTAAAGGAAGCAAATGAAATTTGTGATACTTATTTAAAAGAGCTGAAACTTCCTGTCTCTTGGAGAAAGAGAATTTTTTCTTCCATCGCCAAGATTAAGGACGAGAAAAGATTCACCGCTCAACTCCAGATTTCGGCGAGATGCTTGTTTTTTAACACACCTTGTAAAGACTGTGGACAAGTGTTTAATACAGTTGTGCATGCTTTTGCCAATTGTCCGATGCTCCACTTCGTAAGGGAGTTTGTAAGATTAAACGTGAAAGGAGTTAATGGTAAAATAATCACGGCAATACTTTTGTTCGGACTGTCCATTAATCTACAAAGGGCACCATCAAAAACCCGAACTCTGGACATAACTTTGTCCAGCATTCGGAGTTATCTGGCTAAAAAGATGACTGATAATGAATTGATCAAAAACGAAGACATCAAGGCAATTACAATTTCTACGGCAGCACGATACAACGCTTTCGCAATTAGGATTCCTGGTACCGACAACATTCCTTGGAAGTATGCAGGAGATCTGGTGCGTTTTTACCCCTCCAGTTCCAATGGGCATCTACAATTTCTTCAGCGAATTTTACGGGCTTACAAAAAATTTAACAAGACACTAATTTGAACTATCTTTTTATATAAAAATCATGTATTGTTAACTGAATTTTTTTTTCTATACCTACTTGTTTTTGACAATATTTGTGGAAATTAATGTTTTTTTTTTTAGATATGTTCTGTTTTATAATAGTTGGTGTGACTTTAGATTAGAGATCTAATTTTAAACTAAAATGTTTATTTATATATTGTTATATGTAATATCTCTAACTCAATAAAGTCTTTTTATATATAAATTATAATAATATTATATAATTATATATATAATAAATATATATATATAATATATACTAATATATATAAAGCATATTATATATATATATAGCTAAATATAATATTTCATATTATATATATTAGCTAGATTATATATATATTATATATCTATTAAGAATATATATCTATATATATATATATATATCACTCGTCATGATTATCACTAATATCGGTTTCATAGCTATGTTCTTCTTTTCGGTATGAACAGTTCATTCATTGAGAGGGCCATTTAGACTATTTTACACAAAGTTACTGTCAACTCAGACATTTCTACGAGAATTTAAGTTCTTTTTGTGACTTCAAGTTGGAGTTATTGTATATGGATCTCGCTTTGGCTGTCAATGTGAATTTATTTCTAGTAAAATTAATAGAGAGGAGAATGATATATACTGCCTAAAAATGTATATGCATCTCTTATTGTCAATTTGTCTATCTTGGCATTGTTATCCATTTGAAACCTTGTGTTTGATTTAGACTAATTATATGAATAATTAAAACCTCACTTTTAGTACTTTAAGAAATCTCATGACCTACTTTTGATTATGATGATATACTTTTTAACTACCTTGATTTCAATAGATCATGACGTCAATTTATGCTGCTAACTTTCCTTTTCTTTTACATCTTTTTCCCTCTCTGCCTCCCTATATATTAAACTTTTTTTACAAAATATGTAACGATGTCAAATGAGCATGAAATCCACGAACATGAATTATTAAAAGGTCCCAAGGAATTTAAATGTGCAATTTATTTTTTATTTATTTTTGGTATATTTCAGAAGGATTAATAGAAGGATCCTTGGATATGATGGAGGGATTCCGTCATTTTGGGAGCTGTCTTTGTCAAACCAGATTTATCGTCTCAAACAGATAAGGAAAATGTCCAAGGAGCTGATGATTTAACATGCCCCTACTAGAGTCGGAAAGAAAACTTCGAGAAAGTTACATCGACAATTGCACGTACTAAGGGATAGACCTCCAATGTGTTTTTAATATAGGCCCATTACATAACAATAAGTCCCACGTACTTCGAGTCATTCCATAGATGAGAGGTCATTTTTAAGTAGATGTTGGACACCTCACAGAGGTCATAATAATATAAACTAAATCCAGCCCTTAAAACCATCCATCTCTTCAACCAGTGATTCATTTTACATGTAATCCTCAGAATGAAGTGATATTTTTTATTGTACTAATTTTATTAATGTTTTTTTTTTCGTTCACACACTTAAAATATCACATTCATTTCAGATACGTGGGAAAGTGAATAGAATTTATTTATCATCTTGTATATGTATTAGATTGCAGACGAGAATATATTAGTTTATTATAGGACTGTTGTGTTTCTTTTCCCCGGGTTCCGCGATAAACTTTTTTTTCAACCCGCGATAAACGATAGACGGTAAGTTTCAAAATCCACCTGCGGTTAGCGATAAACGATAAAACATAGCGATAAAAATAATTTGCGATAACAAAACGATAAATGATAGTACCTTATTAGTTGAAATATAAAAGCATAAAACTATTTTTTCCAGAGTGAAAATTAATTAACTAGACAAAAACTGAAAACAGTCTAAGCATACACATTACAACATATTCCTCTCGCGGACTCGGACTTTCCCTCCCTCCTCTCCCTCCTTAGGACAGCATCCAGGATCTGCATATTTCCCTTGGTGAAGACCAGCTTCTCAAACCTGTCGCTGGGCCTGAGGATGTCACCAGCAGTGCTGAACATGCGCTCCACGGCAGCAGAGCTGGGCAAAGCCGTGTTTGTACTTTATGAACAGCGAGGTCCACTTCTCCCTATCCATGCTGGGGATTGCCAAGGCATCACCTCTGCCCCCTTGCTCCTTCCCCAGGTGTCCACCTCCTTCTTGATGAGCTCTTAATGGTGGACCCATCCTCCTTTATGACAGTGGGCTCTCCAGGAAGGCAAATGGGTCGTCGCTGGCTTCTATAGGTTTTTTCATTGAAAATTGAAAGTAGCAAACTAAATGCCTTGTTTTATATATCTATTTATTACAATATCCAACTTAAACAAAAATTAAGGGGCATCATTTGCTTATTTAAAAACGGAATGTCTGTATTAGTAAATGCTTAGTTTTTCTGGGGGTAATTTTTTGTTGAGTGTTTTGGACCGTTATTTAAAGATGATCCATTTGAACAGTTTGAATGTATGTATGTTTAATTTTACTTAGATCTAGTCATAGATTATTTTTTGATCGCAATTAAATTGATCAGATCGCTATCGGAAAAGTCCCTGATCGTTATATCGCAATAAAGCAAAGATTCCTGATCGTTACTTTTGATCGGATCACTATTTCTGATCACTCACAAGCCTGGTAATAACTGAACACCAAAGACGGTGCATGGGAGAGAGCGGCACACACCCTCCTAAGGTTACTGTAATTTCATCGCAAGTAAATTTGTCGTGGAGCTTTTATAGCCGTTTTTTTGTCGCGGGTACAACATCGCTTGCTCTTTTATAGTCAGTCAATTTTGTAGTTCTTCTTTTTGTCGCGGGTAAATTTGTCGCCAAGCTTTTTTGTAGTGAAGTATTTTTGTCGTTCTCCTTTTTTTCGTAGGTAATTTTGTCGCCAAGCTTTTTGTAGTGAAGCATTTTCCGCGCTGTTTATTTTTTACTTTGTGGACCTATTCATGGGGACTCTGTCTGGGGTCCCATGGGTTTGAATCTACCACTGACATTTTTAGGGAGAAAAGACACGCGGCTTAGGGTTGTGCACACCTTAGCCTCGGGTGTTCCGCCGCGAGTTGAAATCTACGCAGGGTCAACGGTGGATTTCAACGTTATAGAAACCCACGGCTGAGACTGGCGACCCCCCCCCCCCCCCCCGAGATTAGATAAACAAAACTCTTGGGCTAAATGCTTTTCCTCCTTCAAAGGGTCAGCCGTGTACTTCTACATAGTCTTCTTGGACGAGGCATGCATATCTTGCAAGATGTAGGTCTGAAACCACTTAACCCGAGTTTTTTTACATTTAAGAGGAGTCGGTGGTAGACTCTAACCCCTTAGACCCTCAGATAAAGCATGGGTACACGTGAAATAAGTGTCTGAAAAACTCTTGAGTTGTTTTTACGACCCAGAAGGGTCTGCAGTAGATTCCAAACCCCTGGGGCACCCGACTAAGCCGGCGCAATCCTTAAATTAGGGTATTTTTTTAGGCCGGGTGGTTTCTCTTAAAAAGGGTCGGTGGTCGATTTCAAACCATGGGACATCCGGTTAAAGTTGGCGCATTCCGTTAGACTAGGGTCTACGAAAGTCTTAGGCCGGGTGTTTTCCCCCTTAATAAGAGTCGGCGGTCGATTTCAATCCCATAGGACTCGCGGCGGAACACCCGAGGCTAAGGTGTGCAAAACCCTTAAGCCACGTGTCCTTTCTCCCTAAAAATATCAGCGGTAGATTCAAACCCCATGGGACCCCAGACAGAGTCCCCATGAATAGGTCCACAAAGTAAAAAATAAACAGCGCGGAAAATGCTTCACTACAAAAAAGCTTGGCGACAAAATTACCTACGAAAAAAAAGGAGAACGACAAAAATACTTCACTACAACAAAGCTTGGCGACAAATTTACCCGCGAACAAAAAGAAGAACTACAAAATTGACTGACTATAAAAGAGCAAGCGATGTATTTACCCGCGACAAAAAAACGGCTATAAAAAGCTCCACGACAAATTTACTTGCGATGAAATTACTGGACACCATATTTGACATGTGTAAACTTTTCTATCATTTCTCAGATGACTCTTACGATGGAAAGACTAGTCATATTATTAATTAAAAGAAGAACTTTAAGAAAAATAACTATGTTCCTGCTATTCGACGGCAGTGGAGTAGATTTTATATCAAGTCTTACGTGTAAATATAATCATTCTTGAAGGGATTACTCATATCCTATTATTTTTAATTTAGTGATATTTATTTCCTGTACATTATTAGCTCTGCACCAAATATTGTGATATATTACTGTTATGGTTATTCATAATGATCTTTAAGGATCCAGCATATTTGATTTATCGCCACATAAAAACCTTTCTATTAATAACCCATTGCATAAGCAAAAGAAAATAATTATACTTTTCAATAATAATAAAATTATAAAGGAATAATTAATTGATTATTTAAAAAATTGAAGAATGAAAGCCATTCTAAGACATTAAAAACGTAAAAACATAATAAATACAAGACCAAGAGTTATAAAACCATTGAAAAAGTCATAGAAAACGAAAAAAAAGGTATCCGTAAGTCTTTTTAAACTGCAGTTATAGTTGGGAAAACGGAAAGAAATACAAGACTCACAGTTATAAAAGTCTATGTAAGAAAAAAAATATCCTTTTTTAATAGTATAAAAAAATAATGCAATAAAAATAATTAATATATTTTTATTATTATATAGTTATTAATGCTTTAAATATATACAAAAAAACACTCCCATCCACGGCATGAAAATACAATCTTTCATCAATTAATAATTGAGATAAAAACTTGCCTTTATAATAATCTCAAATAAATAAATAATGTCGGATTAAATTATCAAAAAGTTAGGTAAAATGTTTAATCAATATTACGATATCCAATAATTAGTTAGGAAGTTGAATAAGTTATACATAATTTCGTTCTGAATATGGTATTCTGAGTTTGCTATTTTAACTAAAATACCTTTGACTAGGAATTTTTATTCTTTTTTTTTACGACAAACTGATGCAAAGTTCCAAAAATTAGTAATTAGAGTATTGCACATACTCTATTTTATGTATTTCATATAGCAGACAACTAAAATTTAAATAATGTTGACTATAATATATGATTATTTATAATCTATATTCACAGAAAAGTAAAATTATTTTACGTAGATAACACTATGCAACAAAAAAATGACTTTTGTCTTGCCAACGCAAAAAAACAAATCAATCTAGTAATTTAGAGTATGGGGATTACAGATATATGATTATTTAGTCGTGATATTCGTTTTTCTGGCCACAATTCAAACTTTAAAATTTTAATGTTTTAGGCCAATGGTACATACGGATTTATGATTTTCAGGGACAAGACAGCAATTAACATTAATGCATTACCAATACAATTTCCAAGAAAGATCCAATAAATCTATTGGTAAAGTAATATTTCCAAAACTCTGATTATGTAATGAGATAATTGCATTATAGTCGTAAAAATGGGACAAAACGGACACTTTCACGTTATGATATATATATTACTCATGGACAATTTTTTCAGCTGCAAAGTTATATTTACATACGTTCCAGGCTTTAGAATAGCCATCAGACCATTAGAACCATTAAAAACGACTTTATTATCGAATAATTGAGAAAAAACATTAGGCACCTATGCTCCTCATATCTATGATCATCGTTGTAAAGGTTTCGTAGATTGTTAAAAAAAATCGTTCCGTAACAAAAGTTTTATATATATATATATATATATATATATATATATATATATATATATATATATATATATATATATATATATATATATATATACATTTGCATGTATTCTACCTCAGTAAGTTATATGTCCTTAAAATTAAAACAATAAATTTTTATTAATGGGAAAATATAACTACAAAAATATTAATATTGAAAAATTATATTCAAAATAAGTATTTAGTATAAGTATATTGATATTAATCCTTTTGTTACGGAAACAAAGAAAATTTTATCAATCCACGAAACCTTATATATATGATCATTGTTCTACAGGTTTCGTGGATTGTTAAAATTTTTCTTCGTTCCGTAACAAAAGCATTAATATCAAAAATATATATTTGCATGTATTCTACCTCAGTAAGTTACATGTCCTTAAAATTAACACAATAAATTTTATTAATGGGAAAAATAAATACAAAAATATTTTTATTTTAAAATTATATTCGAAATAAGTATTTAGCATAAGTATATTGATATTAATCCTTTTGTTACGGAACGAAGAAAATTTTAACAATCCACGAAACCTTTAGAATGATGATCATAGATATGAGGAGCATAGGTGCCTAATGATTTTTGCTCAATTATTCGATAATAAAGTCGTTTTTAATGGTTCTGATGGTCTCGATGGCTATTCTAAATCCAGGAACGTATGTAAATATAACTTTGCAGCTGAAAAAATTGGCCATGAGTGTTATATATCTATATAATAAGCGGGGAGCGTCCGTGTTTCCGTCCGGACTGAAAATCTCTTAAACTACTGGACCGTTTTAGATGAAAATTGGCACACAGATGCATCTTGACACTGTGATGGTTCTGGGCTAAGTTAGACTCTGATCAGACCAGATTTGTGTCTGTGAGAGGGTTTTGCGGTTTGCATGGATTTTGAGGGTTAGGAGGCTCGGGATGTAATTAGATGTTTTGTGGGCTTTGGCCGTAGGCATCTTTTGATATAAACAAAAATAAGGCCTAGCGGCCTTGCAAAGGCCTGAAAAAAGGGTTGGAAAGTTTTGGTTGTCCATAGTTCGTAAGTGAGATGTTTTAGAGACAGAACACGAACTAAAAGTTATCTGCATCTCTTCCCAAAGAACCTGGATCTGAAAAAAATCCGGATCAAGAAACTCCCGGACCCAGATTATGACATTTCCTTAACTTTTGATTCTTTCCCATTTCGAAAAAGATACTCTGAAAGTATATCAAGAATAGGGTTTCCAATCGGGTCCCACAGAAATTTCCCGGAAAACCGGACCGGCCTGTCGGGAAATTCAAGAAAGCCTCTGGGGTGACTTTTTAAATATGAAAAACATTTCACAACAAATTTACGAAATGAAGGCCTTGCAAAATAAGCCTAGGTTGGTTAATTCAATGTCCGGCCTCCGGGACATATTTGGGCCGGGATCCGGATTTTTTTAAAGTTGCAGTTTTTCGCAATTTATTTTAGCACAATCATATTAACTTCCAAAAGGGAGCAACTTTGATGTATTCAGTATCCGAATCTGAGGTCGTTAAGACCCTCAAATCCGGGATGAATATTAGGTCCTATTTCATGGACGAAGCGGAATATTTTTGATATCCTAAATTTTGGGGGGCCTTCTGTGGGTTGTCTGTTGAGTTGATCGCATCAAGTTATAAAATAGTATCTATAGAGTGTGACATTTCTAATAAGTTCGTGTCGGGTAAAAAATTATTTTAGTTATTAACTTTTTGAGTTTTGGCATAAAACCTGGAAAATGGAAAAGTGTTTTTCTCCACTCCTGGGTAAACTCACAGATTTCACTTGAGTTCATAAGAAGAAGCTTAAAGAGCTGACAGCAAACTATAAAATAAATCATTCTCAAGTGTTTCATATTTTTTCAGAAAACCAAAAATCTGATTTTTTCAAAAAACTTAAGGGGTACCCCATGATTTTTGGCATTTTTTTAATTTTTAAATTGTTAATATAAATGTTCCTAATTGGGGAGAATAATGCAAATGTAAAGAGATTTTTAAATGGACGAAAACAAAAAGTTTTATTAGTTAGCTTTATTTCATAAGTACATATGCTATATATATATATAGCATAAGAGTCAAAAGTAACTTTACTCAATGTCAGGCCGAAGGCCCGAGGCGGGGGAATCATAAGGGGCGCAGCCCCCTTATCAAGCTGGAGACCGCGCGTAGCGCGGTTCTTTAGCTTGTCTATCATAACGTGAAAGTGTCCGTTTTGTTCCCATTTTTTACGACTATAATGCAATTATCTCATTACATAATCAGTGTTTTGGAAATATTACTTTACCAATAGATTTATTGGATCTTTCTTCGAAATTGTATTGGTATGCATTATTGTTAATTGCTGCCTTGTCCCTGAAAATCATAGATCCGTATGTACCATTGCCTAAAACATAAAAATTTTAAAATTTTAATTGTGGCCAGATAAACAAATCCATTGTTCGAAATAGCAATGTATCATGCATGGACTCTATAGAATCAATTTTTGAAAGTTTTTGGCTTTGGCAAATTTTTGTTGCGTAGTGTAATGAATACTAGACAACCAAAAGCGTTAGCTGTTTTTGAGTTATTTTTAATTAGATGAATGGATATATGTGCCTTAAACCCTTAATAACCGTGTAAATTTATAGATTTATAAAAAGTAAAAACTATATGTTCGGCCGGCACACAGACATTTCTCCAGAATAATCAAAGTCTCGCCCCCTAATGAAATTCCCTTAGGCAATCTCTTCTCTAGACGCTCTGCCTCCTTTTTTCTGCTTGTGCTTTGTATTCGCTTGCCAGACGAGCACAGCCTTGTTCTCCTTCGTGTAGCTACAGCTATTATCCTTGTTGAAATTCGTAATGTCTCGCCCACGGATCAAAACGGTGTTTAAGTCTCTTGATGCTACTGGTGCCATTTCGTCCGCTTGGACCTCAAGCCACAGCTGCTTCTCCAGATTCTCCGCGGCCTCCCGAAAGCCCAGACGCTTCGTCCGCTTGTAGGCCTTGAAGTTATCTGCCGTTTCAGGTTAGAGTCCCGGCTTCGCTTTTTTTAATGTTGAGGATTCGCAGTACACGGAGTTCGATTTCTGCCTTAGTACGCGTGTCTTCCTCCAGTGAGCCCTGGAGGTTGCAAAGCCCGTCGGTACAGCTGGTGCAGTTCGTTAAGGATGGAAACGGAGTCTATGCCGGGTGGTTTGGGAAGGGGAGTCACCTCAGAGATGGAGAAAATAATTAAAATAGTGTCCATTTATGGACCTAATAATGACGATCCCTACTTTTATGAAGGAGGACCTAAATACAGTCATGAGCCAGGAAAGAGACCCCACAATTATAAACACGAAAATAACAAAAATGCGACTCAGCGGATGAAGGAAATAGTTTTGAGCCTAGGCTTTAAGGATGCCGCTTTTAAATTTGAAGCAACCCCAGAACATACCTTTATCAGAAAGCAGAATGGAAAAGAGCCTATTAGTGCTCGTCTGGATTATATATTTGTCTCTGGGGGCCTATACCCGTTACTGAAGACATATAGCTTACTGCCTCCTTTTCGGTCAGACCATCACCCAATAATGGCTACATTTTCTACTCCTAAATACCATCGGAGGAAATCATGGAAGCTAAATGTTAGCCTCTTAGATGCAGATCAACAAGTGAACAGCCAGATAGAAAAAACAATTCAAGATATTTTAGCTCGTTTGGATAGGAAACATATAAAAACCCCTTCTCATGCTCTGAAGTTGATTTTAGACTGCTCTAGACGAGAATATATCAAATTGGGGATGAGATTGAGCGCAGTTAGACAACAAAAACTGAAAGAACTATTGAGAAAAAAAGACATCACTGGGTAGGGCAAAGTAATTTAAGATGAACTGAGAAAAATATACCTATACAACACTCAGGGCAGTTTAATTAGAACAGGTCTGAGATCATTACCAAAAAAAAATGCAGTGCTTGAGAGGTTAAAGAAATGGGAGGCAAATGGGATGGGGGAAAAAAACGAGTAGATGCAGTCTTTGATACCGAGGGTAACTTGGTAGAAGATATAAGGCTGATTCCCAAAATAGTAGCTGAATATTATGATAAGATGTATAGATGTTGGAGATGTGTCAAAGAAGGTCTAAAATGTGACATCACTTGTTCTTTGAAAATAAATTTAAAAAGTAGCATTGATGAATCCTAGAAAATGAGTTCCAGTGAAGAAATAAAACTAACACACCCTGATAGAGATTTTTTTTTTTTTTTTTTTGTAGCCACTAGGCAATTCTATGTTTCAATTTGGTAAAACATTATGCACATTAGATTAACAAGATTTTGTACAGTTGTTATGTAGACTTGGTTTTCTTGAAAAAAAGATATAGCAATCCGAAATTAAGGAATCAATTTTTGCATAAAAAAAAGAATAAAGCACCAGGCCCTGATGGGTTCCCCATTGGTTTTATAAAAAGATATATGTGATGGTGTTTTTGATACCCATATAACCAAGGGGAATCTAATTTTGATACCCAAAGATGGGCAGGACCCAAGACAAGTAGAAAACCTTAGGCCTCTCACAATGCTAAACTCGTCATATAAAATTTATAGTGGAATTGTATCCAAACGCTTACAATTGGTATTGCCTTCCTTGATACACTCCTCTCAGAAAGGTTTTCTGCGAGGTAGACGTATGGAAGACGTCGTTAGAGGTATAAAGGATTGCATAACTACAATGGAGGCTAAGGAAGAGAAATTGGCTTTGGTAGCCATTGATTTTATGAAAGCCTTCGATAGTGTAGATCATGAATGGCTAATAAAGTGCCTGGAAAGGAAATTTTGGGCAAAATTATATTACTATGGTCAGCATGTGATTGAAGGGTCTTTTTACGCATTTTGGTGGAGAAGAGACCGCTTTTGCAGTAAATAGAGGACAGCCGTCTGGGTGACCCAATATCACCGTTCCTCTTTATATTGGCACTCGACCCGTTAATATGCGAGATCATCTCTTCATTAGATATAAGAGGGGTGAAGATAGGCAAAAATCATCACAAGGTAGAGGCTTATGCAGATGATCTTACTGTCCTTTTCTCGGGGGAGAGTAAAGATATTAGGAAGTTAATAAATAATACTTTCAAAATTCTTGAAAATTACTCTTTGCTATCAGGACTTAAAGTCAACGTTGACAAGTCGAAAGCAATTACAAACTGCTCTGGAGTATTGGAAATTAATGGACTAAAATATTTAACAGTATTAAAAATCTTGGGATCCAAATTTCCTTAAATTCAACTGATGATCTTAAATATTGTAAAAATATAGAATCAAAAATAAATAAGGCTGATTCTAAATATACCCAAATATTGAATTCGAACGCACCATCAAGGATTTACGCATGGAATGGGTTAGTTCTTCCAAAGGTAACCCATCTATTAAGATCTATAATATTTTATCAGACACTGGCGTCCAAGATTCGAGAACTGACCATAAAATTTATTTTTAAAGATGGTCAGAACAGGTTAATAACGTGAAAAAGAATTTCACTCCCCCAAAAGTATGGTGGCTTGGGAATGATAGATTTCGAAGTTTACTGGAAAACAAATTTGTTTTCCTGGTTCAAGCGAATTCTAGCTCCCGGGACGTTATGGTCTGACATATTAGAGAATAAAATGGTGGAAATGTTTGGCATGTCAAAAAACAGTGTTAGAGGAAAAGGCCAGACAAGCTTTTCGATGCTTGTAAATCTATAAGTAAATTTTGGAAACAAAATGTTGAAATTAATTATGAATTAATCAATAAAGTTTTAGCTAAAATGCAATGGGCAGAGCCCACCCTGGAAAATAGAAGATGGTCATTTTTATCATGTACCTCAATCAAGCGAAAATAGATTTTATTGGAGAGATTTTGGGTGAAACTGTTGTTTTACTTTCAATGAAAAGCTTGAACGAGAAAAAATCATAAATGAGATTACTTTCAAGACGAGACTGATTGGTCCAAGAGACTGTTTTTTTAATTACTTGAAGGGCATTAGGAATGGTATATTACGGGACCTTTTGGTAAAGAAAAATGATATAACTTTTTTTTAACCAAATAGATAGAAGATAGAACGATTAAATCTGAAGTGCTCAGTAAAAGAAGTTTTGAAATGTTTGGAAGATGGGAACCTGAATTTCGCATCATATTGGTTTAAATACCGAATTATTACCAATACACTTCCATTTGGTAGCATTTTTTGAAGGACTGTGGCTGAAAGAATTTGTTTCTTTTGTTATGAAGCGACGGAAACATCAACACATTTTTTAATAGAATATCAAACCATTGGGATTGTATGGGAACAATTAATAGAAGAGTTTTATTTTAGATTACGAATTTACTTGACAAAAAGAAATTTTGGCTATATTTATACAGGTCCATTCAAAGAAGAAATAAATGCAATTGTCACTAACATACAGAAAGCTTTATACAAATTGAGAAGTACAAAAACAACCCTCCCAAATAATTTCCACATATTTGTAATGAATACGATAAATGATTTTTTATCTTAATTTCTTAGAGTGATGTAGTATTGTATTTCATGTTTAAACTATTTTTGTGTTTTTGCATTTTTAATACTATGAAATGATGTAAATAAAGTTGTACTTATGTACAAAAAAAAAAAGAGATTATGAGTCATTGCTCTACGGATGTATAAAAGTCCATTATTTCGTTGCTTGCGAAGAGTTCCATTAATTAAAAAGTTACATTAAACGATAATGTTTAATTAATATTTATATATTCACTTCAATGGATTCATTGGCCAGGCCCATGAGAAAATGCAAGTAGTGTTCAAAGGATAAAAATCTTAGCTTTAAGTTCACACTGTCTCGATTATAATGGCATTGTATTTCATTAAGCCGACTCTTTTGTTGTTGTTGTTGTTAATAATGCTCTTTTTTTAACCTTATCACGTTCTAAAAAGTTCATGTATGTTATCCATGACAAAAAACACAGTTTTATATTCCTTAAGAAATATTTTCCTTTTATATTAATGAGCAAAATAATCTATAGATGATCAAATGCACCATTAGATATGGATGTTATGAGCATTTTGTAGCTCTATGTAGATAATTATATCTTATAAATATTGTGTTTAAATTATTTCTTAGTTGGGGATATTTTCTCAAATCACCTATGTTTACAAATTTAGGTTGTTGTTATGACGTCTCACACAGGCTGCCAACTGCATTCCTGGAAGAGTATTAATATAGCCAACCTATTAAAGAAAAGGAAAAGAAAGAGAGAAAGAAGCTGAAAGAGTGATTGACGTCACAAATCAACTATCGAACGTTATCCCTAATAATTAATACTTAGTTTCAACAAAATCTAACCTTATTATCCTCAAGCTTCATATTTTCCTTTCGCCGCCATCCTCATGCTGTTACAAACTCTATATTTATCCTCTGTATTAAGTTTTTTTAAAATTACCTATAAATAAACTGCTATATTAATTCCTATATTAAAATATTCCTATTATGAGATTTATTTAAGTATACATAACTCAATCCTTGATTGATGTATAAGTTAAGAACAATGCTCAAAGTTAAAAGGGGCTCGGAGAAATAAACAACAATAGGGATAACGTTCGATAGTTGATTTGTGACGTCAATCACTCTTTCAGCTTCTTTCTCTCTTTCTTTTCCTTTTCTTTAATAGGTTGGCTATATTAATACTCTTCCAGGAATGCAGTTGGCAGCCTGTGTGAGACGTCATCACAACAACCTAAATTTGTAAACATAGGTGATTTGAGAAAATATCCCCGCAATGTCGTCATTTTCTAACATTTAGAGGATGTTCCTGTTCCACTTTTAGACATATATTTTATATATATATATTTATAAATATAAAATCCATGTCTAAAAGTGGAACAGTATGTATCCTCTAAATGTTAGAAAATGACGACATTGCATGGTTGTTAATTTTATATTCATAAAGACAGCTGACTTTGGATGGGGTTTACATCATATTTTAATGGTTTGGTACGAGAAATATGGTTATTATCATAGGCATAGGAGACAAGTGGGCAAACTGCCCCCCCCCCTCCATAACAAAATTCAGAAGTGTGAGATATTCGCAAACTATACAAAACTCTAACTACAATTGATATCACGATATTATGGTTTCAACTTTTAAAAATATACATGTGATTAACCAATGAATGAGTTTTCAAACCTTATAAATATTTCTATTAGGCTAACTTCCTTACTTTGATTCCCAACCCATGAGTACTTAAGGAAATTCCAAATACATTTAATCAATGTTTGGGTTTGAGGTGATTAATGAAGATGAGTTTAACTCTATTGAGCTCATTGAGGTCAAAACATTGTCAAGATCAGGAAAGGCGTTTTCAAGAGACATTAAAAAATATCTTTTGTTTTACTGCGAAGAAAATGAAGAAACATTTAAGATTGCGCACATTTTTCCTTATATAAGTAAAAAGTTTTCATTCATAACAGATCAGATATAAATGATTTTGGACATATACATATTCAATCACATTACTTAAAAAGCTAATCATTGATACTTTGTTTCTCAAACTTGACTGGTTGAAAGAAAAGAATAAATAATTAAAATAAATCATCACATCATTCGCAGCTCTTTCAATGCAAACATCAATTAAGAGAGACGAATTTCATGCTTAAAGCACTAATTATTTTCTTCCTTTGGGCCTCGATCCATATCATTATCGAATCCCTTGATTGAACTCCTCCAATATCATCCATTAATATTAAATAAATAAAGTAACTGATCATACTCAGGGTAACATTGTAATGTTTATTTTTGTTCATTATATCTAGCGATAAATAAATTTTATATCGACTTTTCAAACGTTTATAAAAGTGAGTTATCAACAAACAAAACAAAACGTTTATTGGTTAGTTTACGAGAACTACATTTTTGGTCACGTAAGTTTATTCAATATTTGTTACAAACAATACATTGTAATACAGAATACACTAAAAAATAAATAAACAAAACTCTTTTTGACAGTTGTGTAAAAAACATAAATTACCATTACAATCCAAATTTACAGTTAAAAAGTGATGACCTAAATATAAAATGATAATTTATTTGTCCCCTAAAAAACGTAAGTATTGTAGTGTCCGTCGTGACACAAGAGCACTACAACATATTTATTTATTCATAGGATAAATACTAGGAACGAATACCATAGAGATTTCCTCTTAGGAAATGATGTTTATGAGTGAACCCCAAATGTATTAAAAGAGTGGAACTCTTACCGTAAATAATTAGTCAATAACAATGTGTTGATTGGGTCCTGTTGGATTGCTGTATATTATATAGATTCTCAATGCACTTGACTATACACAATTATATAAATACTAATCCATGTAGTTCAGAATCCAGGTCTTCAGTCTTCAACGTCGGGAATAGGAGTGAATACCCCCTGCCCGGACATGTATAAAGAAACACCATTTTATATATATATATATGGGATAGAGGAAGTTTATGCATGTATCATATAACTACCTCTATTCCTGACCCCAATGGAATCATCTTACCAAACGGACATATATATGATCCTATCTTATACACTAAATAAAACATTAATCAATAAGATACAAGAGTTAATAGTTGAATGCCCACTCGATATTCCAGATGTCCATTATGTGATTTGGGAGATACTACAAATGCTCCCCCATCAAGGGAAAGTCGCCCTCGACTTTCATATAGAGACAGCGGCCCTTGGATCTTGAGTCCGCGCCCATCTCTTTGGATTACTCCCGCGTCATCGTCGTAGTGGCTTCCACAGCGGCTCGTCTCGTGTAGACTCCACGAAGTAGTCTCCCGAAGCAAGCTGCAAGTAAAATTATTATCATACCCTCCACTACGATGACCGCGTATATCCATAGTCGATTATCTGAGGCCCTCGAAGCTTGTGCGAGTCGGCGTAGGTGTTCCACCGACACCGATTTTCCCGGCTCTGCATGCTCGTCCAGCTGTTGACGAATGTCTGATATCACCGTTCCATAGATCCAGTTGTCGTGTAGATCCAACGAAGCGATGATATTCTCAGCTGTATCAACGAATGCAGTTTCCACCATTCGCACCCTCATACGGCTCGTCCTCGGCTTCTCCTTGATGATGTAATTCCCGATCCTGACGCTACAGCGGTCCTGCAGCGTCAACATCCACGATCCCTCAACCAATACCTCGCGATGACTTTGGTCCATCCCCGAAGCATTGAAACACGACGTTTGCACCACCTCCGTTGTTTGTACATCCACAAACATTTGATTTTCATTTATTTGAGCCACGAAGGTGTCGTCGTCTCTATGTAACATGACGTCACACAATTTCCTGGCGAGATCCAGCTTTCCATTGATCAATGCTGGCAGGCATCCCTCTTCTCCTCTCTTGAAGAGTCTTAGGTGTGGGCAGAGACGAATATTATTCATATTAATACAATCCAATAGTTCATCCGTCTCCAGCTCTTTATAGATCCCATTGATTTCGTCTATTACTAAATATTTACCAATAGGTGACTTGTAAGCCACCCTAACTCCCTTCTCGATTGTCATTGGGAGTTGTCTATATTTGTAAAGACGGAACAAGTCCTTTTGAAGTACAAAGGAATCCTTATCACCACATCCATGCCAGTCTTTGTCTTCACTAGTTGAGCGGGCAAAGAATATATTTTACCAATATTCTCACTCTCAACTAGACTTATTGATCCATCATGGTTCCGTGTACTGAGTGTCTTCATCACCTTTTGAGCGTCCTTGATAGTCAGCAAGTCAGGTGTTAAACGCCCAGTCATGGCATCTGAAGTCCATCTTTCCATCGATTGATCTGTTCAGATACCATAGTTAAAACTGTGATCATAGTCTCCGCATCCTCTACAAGAACCAATTCTTCATGCATATGCTGAGTTATGTTCACCACAGAACCATAAGCTCTCGCCATAGTATTAATCGATGCCCTGATTGTTTTAAGTTCCTTTTCTTGGAGTTCCAGCGTTTCCAAAATCTCCGTTTCATAACGTGAATGATGGTCACTGAAAAAAACGAAAACAATCCACCTGCTAGTGCCCCTCCAAGTAGTCCTAGGCCTAGCATTGCCTGTCTTGGTTCCCTCTTGCTCTCTCCAAAACCATTGAGAGCCATCAACTCATCCTTGTGGTACTTCACATCTCCAATCCTCCTCTGAAGCGCTTGGATCAACGATTTGGCATCCTGATGTCTTCCATCTGTTTAACCGTCCAATCCATGGTAAGTAGAACCCTGTCCACCTTGCTACCAATCGTCATCAAGGGACTTCAAAAGATATTTCAATTATCTGGATTGAAGTTCCTATGGTTCCCATTTCTTCAAATAATATGGAAGAGTTCTTCCTTTCAATTATTAAATGAATTGACTTGGAACACAAGTACAATAAAAAATAAAATCAAACGGCAAAACATATTTATTAAATAAGTTCACTACTCTGAATGATTATCCATGTCTGCAAAACACTCTATTTATTCCCCAATCTTACTCGCCCTCTCGTTTCTTCTTTTTCCATTTTCCTGTCAAATCAGAAGAAGTCTCGCGAAATTCTTTAACTTCACTCGTTGTAGTGGGCTTGTAGGTTTCTTTTCCTGGGTCGTGTGGTTGCTTCTAACATGTCTACCATCTCATCAAAGGCAGCTCCAAGTAGGCCTTTAAACTTGTTTTTACGAGAGGTAGTTGCTCCACTGCTGTGAGGTGTGTCTACAGTCTCACAGCTAGACGCGTGCTCTTCTTTTCTTCTTTTCCTCTTCACGAGGAGTGATGTCTTGACTAACATCTTCTCCCTCGTCTTCCATACATGTATCCATGGTCACATTCTTGTCATCTTCCTTGCCCGCGTTGTCTTCCATACCTTTACTAGAACACAAATTTTTATTATCCTCATTCCTCTCATTCCCCTTTTTGAAGATTTTTTGTAGGAGGCATATAAAAAATATCATCTGTATCATCATATGATGTGGGTAATGTGGAAAAATTTGTTTGGCTTTGTTCAACAACTTGTTCTTCAATAACTGGTTCAATGTCTTCATCTATTTCTATGGGTTTTAGAAATGGCAATTCCACTTTAGAAATATCATTTTCAGTTGCTATGCGTAAACGATTCTTTGCTACTGCTTTTGGACCTTTAGGTGTCATAATGGTAATTTTACGATCATTGTTGATTTTATTTACTAGAAAAGGTCCTTGTTGATGTATTGCAAGTTTACGATTCATTTCTGTTTGCGGAGCCCATAAAAATACTTTGTCGCCAACTTTATAGTTACTCTTGGTAACTTTTTTATCATATTGCTCTTTATTTTCAAATGACTTTCTAGTTGACGAACTCTCACTCTATCAATTGCGTCTGACAATGAGTTTACCACTTGTTCTACTGAACTCGGTGCCTGTTGCAAATTATTATCAAGTTGTGTTGCGGGGATGACTGGACGTGTTCCTGTAACTAAATAAAATGGAGAATACCCAGTTCTAGGTGGAATTGTAAATCGAATTTGAGCCAAAGCTCCACCCAAGCATTCATGCCATTTATTCTCTGGAATGTCCTCTTGGACCATTAACGACCTTATAGCTTGACTAAGGTCACGATGAAGTCGTTCAACTGGATTTGTATGGGGTTGATAAGCCTGAGTTTCTGTTTTATAACTCCTAGCTTATCACAAACTTCTCTCATCAATCTTGATATGAATTGTGTTCCCTGTCTGTGCAATTTTCATTCCAGTGCCATATCTAGGAAAGTTTCATCTCGCTAGTGGGAAAGCTTCAGGAAACTTTGTAGCATCTTGAATAGAGCAAAATAGGATCATAGCTTTTGCATTATACATAGGTCCCATTAAGTCCATATGGAACACTGTAAAGCGATGCTGTAGATGTTTCCCAATGGCTCTGAAATATTTTGTGTTCTTTCCTTAGAACGAATACAGACTTCACACCCTTTAATTTCTTTTTCAATGTCATCAAGCATTCCAGGCCAATAAAAGTATTGACGTGCAATGAGTTTACTTTTACTTATGCCTGGATGAGCCGACATAGGGTGGGCGTGTATAGTTGCTATAACTTTACGCCTTAGGTTTCCTGGAACACAAATTCTTAAATCATTATCAACCTCCCTTAAATATATTTTATTTCGAGAAGGAGTAAATTACTATACTTTTTTAAATAAGATTTAAATTCAGATGAGAGTGTTTGTTTATATTTATTACATACATTATTAGAGGTAAATTTTTGAAGTAAGCACTTCTTTAGCGTCTTCAAACAAGCATCCTTTGATTGTTTTCTAGCAAAATCAAGATGTTGAAACGAAGTTGCATCATCCATTTTGCCAACAATTCCATTCCCAGGTTCCGCTGCTGTCTCTTGTCCATCAACCATTTTCTTCTCAATCTCCATAAGGCGTTCCTGTTCCTTATCCATTTTCTTCTGTCTACTTCTGGTTGTTACTGCTGCTACCATTTTGATGGGTCGCCCAAGAGATTCCATCAATTTGCAATCAAACTCATTGGGCATCGTCCGCTCTTCAAGCACGTCCTCCATATGATCAGGACGTCTACTCAGGGCATCAGCATTCTGATTCTTCTTCCCTGGCTTGTATGTAATCGTGAAATCAAACTCCGTAAGGCGGTCCTTCCAACGATGTAACATTCCTGTAAGAGCTACAGACTTCATCACCATTGAAGGGGTTGATGGTCTGTTTTTATTTCAAAATGTCTTCCCATCAAAAAGTATTTAAAGTGTTCAGTAAATTTAACTGTAGCTAGTAACTCTTTGAGTAGCAGAGTAGTTTCTTTGAGATTTATTAAGAGACTTTCTACCGTACGCAATTGGATGTTTTTTTCCATCATCTCCCATCTGCGTCAGCACAGCTCCAATAGCAAAGTTCGAGGCATCTATTTCCAAAATAAAAGGTTTTGTGAAATCAGGAGTAATTAAAAGAGGTTTTTGTAAAAGACACTGTTTTAATTGCTCAAAAGCTGCTTGTTGCTTTTGCCCTCATTGCCATTCCTGGTCTTTTCGAAGAAGTTTTTCAATTGGTTCGGACAACGTTGCATAACCCTGTATGAACTTCCGATAATAGGAGGTCTTGCCCAAGAAGGTTTGGAGATCCCTCCTGGATGCAGGAATGGGCCATTGCTCTACAGCTTGCACAAGTTTGTCTGCAGGAGCTACATGTCCCTCACCTATTTCGTGCCCTAGCCAATTAATCGGCGTAAAGAGATCCGTCTTAGTTGCCTTAATCCTGAGATTGGCCTTCTCAGTTCTGAGTAAAAATTCAGCAAATCTATAAAATGTTTGCATGAATGTGGTTCTCAAGATAAAATTATCATCAAAGAACCCGAGGAGTCCCCGCCGGTCTATTTAATCCCCATACACTTCTCGCATTAATCGTGCATATGTGCCGCATGCGTTCTTGGGACCAAACATTTGGCATCCAAAGGAATTTTTAAGTGTTATAGGTTAAAACTATTGTCAGCTTATTCTATCCTTTTTCAAAGGGACTAAGGCTGAGCCCTATTCACTTACTGTCGGTTCAATAATTCCTTCATTGATCCATTGCTGCAGTTGGATCTTAAAATTGTATTTTACTGCTGGATTCATAAGTTTTACTTTTGCCTTTACCGGTACATTTTGACTAGTATCAACCGCAAATTTAAGTACATCCGTGCGGCCAACATTCGAGGAGTCTTTTGATAGAATATTATAGAAGTGATATAATAATTCTTCCACTAGTCTACTTCCTCAACACTCAGAAATTTATTATCACGAACTTTCCCCCCAAACATATTATTAATTTCATCTTTGATTTTCTTCGACTTACTAGCTTTTTATATATATTGGTTTAACCACATAATTATTATAAATATTTAATGCTAGATCAAAGTGACAATTTGGGTCTGTCTGTTTAAGTTCGGTGGATGGTTGGCAGATATTAACCATCCCTATTGAAGCCACATTACTATGTATATTATTATTTATTTTAATTCATGGATTTTATTAAACTGCTTCAATAATATAATAGAATCAAGCTTACTTGTGCCCTTGATTCTCCACGAGTCCTCTCTAAGAGTCGAAACGGCCAACGATACCCGACTCTCCCCTCGTCTCATCTTTCGTACATTCGCCAGCTGTGACGCGATGTTGATGTTGTCGTCATCACAGTCCGATGTGAACCACGCGATGCTTGTAGCTCCGTCCTCCGTCACATCGTAGTTTGGAATGATGGCCTCCATCATGACTGTCCGTTCCGCAGGGATGACAGTCCTCTCCATAGCGTAAACGTCAGCCTTCTCCTGGCGTCCGATGAATGTCAATGCCGAAAGTTCTCCATCAGTTGCATCAGTAGGACCCAGAAATATAGATATCTTTATTTCTTGCCCTTGAGGCCCCACCTTTGCAATGACATCGTCACCCAGCTCCAACGAGACTGACAGATTTCTCATTGACTGAAGCGACAAAATGAATGGCACCCCTAGACCACGAATTACTAAGGGTGTCAATCTCCATGGCGAGTCCATGCCTTCCACCATGATGTGGACCGGCTCCGCTGGAACACCGAGGATGTGTAACGGGTTGTTCCCTACAGCGCCCACTGCGATGTCTGCCTTCTCCAAGTCACGGTGACTTCCCGTGCTCCTCTTCCATAACTCCTCATCCATAAGATCAAGAGCCCGATTTCCGGTGTCTGCCAATATTTGAAATCGGTTATCATTGAGTCTAGCCCAAAACCATATGGGCTGACTTCCAGGCAATTCAACACTTGCAATTGTATTAGCAAGGTCTTCGCAGTACGGTCCCTCCGAGACTCCATCTTGGGTCTCCCTGTCAGTTGACTCCACGTCTCTGGAAACGTTATCTAAGGGGGGTGCGGCCCCCTCACTAGTTTCCCGACTTCTTTCGGCGAGGGCAATCCATTTTCGAATGGCCCTCTTTTCCACAGCCGAAACATTTATCCCGGTATCTGCTGGCCCATATCTTGTAGCACTAGCCAGCAGTCACGAAGGCGATGCTTGCCCTTGGGGTGCATGGGGCATATATCCGGTGCTCCCCCAACCGCTCCTACGTCTGACGAGGGTGGTCTTGTTGTCCTCGATGACGCATGCGGTCGCAATTCCGCCCGATGTAGCCTCTCAGCTGTCTCAAAGTGCTCTATGTTCTTCTGGACGTCAGCAATGAGGTCCAATAGTTGAACACTGTCTTTGATCTCGACAGCGGGCTTCCCTAACACTGTAGGGTTATTCGACCTTACACATCGTTGATGATATAATTTATCGGCTCACGGACGGGCCCCGTGATGAGTTCCACCACCCAGCAACATTTCTGTCGCTCCGTTCCTCCAGTGACGCTAAGGCTATGAATAACTCGTTTCGCAGGTCCAGACGTCGCGGTCTACTCCATTCCATGGTCGTAGAGTATTCCGCAGCTCTACCGATGCAGCCGCCTGACTCCCTTCATCCGTCTGAGGCGTTATGGCCTCCACCGCAGGCTTCTTCTCCTCGTCGCTGTCCTCTTCTTCAGCTCGTAGCCACCGTGCGTGATTCCCCAATGGTGGAGAAGGTATTCTATCTCCGCACTGCTCAATCCAACGGTCCCACGCTCCACGGTTGGTGGGTTGGATAGTGCTTTCATGGTGGCGGCTTCGGGTTGGGTAACAGCAGTATCGGTCGGGACGGCGTGTCAATGGGGTCGGTTTGGTTAATTTTGGCACGTCTGGCACTCATCTCATGAAATCATTAAGAACATAAAAATTAGCCGTCACTGGGCAACGCTTAGTACTACTACTAGTTATCCTGACCTCTCCAGGGGTGTCAATTGCGTTTAAAATCAACTACCACGATTCACCCCCCTATCTTCTATAAGTCTCTCAGTCGTTTCGCCCCCAGGGTATATTAAATCAGTTTTTACGTGTGCATTTTCCTTAAATTTTTCTACATTATCTATCTATCACTTTATATTCCCGAAAATCAAGCTATGTCATTACTACATAATCAAATCTAATTATCTCACCGATCATTCATTCATCACATAATATGTATTATATTAGTACTAACAATTTTATTTGTCTCTAATACTTCTTACTTTAATTTCTGCTATTACATTTGTACATTTACATTTATAAATAGAACAAAATTCCAATGCCATAAAAAAACAAGAATTAAATAAATGCTTTCAATTCATGTGCACAAAATAAATGATCAATGCGATAATCTCGTATTATAATATTATATATATATATAATCAAATTATTTAAAAATTAAATATATCACTCATACACAACATCTCTTTCTAAGGTTAAGCATTCTCAAAACTATAATATTTTCAAGTTCAATGTCACCTCCATGGTTGCATACATATATTACGCAAATTTTCTTTTTCTCTTAATTTTTAAATACTCAGTAATTCCATACACTCTTCACTCAATATCATATTATTATCGTACATACACTCAAAGAAGGGAATCGTACTGTAGCCTGATTGCAGGCACGCTTTTCATTTTCATTTTATCAATACCTGATTTAAGCATATATGCTCACTATATAAAAAGATATACAAATACATATACACATAAAGGAGGTCACTATTACTTAGTTTTCATCAATAACCTAATTCATACACATATGCTCTTCATATAAATACATATACAAATACACACACATGCAGGAGGTCACTATTACTCATTTCTTTACTTCCAAAGAAAAAAGAGGAAAAATAAACTACACGTTCCGTACTTTTCCTCTCCCGGACTGCATACAAGCTCATCTTCCACACACACATACACATATTAATATAATATAAACACATATATGCACATATATTTTCTGCATTAGTTTTATGCATCTTTTCATTTCACAGACATTATCTATGCTGTCTTTGCTTTTTGCTTGGTTCGGAATATTCTTTCTGTCTATAAAATAATCATTACTAATTTATTTTACTTGAGTGTCTATCTATAAAATAATCATTACTAATTTATTTTACTTGAGTGTCAGCAGTCATTTCTCATAATCAATATTCATTCTTTCTTTCTGTAATTTCATACTTTAACTTATTTCGTACTTTACATATACTTTTGTAACAACAAAAATATCACAATAAAAATAAAAATATAGATACAAGATCTATGATTTATTCAAGAATTATTAATTATAAGACATGACTACCTTTCTTTAGGTGACTATAAATGCTTTAGTTATAAGCTGCATACACGTTTCTTAACTATCATGATTAACACGCAGAGGTCTAATAACCGACTATCAAACCACTACGGGGCAATCACAACACATTGAATTAATACCCCGGAAGCTCGTTAGACTTACATCTTATATGATGGCTACGGCTCTCGATCCCTCAAAGGTGTTTTGTCTGAGGACAGAATCTACAGGGTGAACCTTGCTTTCGAGGAATACTAAGAAGGTTTTCGCTGACCGCCCTATACCTCAATATGACAACTAGAATAAGTACGTTCCTCCTCCGATCTCTCTATGATATTAGCACTTAGCGTTCTTACATTCCTGTTAGATATTATAACACTGCTCTGCATAGTTACTCTTGCTAAATTCAAATGGCCATTCAAATATGGCAGAAATTAAACAATCAAAACAATGCCCAGAAAACGACACTATCCTACCGACTGCGCCATTTGTAGTGTCCGTCGTGACACAAGAGCACTACAACATATTTATTTATTCATAGGATAAATACTAGGAACGAATACCATAGAGAATTCCTCTTATAGTGTGGCAGCTAACCAAACCTATTGTGCATTTTTGACTAAAGCATGAAACTTTCTACATATCATCTACATACCTCAATGATTCATTTTAGAAGTGGAACCACTTCAGGAGGGACCTCTGAAACTTGTCAGAGGAACACATTTGTATTATCACAAATCCGTTTTTTTCAGCCTACTGGATATTCAGACATAAATCTAATATAAATCATATACATTTTTATAAAGGTCCTACCACCTAGGTGTAAGAGACTTTTTGACCAGTTTTTATGGAAAATTAATTAAAAATATTTTCGGGGTGGTGGCCATCCTGGATTTCAAGATGGCCGCCACGAAAACCAGGAAGCACCACCCTCATTGTCTCAGGGAGGGAAGATGCGGCTTGGTACAAAAGCAGACCTTTTGAAGTGCATGACGACTGAGGACAAAAACTGCAAAACTGCTCCTATGGTTGACGGTATATTCCTTGATGGTGCGGCAGTGGTCCAGATGCTGAATCCTGGTACAGCAAAGACCTTCCAGGACTATGCAGACATCATATTTGTACCATATATCAAATCTCAGCTGGAGAAAACATGCCGCCTTGACATCATCTGGGATGTCTACCACCCAGACAGTCTGAAAGGAGCCACACGACAGAAGAGAGGAAAGGGAATAAGGAGACGGGTGATGCCAACCACTGTACTGCCAAAGCAATGGAAAGACTTCCTGCGTGTAGATGACAACAAAACAGAATTGTTTGAATTCCTCTCCCAGCAAGTCATGGGCCTCCCAGTAGAAGACGGAAAAGAAGTTTACACAACCCATGGCAAAATGGTGCTCTGCTCCCCTGCTCACTGTGACGTGACCAATCTCACTCCATGCTCTCATGAGGAAGCCGACACGCGCCTGCTTCTGCACATATCAGATGCTGTTCAAAAGGGTTTAAAGAAAGTGACCATTCGTACCGTAGACACCGATGTTGTTGTCCTGGCTGTAGCCTTGTTTAGAAGGATCAAACCAGAGGAAATGTGGATCGCTTTTGGTGGAGGAACCAGCTTCAGACATATTAGTGTTCATGAAATAGCCAACAAACTGGATCCAAGCACCTGTGCTGCTTTTCCATTGTTTCATGCACTCACGGGGTGTGACACAGTATCGGCATTTGCAGGAAGAGGAAAGAAGACGGCATGGGAGACCTGGAAGGCTTTCCCCGAAGTGACCGAGGCTTTCAATGACATCCTGAAGATGGAAGCAGATGTGAGTGAGCAGACCAATTCACTGCTGGAGCGTTTCGTTGTACTGATGTATGACAGAACAAGTGAAACCACAAAGGTAATAATTATTTTTTATAATATAAATTATTATGAATCAATGTATTTACAGTGCTTAGTTATGATATACAATGTGCTTTGCAATGGTATTCTCGTTCATTCACAGGTAAATGAAGCAAGACAACAGCTCTTCACGCACAAATCCAGGACTCTGGAGAACATGCCACCAACAAAGGCCGGACTAGTCCAGCAAATTAAGCGGGCAGCATATCAAGCCAATGTCTGGTGCAAGGCCTTAGAAATGGACCCTCAGCTGCCAAGCCCTTCGGATTGGGGCTGGGTGAAAGATGAAGTGGGATGGCAGCCACTGTGGACTACCCTGCCAGAAGCTTCACAGAGCTGCTATGAACTTATTCATTGTGTCTGCAAGAAAGGGTGCACTACACGCTGCAGCTGTAAAAAGGCTGCCCTCAAGTGTACTGCCCTTTGCTTATGCTCAGGGGACTGTTAATATGATGGGTTAAGAGATGCCAAAATGACAATGCTAGAACTCATTTACACTTTATTTCGTTATTGTGTTTGTGTATGGGTGTTTTCCCAATGTCTTCAGACATTAAAATAAATATAATTCATAGTTCCTACTCTGGTGTGGAAATGGCAGTCTACTTGCACCTATTTATGCAATTTAACATAAGTGTGATCCACAACTCTCCTTTTTGATCTATACTGCACAGAAATAAAAAAAATGGAAGCTTATGTCCAAAATGCTCATCAGCACAAAAAACTCCACACCCTGGCTCTAGTTGCTGGTAAGCAGGACTCCCTTGGGTCTGTTCACATCATATTTTAGATATCTGATTGTTCTTATTCAATGCCTAGAAAAATGGCACAGATAATGTCAATTTTGACACCAAAATTGACCTTCTAAGTTGCTTGGAAGCCGAAATATCAACAGAAAATTGATTTTACATGGCGGCCATCTTGAAATCCAAGATGGCCGCCACCCCGAAAATATTTTTAATTAATTTTCCATAAAAAACTGGTCAAAAAAGTCTCTTACACCTAGGTGGTAGGACCTTTATAAAAATGTATATGATTTATTTTAGATTTATGTCTGAATATCCAGTAGGCTGAAAAAAAACGGATTTGTGATAATACAAATGTGTTCCTCTGACAAGTTTCAGAGGTCCCTCCTGAAGTGGTTCCACTTCTAAAATGAATCATTTGGGTATGTAGATGATATGTAGAAAGTTTCATGCTTTAGTCATAAAATGCACAATTCCTTCCATATATCAGCTTAGGAAATGATGTTTATGAGTGAACCCCAAATGTATTAAAAGAGTGGAACTCTTACCGTAAATAATTAGTCAATAACAAATGTGTTGATTGGGTCCTGTTGGATTGCTGTATATTATATAGATTCTCAATGCACTTGACTATACACAATTATATAAATACTAATCCAATGTAGTCCAGGATCCAGGTCTTCAGTCTTCAACGTCGGGAATAGGAGTGAATACCCCCTGCCCGGACATATATATAGAGAACACCATTATATATACATATGGGATAGAGGAAGTCATGTGTATGTATCACATGACTCTCTCTAGCCATGAACCAAAGAAAATATAAAAGAACTAGAAGCGCAACGCGTCTGCCGAAGGAAAAACATGAACAACAGAAGAGAAGAAAAACTTAGTAACCATTATGAAGAGAGAAAACTGAGATTTTTATGTAGTAAGATTTTAAAAGATTCGCTATATTTTTTAACTATTAGTCCTATAATAATATTTGTAAAATAGAAAATATATTGATATATTTAGTGAAATCATGGTACAATTTTAAAGATATATTATTATTGTATAAATATATTTGCATAACATAAATAAACATGAGCATAACAATGTGATAGGTTTTTAATAATATTAATGAATACTTTGACTGTCCTTTGAATAATACTGTTTTATCATGACTTTTTCTTATGTAGTCGGAGGGTAATTTTATATTCGTAACTCTTCCTTGATGATAAAGTCTTATTCGGGAATAAGTTGCTGCCAAATATTTTATTAATTTATAAACGTGATTGTTTGTTGGGCTAACATCTAGCATATGTTCATTAAGGTCATTAAAAATCTACCGTTGTTTTTCACAATGTTTTGCAAAACTTAGGTTGCAATATGCAAGTGAATTTTATCTTTCTTTAATAAAGCAGCTTTGCCAATTATTAAAAAGTGACAAAAGACTCTTTCCACTTCTTGACACACAGTTATTGCATCTTGTGATGGATAAATTAGGCCTCCCACATCTTTCTTTTTAATTAAAGCCAAATTGAAATGATTTTGCTCAAATGGATCGGTTTAAAACTGTTTTACAAGGAACACAAGATATGGTATGCTGCAATTTGTGAATTACAAATCCAGCAATGTAACTAATAACAGCTGCCTTAAAAGACGATAGAGTAGGAGGTAGAGGAGGTGGTATCTCGCAGTGGTCGTGGTCCTACAAAATCGAAGAGCAATCCAATTGCTTTTCTCTAGATATGGCCTCAGAGTCAACAACCCTGTGATCTCCTGGAGAAAGTATTACCACATCATCAACAGTCAAACAATTCACCTTTTACTTCCTGATGAACAAGAAGTTTTCTATAGCTTGTATGATATGATGATTTGCGTAACAGGACTAGCACCCCCAGACAATCACCCCCGGACTAGCACCCCCCGACAATCACCCCTGGACTAGCACCCCCCGTGACAATCACCCCCCGGACATTTATCCCCCGTTAGTAATATTTCTTATCTCTTAAAGTCCACTTATGAAGTTAACCATGTTTTCCAGCTATTTACAAAGATGACGTCACTGGTGAACCACTTTCTTGATCTACTCTTTCGCTGCTTGTGAAGACTAATGGGGACTTGGTTATCTTAAAAAAAGCCACAGGAACACGTTTTCGGGTGTGAAGAAATGAATATAATAGATTGAGAATAAAAACTATATGTCAACTTATTTGAGTGGATGAGTTTTTGATTTTCAAATAGTCACTTTCTCCAATGATCATATTTAGGACAAGTGGTTCCTTAGAAAATAGACTAGGACCTATATGAGATACAGTTTGTAACCTATCAACTCAAGATATCTTATTTATGATTGTCTAGTTGTACATATACATATATTGTACAATAGCCTAGATATAAGGTCTAAGACACAAAATTTGCAAATATATGCACGTTTAATTCATACAGATTCCAATTCTAAAGAACTGGAACTGCGTACTAACCAGTGACGTCATCTTTGTTAATAACTAGAAAACATAGTTAACTTCATAAGTGGACTTTAAGAGATAAGAAATATTACTAACGGGGGTAAATGCCCGGGGAGTGATTGGCACGGGGGGTGCTAGTCCAAGGGGTGCTAGTCCGGGGGGTAATTGTCTGGGGGGTGATTGCCCTAGAATCGATGATTTGTACCTTCTAAGACCTGATCTCCTTTTTATATACAGAACTGTGAGTTTGAACGATTCGAAGTTTATTAGCCATGTACTCAATCGTTTTTGCATTCTCGATGGATTTCCTTTTGCAAGTACTTTCATCACCAACAGAGTAACAATGATCGAGAATAATATTTTGTTGAAGGATTTGCATTTCTTCTTCACTCCTCTTTCGCTTCATATGCCTTTCCCTTTTCCGTTTTCTCATTTTCTTTGCCCATTCATTAGACCTAAGGTCAGAAAGTAATAATAGAATTGTACATACATTCATTCTATGTAAATATAATTACTGATCATACTGATCGAAGAGCACTTATATGCGGAGCAACTTGGCATTTTTAATCAATAAATATAACGCTGATCTAAAAACAAGATCTGTATAATAAGGTCTGGGCAATACAAAAACAATCATGTAAACCTAGCAGTATAACTACTCCATGACGTCACTGGAGAACGAATATATATATACATATATAATTAATATTTATATAAATATTTATTTTATTTATTTATACAAACACACACATACATAAATATGTATATATGTATATATTTATAGATAGATAGATAGATTGATTGATTTATATATAGAGAGATAAATATAATCGTTCTCCAGTGACGTCATTGAGTAGTCACACTGCTACGTGTTTATTTTTGTATTGCCCAGACCTTATTATACAGACTTTGATCTGAATATAGGAGAGTCACACTTATACTGAAAATGGTTCTTAACTTAATTTGTTTACATTTTTGTGAATCTTATGAGGTCAGCTGTGTAACTCTATTGAAGGCAACACAGCCAATACTCCTTTCCAGCCTGTATTGCGCTTCTAGTTCTTTATATATTCTTTGCCATGAACCCAATCGGGTCATCCCAAGTATACTATATATAAGGTCAAGGCATCTCAGTCAACACTGCTAAAAAGGCGAGTGACGTCACACCCGGGGCAGAAATCAAAACAAACTCACCGAAGAAACATAATTATCAATTTTTTGCAATTTAATTTACAATAATGGACCCAAATCTCAAATAGACAAGGTAATAAATAATTTTTTAATGTAAAAGAGTTTATTAATCATACAATAATTTATGTTAAAGGTCGTCCTGAAGAAGAATCGTAAAAAAGCTTGTACTATATATGGATGTCAAAACCCCAACGGCATCGTTTACCACGATTTCCCAAAGAACTTGGCTCGACAGAGGATTTGGAAGAATCTGTGTAAGAGAAAAGACTCATTTAAGCCAGAAATGCACAAGTGTGCAGTATGCATTTCGCTCATGATAGCTATCAAAGGGATCTAGATCATGAGCTTCTCGGTTTGATCCCACGAAAGAGGCTAAAAGTAGATGCAGTACCAAGTCTGCTACTTCCAACTTCTACTTCATCGTATCTTCAACCCAATTCGGTGGACCAAAGCAATGAAAAGATTCCCAAAATTCTTAATCAGTCAACTACCTCTCAATCCCCGGGATCTGAACTCCAAGTTCGACTTGATTCGTTTCGCTCGAGGAGACAAATGAGTAGCTTTTAGAAGTGGTAACGGAGGTCCTCGTTGATTCACACCCTAACTGTGTTGTTCCCGACCCCCAACTCCTCCGCCAGCTTGGTGCAGGACTTGCTGGGGTCCTCCTGCACCTTCTTCTGGAGCTTCTCCACGAATTCCGGGGTCCTAAGGAAGTCAGAACGTCTTTTCCCCTGTTTTCTCTCTAACCACCTTCTCGTAATCGTTATTGGACTCCTGCAGCTCCGATCTGATGGACTTGACAGTGTTCCTAGCCACGCACGCCGTCTTCATAATCTCCATATCCTTGCAACCGGCGCGGATCATCATCACTGCAGTTACGCGTTTCCAGGATTCGGGCGGGTTAAAATTGTCAGACGCTATTGTTATCGTTACCAGCTGTGTTCAACTACTGAGGCTAAAGGTAGAAAGCCCAGCTGGCCCGATCGTAGCCCCATAGCGGCCGCTTCGTGCAATAAACCAAAGTGTCAAATTTAGCGCGGGGACCCTATATATATATATATATATATATATATATATATATATATATATATATATATATATATATATATATATATATATGTGTGTGTTGCAGTCAATATGGAAAATCGGGCATTATTCATAATGCCCGGGCAATATGAATAATGCCCTACTAAGCGGGCATTATGAATAATGCCCGACTCTGCGGGCAATATGAAAAATAATTATAATTCATGTTTTACGAGCTCATGCTTCATTTTTTGACATTTTTGTGTATAACCATGAATAATATCAACATAATTCTGGGTCAAAATAAAATTATGAGTCCTTCAAAAGGTAATTATAGGGTTATTTTTGTTGAAAAAAATTACCGTCCGATAATATCCGCCTTCGCCGTGGATGAGAGGGTGAGGGGTCATCTGGTGAGGGTTCCTTCGCCGTGGATGGAAGGGGTGAGGGGTCATCCGGGGAGGTGAACGGAAAAGGTCCGTTGGGGTGATGCTTTCTCCGTGGATGAAAGGGGTGCTCCAAAAGATAGGTGAGCGAGCCCCATGGATCCTGAGAGCGACAGGGATCCATTACTTGCGGGGATTCAGCGTAGGATATGCTGCCGCTGGCCTCGAACCTTACTTTTGTGGAGTTGAGGGATGGAGCATCCTCCTCCTCCACGCTAACGGAGAAGTCCGGGTGAACCTCGTGGAAGCCAGGAGTGTAGAAATGTGACGTTCCGCGGGCGTGTTCCATGGGTCCCTCAGAGAGCGACTGAGGGAGTCGGGGTCACCAATCCTTCACATAAAGATACTTTCAACTCAGAACATTCCTACTATAATCATAGTCATTTTATGATCTCGAAAGTTGTAGATATTAATATGGATTTCGCTTTAGGCTGTTAAAGTAAATGAACTCTTGAAAAATTTGGTAGAGAGGAAGAATGATAAAGACTTCGTAAAAATACAGATTATTCGATCTTCATTTATTTTTTGATAATTTATGGTATCAAGGGCAGGTTGTCAATTTAACCTTGTGCTTTATTTAGATTAATTATATGCAAGCTTGTGAACGGAACGCTGAACGGAAAGCAACTTTTTTTTAACACTGAACGTTGAATGCAAAAAAAGAGTTTTGCGTTCAGCGTTCAATTTTTCCAAACATTTCTTGGACTTTTTTGGAGATTCTTTTCTAAAAAAACATCACTCTTTTCTTTTAAAATAAACGTCATCACTTTTTTCGGAAATTACTTTCTTAAAAAAAACGTCATCACTTTTTTCAAAAAACGTCGTCACTTTTTTATTTTGGAAATTCTTTTCTAAAAAAAACGTCAACACTTTTTCTGGAGATTCTAAAAAAAACGTTGTCACTTTTTCAATATTTGAACGCTGAACGCAAAAACATTGAACGGAACGCTGAGCGGAACGCTATTTTTTTTAAAACGCTGAACGCAAAAAAGCTGAACACTCACAAGCCTGATTATATGAATATTTAAAAACTCTCACTTTTAGTACTAAGAGCCTTAGTGGACAAGACAACCAATCGCTGTGGTAGAACCATGACCTAATTCTCTGCAGCCCCCTGGACGGAGACTTTTTTGACAGACCCTACCTGGTGGACATGATCGACATCAATACGGCCAACAACACTAACCTCCGACATGCAGTAACAGGTGGAATTTTCTAGTCCCTTGGAGAGGATCTTGTCTACAGCAAAAATTCCGTCTTCTGCTCATCGATTCCGCCCCCTACTTTATCAAGGCTGGCCGAGGATTGCAAAACATGTTTCCCAATCTTATCCATGTCACCTGCCTCTGCCATGGTTTAGACAGAGTGGCGGAGCTCGTTTGGAAAGAGTTTCTCATTGTGAATCAGTTAATCTCAGAGGATAAAAATGTATTCGTGAGATATCCAAGAAGGAAGAAGGAACTAGCATTGTTCCATAGCTTGTGCTTGCCAGGTAGGGAACCTGATTGGAGGCTGTCTTTTACTACAGCACCCACTTCAACTATATAAAATAAATTTTATGTGCGACCTCAGTGACGACAGCATTGATATCATTAAAGTCAAGGAGCTCCTCAAAATGGAAGAACTGCGTGCCTAATTGGTCGCTATCAAGGTCAACTTCACAGGACTGCTGCTAAAACTGCACTTGAAGAAAGGCTTGACTTGTCTGAGAGCCTGGGAATCGTAGAGAAAGTGAGAGGGGAACTGAAGATAGAGCTCTTTTCCTCTAAGCTAGACCAGGTTCTAAAGAAGAACCCTGGCTTTGGTATCATGGATAACATTGTTGGAATTATCAATGATCTAGTGCCAAATGACTCCTACCTCTTCAAGTGCGCCCCTATAACCACTGTGAACTGCGAGAGTTTTTTTTTCGAAACTTAGAAAGCATTGGCAGATCAGCGCACCAGTCTGACGGATGACCATAAGATGAACTTGATTCGCCAATGGAATCTTTCCCTGTAAGCCTGCAACTCTCGTATTGAAATTTATTTTTTATTTATTTTATGGTTAATTAGTCACACAAACCTTTATAGTTACTAGGTATATATATTATTTGTATTAACAAAAGTGTATATTGCCTTAAATAAAAAACCTATAAATTGTAAAATATTTTTTTTCGTAAATTTTATCATTTTTTCTGCATAGTTCGTAGTTTTTTATTCCAGATATTTGGGCTTTAAAAGCAATTATTAACTCCGGATTTGCCCAGCCCTATATATAATAAATTCCCACTTTTTTTCTAAACGTCGTAAAAAGGTTGACACAGCTCAACAAGAAGTAGAGCGGTACTTGGCTGATGACTCGGAAGGGCTGGACATGATATTAGCTTACCGGAGGGTGAAAAAGATCTTTCATAAATATAATGTCGTGTTTCCCAGTAGTTCAAGCAACAAACGTTTGTTCTCCAAGGCCAAGACTAGGCAGAGATTGGGGGACGAAAATTTTGAGAAGCAACTTCTACTTATGTCTAATAAAGAGGCAAATGAAAAATGAACTGTGCAAACTTTATATTTTTTCTGCACGTACCTAATTTTTGATAAAGTCGGATATTGTAAATAAAGAAAATTGTTTAACAAGGTGTCTCAATTGCTCATTTAAAAAGGTATGTTTATATCGGTATAATACTCAATTTAACTGGGGGTAAATTTTAGTGGGTACTTTGGACTGCCATATAAAGATGAATACTTAAAAGGTTTGACTGTATATACATTTAATTTTTTTACTTAGAATAAGTATTACATAGGTAATTTTTTTGTTGATCACAATGAAATTGATCGGATCGCTGATCGGAAAAATCCCTGATCGTTATATCGCTATATCGCAAAGAATTTCTGATCGCTATTTTTGATCGGATCGCTATTTTTCCCCGATCGCTCACAAGCCTGGAATTTATAAATAACCATGCCTTTGGATCCGGAATTTTTTCCGGATCCAAAGGCATGGTTATTTATAAATTTTATTTGTAAAAGTAATATTTGAAAGTGGATCACATATATGTTAATTATTTTTTAGAAGGGGATTCTTGTAATTATCAACAATTAAATTGGGGGATTAGGTCCAGGGGATGGAGAGATAAGAAACACTGAGGAGGACATCAATGCAACCCTTGCTCATTCCAAAGACTGAATGGAATACCTAGCTAAGAGGAAAATAAATCAATGTTTTATAAAGATACATTAATCAAGTAATGTATGATATTTACTCATTTCTTCATTAGTGTAAATTTCTGCTCCTCTGCAGTGACATTGCAAATATTCATAGGGCTTTGGAGTGATGTCTTCCAGGAAGCCCTTACTCATTCCAAAGGATTATAAAACTAAGAGGAGAAGAAAGCCATTATATATAAAGATACATTAATGAAGTAAAAAGTGATACTTACCCATTCCTTCATAAGTTATTTTCTTGGTCGTCGTTCATGAAATTGGCATTGCCTTGATCAACAGCATGGTGCTTGAGGGCTTTTAATCGACTTTGAGTCAATATATAATGTATATATTCCCTAAACTCATTTGAAAACTCTACTGGGGTGGCCTTTCCATGGTATGCCAGGCCTTGCTTTTCAAACTTCTTTCTCGATCCTCGAGTGCTTTCCTTCTTAGAGGCTCGCTGAGGCAATCAAGCTTCTCAATTGACAATTTAACAAAGTGATTAAATTTGTCCTCGTTCCTCGTCAATTTGTTCCCATCCGATTGTAGGCTCCAATAATTTAAGTATCCCAAGAAGGCTCTCAGAGCATTACATATATTCATGCTCGTTTCCGTACATTTTTTCTCCAGGAATGTGTCCAAAAGTGAGATAGGAATGAATTGAAGGACTGGAGACGTGTCGAACATCCTCGATACTTTGAAATTCGAATCCATAGTTTCACAATATGAAAGGAACCCACGGAGACTCGCTATATAATTGTACACTGTCCGCTGTGAGTAGGCAGTCGTTAATTTTTCTTTGACGTCCGTCAATATCGTTTCCAGAGGGATCAATGTTTGATTATCCCGCACTTGGAAAACCGCCTTCGTTTTGGCCTTCTTCGCGTCGTATATCTTCTTCCATATACACCTGGGAAGATGTCTTGTTCTGAAAATATAAATGTAAATGTAAATAAAAAAGTATGTATAAATAAGTTTTTCTCAAACTTACATATGCACAACGTATTTTGGCACCATTTACAATACTTCCTAAGATTGAACACAGTATCCTCATGCAAGCCCTTCACTTGATGCCAATCCAAATTATGTACGTTTTTATAGTGGTTGACCAGAGAAGTTTTATGTATGGTGGTGTGGAGACAAGATGTGCACTTAATTGCTTTCGTCTTAGAAGAATATTTTGGCATCTTGTTATTCTTTTCAATGGAGTCATTGGAGGCTACAGGGTGTTGATCCTGTGGGAAGGCCGCAGGGTCCCCCAATGTTGAAATTATTGGGGAGGATGGTCCATCTGGAGCTCGAGTAGAGTCCTCAGATTCTTCTTTCTCCAAATGCCTGTAGCCTAAGTCTGACAGACTAAATTCACTCCAGTCAATACGATTCCATTCTGCTCGAGGTGATGGGACAGGAGTCAGGAGACGGAGAGAAATGGACAATCTCTCTTCTGGTCCATGAACTACTTCACAAAAAACATCCATTGGCTTCAGAACAACTTGATCAGATATATTCTTGTTTTTCTCAGCTAGACTAAATTTGCTCCTTTTAGAGTTGGCGATGGAGATAGAGGACTATTGAGAGGGGGGAAAAATGGTCTAGGCAATTCAAGCCGCTCCAAAACAACTCGTGCATAGAGGATCTTTTTGTCCTTAGCAATGATCGAAAGGGTTCGGGTGGAAATTTTCTGGAAAAATAACAGAGTATTTCTTTTACAACACTGAATAGCAAAAATAATAAAAAAAACTTACTATCGAGATAGTCATTGTGATGTTACCAGGATAATAGATCAATCGTGAATAAGAAATGTATGAGCAAAGAATTAAAGAAGAAATTAACTCCTGCGTAAAAAGCCAGCCTGTAAAAGATAATAAAAAATGAGGACGTTAAATTCAGTGGTTGATAGAAAAGGAGAGTGAATGCTAAAAAAGCATTTGGCATTACAAATTATAGCATCATTTCACTCGCAGTTGTGCATGTGGACATAAGAACAAAAATGTCTTCTCATAGGTCAGTTTGGAATCATTTAAACTGACTCTTAAAAGGCAAGAGGCTGGGTAGGCCTGTCACTGATATGATGGTCTAAAAACACAAAAAAAACATAACAGACTTGAATAAGTTCTCAAGGCGCCCTGGTGCCAACCATTTCCATCGAGACCTGAGCTGAGGGCATCTGAGGCAAGAGGTGGGCCAACAAAGTCTGTTTGATGCAAGACGGGACACCAGCCCATACAGAGGACGTTATAGAGAAAATCCTGACCCCCAACTGGAGTCATGAGTCTTTCAATCGATAATTAACGATAAATGGATCACAAGAATACGTTTAAGTCAAAAACATACCCAAAGTTATAGACTTTGAAACTTACAAAAATACTTCGTAAAACTAGTTTTCAATGTTACCAATGATTATAAAGATATTAAGCTAGAAAGTACATTTTCAAGTCTCAACTTCGGGGATTGATAAGTAGACAAATATTTGTGCTAAACAATAAAACCTTTTTTTCTACAACTTTTTGTTTCAAGTCTTTTTTAATACTCTTTCGAAAATTCAAAATTCTATTCAATTGTAAAAAATAAATATTAAAAGATTTAAATGTAAAAAACTTATATGATTTATATATATATATAAATATATGCCATTTTACAAAAAACTTATATGACTATATATATATATATATATATATATATATATATATATATATATATATATATATATATATATATATATATATATATATATATATATATATATGCCATTTTACAGGTCTTGGAAACTGGGTTATATTAATTACTTTTTTGAAGATTTTATAATATATTTTCTCACCAGAAAACCATAGAAAAAGTTTAATTTAGATATTATTTTTTGGGTTCTTTTATTAAATGACATTAATACAGTAACTTAGTAATCTGTAATATTATATTTGTTATTCACACTTTTTAATGAACTACATTTGGTCGACTTTTTAAGTAATATATTTTCTATATCAGGAAAAAAGCATATACAAAATATAAATATGACAAATAAAGAAAAATTATTTTTTAAATAGATTAAATACTTAACATTAAAAACAGTAATTGGTAATGACATACTTTTTAGATAATTTTCTCTATATATATATATATATATATATATATATATATATATATATATTCTATTTAAACAACTAATGATAACTTAAAGAAATGAATAACATGGACTTACACAAATATTAGTTTTAAAATGTAATAATATGAGCAATCGCTCGTAAATAATCAATTTATCTCGATTATCATAATCATTTATAATAGCCAAAATACGTTGATTAGTATCACGATATTTTTTTGAGCACGTGAGGGATGACCAGCAAGTTGTTGGACAATCTCAACACGAATCCAGTTCTCTTCATCCTTATATGTTCAAAGTTCAAGGAACTTCCAGAGAACTGGATGACATGATGCTTTTTGTGAAGAAAACCGTCGTAATTTTTCATCTGTTAGATCAAACATATTCCACGATTTGATGGAAAATAGACGAGTACCGCGTACATTCTAAATCTACCAACGTAATAATCATTAAAATAGTCAATTATTACATCAAATTCATTGGGAAAGCGTTTTTGAATGACTTCTCAAAACCAGTAATTACATCATCTTCCTTCAAAAAAGCAAGATTGCAAAGCATTCTGCAATGAATAGCGAATTCTTGGTCTTCTGAATATCGCGTTTGTAATCCTAAGTTCATAATTTTTTCAAAACACTTGATGAAAGATGATAAAAACATCCTTTAATTGCAATATGTGGTTGGAAATGTACAATTGCATTCATGGAAGCCTTTTCAAAATCCACCAAAACATATTCCAGATTTTGATTATGAAGATGATTAAATATTTGCTCGAAAAATCTTTGATAGGTAGTCTCAGTTTTATAAGGAAGTAATCCGTAAATACATGGGAAAATTGAGCCG
The DNA here is from genome assembly GCA_013387185.1 of Caligus rogercresseyi. Classification (NCBI taxonomy): domain Eukaryota; kingdom Metazoa; phylum Arthropoda; class Copepoda; order Siphonostomatoida; family Caligidae; genus Caligus; species Caligus rogercresseyi. The sequence goes on from CP045895.1 coordinate 27,023,996, forward strand.
TTTCGTTGGGCATAGACAGTGTATAACTGATATAAAAATATCAGGACACACTTTGAAAGTACCATCGGCGTACCAATTTTTGGATTCTTCCAACAATTTTAATCCAGTATCCGACGCAAAGATCAATAATCGATTTTTGTCTCCATGGCCACTATCATACAATAGAAATCTTTCTCTGGAATGCGTTTTTTGAAGAATTTCAGGAATATCCAGAATTTCTTTTGGAAGGGTATCTTATGGAAACTTTTCTCGATTGATCTTTTCGCATTCAGTGTTTCGATTTTTCAATTTTTTTGTGAGACTGTTTTATACTATTCACATTATATTTATCATGATCTTGTCTATTAGTTGGATAACCAGCTTTTTATTATTTTTTTAGTAAATTGAAATAAGTAATATTATTTACGTGCTACATGCTCGGGTATTTTAAACATCTTAAAAACAAATATAAATATAATTATGAGGGTTAGGAAAAATTATAATAAAAAACTTATTCCATGAGGATATAAATATTTTTTTTAAATATTAATAGCGGTTTTTTTTTGCAAATGTACAATATTTTATAACAATAAATACAATATTTTCCAGAAAAACGTCAATATCATTTTGATCATTATGAAAATTGCACAAAACGTGCATTATAATAAGAGGGTTTTTTGCCATAAAATATCAAAATTGCTAAGATACTTTTAAGGGCAAATATTTACAAAAAACAAAAAAAGCTGCTTTGTGCATCGGCATGATATATCCTTTAAAGAACATAGAAAAAAATTAAACGATTTAGAACATGGTACACCCCAAGTCTCACAGGCGCTCAAAGACTCAATAAACATGGAATTAACGTTCGAGGAAATAAAGGAGTACATAAAAAGTTATAAGAAAAAAAAAAATCTCCAGGACCCGACAGATTTCCCATGGAATTTTTAAGAAATATAATAATATTATTTCGCCTCTATTGGAGGAAGTTTTTAAAGAAGCTATTCATGTAGGACACTTCCAAAAACATATAAGTGAAGGAAAATTAATTCTCATTCCAAAAAAAGGAAATGACCCTCGTTTTGTAAACAACTTAAGGCCCTTAACGATGCTAAACTCATCTTATAAAATATTTAGTGGTATTATTGCAAAACGTTTTCAAAAGGTATTACCTTCAATAATACATAAATCACAACAGGGCTTTATTCAAGGAAGACATATGCAGGACGCCGTTAGAGGGATCCTAGACTCTGTAGGCCAAAACACCTCTGAAAAGAAAGCTGTCTTGGCAATTGACTTTCACAAGGCCTTTGATTCAGTATCTCATAGTTATATTATTGATAAACTCCTTCAGTATGGCTTTAGTTGCAAATTTATCAAAATGGTGGCGATATGTCTTCGGAATATCTATTCTACATATGGAAGGAGCAAAAACAGTTTTCAAATTAAAAGAGGCTGCCGTCAAGGAGACCCACTAGCCCCAAGTCTATTCATTTTAGCCATTGGCCAACTAATTAGAGAGGTAGATGTGTCAAAAAAATAAGAGGAATTAAATTTGGAGCAGTGGAAAATAAAATCCAAGCCTTCGCTGACGACTTAACAGCCCTTTACTCGGGTACCATACAAGGTATAAAAGAGTCTATTGATGAAACGCTTCAAATAGTCGACTGCTTTGGAAAAGCTTCAGGTTTAAAGATAAATTTTGCAAAGACTTTTCTAATTTCGGATTTTCCAAATATTAATGTAATAAAAAATATAAAAGTTATTCAAGAAGTTACTGATATCTATGGTGCATTCAAATGATGAAAGCAACCGGAAGATAATTGAAAATAGAATTAGGAAAGTTGCTTCCAAACTGAGTTCTTTAATAAGCTGGAATTTGCCTACTAGAATAAAGGTATGGAATTCTATTATACTTCCAACTGTGATTAACCTTCTAAGGATAACACCTTATGACGCCAAGTTAACAGAAACTATTGGGGAGATATGCTCCTCTTTCGTATTAAAGAACCGACCACCAGCATTGATTACCTGGAAGAGAATTATATGTCCAAAAAGGTACGGAGAACTAGGCATTTTACCTATAAAAGATTTTTGGAAAACTATCTTGTTCTCCTGGTTTAAGAGATTAGTAAAGGAAGACTCTTCATGGATGAGGACAGTTATGGAAAAACTCGAGAATAATGCAAATTTTGAGTATATAAATGGAAAAGGGAATGGACCCATGAAAGTAAATGGGCCACTGAAATCCATAAATTCTTTCTGGTCCAGCGTCGCAACAATAGCGGAGTTATATCGAATAAAGTTCTTAAAGAAATGGTTTGGCAAGAACCTACAAAATACAATAGTCGTCTGGATTTTTTGGCAGGTACCACATTAAAGGAAAAAAATACGTTATCGGGGAAATATTTGATTTTAATGGCGATATGACTCTAATCGAAGCACTTGAAAAGCGTAGGATCTTAAAACACATAACATTAAAGGAACGACCAATCGGACCACGTTTTTTAACTTTATCAATTTTTATGAAAACAAACACATACGTTTTATAGTTCTTCCAAACAAAATAAAAACAAGTATTTAACACAAATTGAGAGACAAAGAGATAGAGTTGGCGAAACCGCCCCCATCGGGTCAATAATTAAAGCAATAGAAAATCCTTTGTTTGATCCTTCCTTATATGGGGTTCGATACAGGATAATAACAAATACTTTAACCACAAGTTATACCCACGGTAAACTGGTGAATTATGGGAGTTGTTTCTTCTGCAAGAAATACAAAGAGACTGCATATCACTTTTTAGCCGAGTGGGAAGCGATCAGAGATGTCCGGGAAGTTGCGTTAAAGGTTTATATTGATTTTGATATTGTCTTAACAAAAAATCATTTCTCCTTTATTTATTTAGGCCCTTTTAAAGAGAAAATAAATTATCTCTTAGCTAAAGTTTTCATTATTCTTTACAAATTTAGAAGTACCCAAACAACTATTCCTAAATTTTTTATAACAAATTTAGATGAATTTTTATAAACACCTCGTTCATTATCAATTTTATTCATAGTGTAAGCTTTTATCTTACGTTCAGATACCCCCCCCCCCCCTCCCAAGAGATCAATCATTTATCCTTTTTGTGTGTTTTTTACGTTCTTCTTATTGAGTTATTTCATGTAATATAGTGTTTATATACACGTAAAAGATAAAATAAAGTCATGTTGTACTGAGGTACAAAAAAAAGCCTATTAAGGGCCAAAAGAGGCCTACTTAACAGGCCAAAAACCATAGAAATATTTATTTGCTTGATTGCTCCAAAAAATTTATTTGCTTGATTGCTCCAAAAAATTTATTGAAAGTTGAGACTTCAAGCAATCCTTAGAATTTTTTAACTCGATATCACTAAAACTCAGACAGCACAACCTCATTTTTGACCCCAAAAATGGTCTTTTTGAAACTTTGAGTTGCTTGTGCAGTCACAAAAATGGCCTTTGAAGGCTGAAAGTTTCTCAATCCAATTTTTTCATCCCTACACAGCAGAAAACTGCATTGGAGCAAAAATAGGAGCGATTGACTTAAAAATGGGACAGGCTATATATATATATATATATATATATATATATATATATATATATATATATATATATATATATATATATATATATATATATATATATATATATATATATATATATATATATATATATAATATACAGGGTGGGGCAAACTAATTTCCTTTTTTCCAAAGGCAATAAAACAAGCTGTGTAATTCAGAAAGGTTTTATTTTTGTTTCATAATGAAAGCACATCTTTAAAGTTTTGTTTTACATAGTTTTAAAAATCACACCACTTAGATGACATCCTCCAGAACCGATACACTGGACAAACCTATTTTTGGTACTTTCCATTACCCTCGCCAGCGTATCGGCGGGTATATTGGTTATTTCCTCTCTGATATTGGCCTTCAAATCTGCCAGGTTTGTTGGGCGGTTGACATAAACTCGGGATTTCAAGTAACCCCACAAAAAAAATCACAAGGGGATAAGTCGGGTGAACGGGCTGGCCATTCCAAATTGCCTCTTCTTGAAATCAGGCACCCCGGAAAGTGTTCTCGCAAAACATTCATTGAAGCCCTTGTTATCTTGTATGGGTGGAAGTTAAGATCTTCATGGAGAATTCGCCTCACTGAGCGAGCTGATAGTGCAAGAGCGGATGCATGTTTGCGGGCAGAACGTTGTGGAGATTGCAAAATTCAAGTCCTCACAGCCTCGATGTTTTCAGGTGTTCTGACGCGCCTAGCTATACAAATTCTTTGTTGTGTTGTACTCCCGGTTTCTCTGAACGTTTTGACCCATGCAATGATTGACTTCCGGTCCGGAACAGGGCCTCTAGGTGCAACATTAAAATGAGTGCGAAAAGAGCGCTGGGTTGCAATCACAGACTGATGGTTGGAAAAATACGCCTCCACGGCAAACGCACGCTCCTCTCTGCTCCAACGCATGATTGTGACTGACTGTATTTCCAAGAAAACTTTACGCCTGCCTCTTTGAAATGAGCCCACGCTCACTTCTCCACTACAACTACACACCAAATGCCACAAATTTTAAAAAAGGAAGTTTGCCCCACCCTTATATATATAATATTTTACTTTGTCTTCCTAGACCCCAGTTAAGTACATAGATAACAGTATTTTTCATTCGTATATAGACATAAAGCATTCATTAAAAAACATTTTTATCGTTTCTCTTTGAAACAAATTTGAATTATCAAGGCATTTTTAATCTTTCTTTTGAAGACACTCAATATTTTTTACATAAAGTATTTTATTTTGTCTTCTGCAATCCTATTAAAATCGATAAAAAAAAATTTACTCGTCTTTGCAGTCATTTTATCCTTTGCGAACATATCATATAAAATTTTTTTTAGCCCTTTATCGTCAAATATATATATATATATATATATATATATATATCAGGCTTGTGAGCGTTCAGATTTTTTGTGTTCAGCGTTCCGTTAGCGTGCAATTTTCCGAAAAAAGTGGTGACTTTTTTTTAGAAAACAATTTTCCAAAAAAGTGATGACGTTTTTTTAGAAAATAATTTCCAAAATAAAGTCCATTAAATGTTTGGAAAAATTGAACGCTGAAGGCAAAACTCTTTTTTTGCGTTCAACGTTCAGTGTTTAAAAAAAGTTGCGTTCCGTTCACATGCCTGTTATATATATATATATATATTGAATTTTGTAGTTCCTTGGAGAGGACCTTGACTACAGCAAAAATTCCGTCTTCTGTTCACTGATTCAACCCCCTACTGTATCAAGGCTGGCCGAGGATTGCAAAACATGTACCCCAATCTTATCCATGTCACTTGCCTCTGCAATGGTTTGAACAGGGTGGCGGAGCTCGTTTGGAAATATTTTCTCATTGTGAACCAGTTGATCTCAGAGTATAAAAATGTATTCGTGAGATATCCTAGAAGTGTGTGGTTGTGTTCTTTACTTTAGTTTATGTATATCTGTATATGTTTGTCTATTGTAAACAGTAATAAATTTCTAACTAACAAAAAAAAATCCTACAAGGAAGAGGGACCTAGCATTGTTCCATAGCCTGTGCTTGCCAGGTAGGGAACCTGATTGGAGGCTGTCTTTTACTACAGCGCCCGCTTCAACTATATAAAATAATTTGTGTGCGACCTCAGTGACGACAGCATTGATATCATTAAAGTCAAGGAGCTCCTCAAAATGGAAGAACTGCGTGCCTAATTGGTCGCTATCAAGGTCAACTTCACAGGACTGCTGCTAAAACTGCACTTGAAGAAAGGCTTGACTTGTCTGAGAGCCTGGGAATCGTAGAGAAAGTGAGAGGGGAACTGAAGATAGAGCCCTTTCCCTCTAAGTTAGACCAGGTTCTAAAGAAGAACCCTGGCTTTTGTATCATGAAGAACATTGTTAGAATTATCAATGGTCTAGCGCCAAATGACTCCTACCTCTTCAAGTGCGCCCCTATAACCACTGTGAACTGCGAGAGGGATTTTTCTAAACATAGAAAGCATTGGCTGATCAGTGCACCAGTCTGACGGATGACCATATACACGACATCTTGATTCGCCAATGGAATCTTTCCCTGTAAGCCTGCAACTCTCGTATTGATTTTTTTTTTATTTTTATGGTTAATTAGTCACACAATACCTTTATAGTTACTAGGTATTAGGGTGTGTGGTCCTTTTTCAAACTTGTCTGATCCCAAATTATCATGGATCAAAAGTTGTATTTTGGTATTGGTAATAACTCCAAAAAAATAATTTTCCTCTCCGGTCCAAACCCAACTCCCTCCTTCCGGTCAAAGTTCCGGTATTTACCGGAAGTACGTCAAAAAGCGGTCAAATTCGAAAAAGAAAAAAATCTTTATATAATTATGGCCAATGAAATGAAAAACTTATTTTATATTTTTTTTCGATTTGTTAGTAATTTTTTCGACTTTTCGATTACAGTTTTTTATTGTTGAAAATCAGTTGTTTTGTCTTGATTACAATATAGTTTTAAATTTCCTTATAACTTACGGAATTTTATCGCCATATTTTTAAAAAATGTAGTGAAAAAAAAACTTAAATTTTCTCCCAGAATCAAGTCAAGTGCTTGTGAAATATGGTCTATCTGTTAGAGCGGCTACTGCCTATGGAAACGCATTATTGAATGACCTACATCTCTCTACTCAGGAAAATTTATTATCTCCATCGAAAGTTTATTATCAAGCAAAAAAGTACTGTGATCAATCATTGAGACTACATAAAGAAAACAAAGGCTTCATCTGTATCAAATTTGATGGAGGCAAAGACTTAACAAGATGTTCAACTGAATTTTCCAAGAAAGAAAAACATGAAGAACATATTACTGTGATTTCGGAACCTTCATATGAATGAATTGCCTTTCAAAAAACTATTTCAATTTTATGATGCTAAAACGACCGGTCCAAATTCTTTACAGGGCGAAATTGGTTCTCAAATAACAAATTTTTCTTGTAAAATTGTACAAGTTTCTTTTGAACCTGTCCGAGGAAGTAATTTAGACATTAATCAAGGCTTATTTAAATGCTTAAGTAACGATCAACAATATTTTGTTCAAATTTGCAATATGATACATAACGGACCAAACCATGTACCGAAAACATTTCTTGAGAAACATCCCGGTAAAATTCACAATGCTAGATGGATTACAACCGCTTCAACTCTTTTAAGACTATATATACAATCAAAGAAACCATCAAAGGAATTAAAAAGACTAGTAATCATAATTTTAAATGTATATGCCCCTACATTTCTTCAAATAAAAAAAAATCCTCATGTAAAACATGGATCAAAACATTTTTTCTTTTTAATTAACCAAGCAAACAAACATTTAAACTCACAAGAAAAAAACGCTATAACAGCAACATTTAGAACAAATTCATTCTTTGCACATCCAGAAAATGTACTCTTATGTGCTTTATTTGATTCGGACATGGGAAAACGAAAAGAAGCTGTTAAAATTATTTTAGAAGATAGAAAAACCAAATGCACAGATTTTGTTAGGCAATTTGTTCCTCCAAAAGATTTTTTAAACTTAGCTGCCAAAAGTTTTTTTGATTTAGTTAATTTAAATACAATACCAAAAACTTATAAAACAGAACCGCCTCTAACGTTTGACTTTACTGAAGAAGAATTATTAAAGTGTACCGAAGGTGAAGATTTACAAATACCAGATATTCCATGTTATTCACAAAACGTAGAAAGATTTGTAGCATCAACAACTAGAAAATCCCAAGAAAAAAGATCAAAATACGAGGCATAAACATTTAATTGTAACACACAATTCAAGATCAAAGTTAAATAAAACATTTTCGAAATCTGACTTTTTAAATTAATACATTTATTCAAATTTCTCCCACCATTATGTCTTTATGTATTTATGTTAAACATTTTAGAAGTCTATAGAATAAAATATTTTGTTGTATTGTTTAGTTGTATTTAGTTATAGTTGTAATAAAATGTTAGAAAATTTATTCTTATTTTTTCAAATTTTATTCAGCTTTATGTGTAGAAAATATATAATTATGTTTTTGATTTTGGATGTCTAGACAATAAAATATTTTTTGTTTATATTGTTTAGCTGCAAATTAGTTGTATTTATTGAAAAATATGGCGATAAAATTCCGTAAGTTATAAGGAAATTTAAAACTATATTGTAATTAAGACAAAACAACTGATTTTCAACAATAAAAAAAACTGTAATCGAAAAGTCGAAAAAATTACTAACAAATCGAAAAAAAATATAAAATAAGTTTTTCATTTCATTGGCCATAATTATATAAAGATTTTTTTCTTTTCGAATTTGACCGCTTTTTGACGTACTTCCGGTAAATACCGGAACTTTGACCGGAAGGAGGGAGTTGGGTTTGGACCGGAGAGGAAAATTATTTTTTTGGAGTTATTACCAATACCAAAATACAACTTTTGATCCATGATAATTTGGGATCAGACAAGTTTGAAAAAGGACCACACACCCTACTAGGTATACATATTATTTGTATTAACAAAAAGTGTATATTGCCTCAAATAAAAAACCTGTAAATTGTAAAATAAAATTTATTCGTATATTTTATCATTTTTCCGCATAGTTCGTAGTTTTTTATTCCAGATATTTGGGCTTTAAAAGCAATTATTAACTCCGGATTTGCCCAGCCCTAGATATAATAAATTCTCACTTAACTTTTCCTACACAAGATAATTCTATTTTTTGTGATGAATACCCAAATGTTTTTTATATAATGACCATTAGCAGCAACTAATTTCATATTAATTTTTAAATAAAGTATGATTTGGAAAATGGAAGTATGGAACGTTCGGCGACTGTATCGATTAGAAATGAAACTGTCTGCTTGGTCTTTTTGTGAAAGTCAAATATGATGGTTTATAAATAATAAGTTTGTTATTATTGCTTGAAGATTGATAAATTGTATTCTTACATAAGAAAATACTTTGCCAGAATTCTTACAAATAGGATCATAATTTTTTTACAAACAACATTTTGTGTTGAACATTGATAAGAATTTTTCCATACCTCTTATGAAACTTGCATAGTTTCCGAGGTGGGGGATATATTGGAGGTGCTCGCCGGGGTGGTGAGAGTTTTTATAACTGAATACGCTGGCGTGAACGAGTTTCCTTTGTATAACATGAATATTTCCCTTTTCTCTTTTGTTTTTATGTATGAAGGAGTAGACGTCTTTAAAATAGGTGCATTTTAATGAAACATGCACTCTCCAGTTCTTGCACACTGAACAAAGTCCTCGTATCTTCTCAAGCCCTAGCGTGAGTTGTTAACGAGACGATTTGGAAGACAAGATAAAACCAAGCGTTTTACTGACTAACTCCTATCATCATATCCTCTTGGAAACCATGAAATACCTTGGAAGATGTATAAAAAGTTTGAACTTCTTCGACAAACAAAATTACGGACTTTTTATAAATATATAACAACATGGAAAAGTGTTTCTTCTCATTGCTATATTCAGCATGAAGAGTTCAATGGTAATAATATTATATCAATAAGTATAATATAACGATGATAGTAAGGATAGGAAATGACAATACTAAAGCACCTTACATAGAATATATACGGATCACGACAACTAAAATTACAGACTTGATTAAATAGTCTGAAAGTATTCTAGCTGTACATATATACCAAGCTCCAAATGTTGATGAACTAACTAATGAAGATTTAAGTGATGAAGATGACGCCAAAATCTCTAATATCAGAAAGTTTTTACCGAATAGTCAAGATTTATCCCCTATTTACCCAAGTATTATTTGAAAGTGGATCAAAAATATCGTAGACTCATTCAACAAAAACAGAATTTCCAAAGGATGATTCTTAAAACAATCAATAATTAACTTCCTTAGATCTTAATCAACTTATTGTTTCGGATGATACTCTTTCGGGAATGTCAAATATATTTTTTCTGAGAACTGACATACATTTAAAAGTTATATTGATGATGTAGTTCAAAAATTCGAACAGTATTCATTCTTCATTTTCCTCATATTATGAATCCATGAAACAATAGTTAATTTCTAGTCAATTTCTCAATCTTAGATAAGGTTTTTATCAAAATAAATTTATTTTCAAGTCCCTGGTGGGCATTATGATATCCAGGGCTGTTGGAATATGGAACAAAAACAATGCCGTATATGCCCAGAAATATGCGGGGAAAAATGACTAAATATGCGAAAAAATATGCAAAAAGGTTAAATAAGCAAAAAAAAGCCATTATATGGTAAAAAATAGTGTATATTCTAAATTATTAAAAATTATATCATGTAATCAATGTTCCACTGAGGATGAGCATATCTTTTACATGCCTCTCTGTCAGACTGGTTCGCTGGTCAGACAAAAGAAACTTTAGTTTGGAGAACACCCTTTTGCAGTCCATAGAGGTGATTGGAGTGCAAGAGAAGAGCAACGGCAATTGGGGATCATATTTGAACTCCAATGTCTCTCCTTTCAGAATTCTGGAGTATAATTTAATTTTTTCGAAGTCCGGATTCTTCTCAAGAACTCTGTTAAGCTTTCTGGCAAAGGACTCAACGGTCAGCTGTATCTGCACCATCTCAAGGATTCCTATGCTCTCCATCAGTGGAAGGCGCTCTTTCAGGCTTGAAATGGCGCGTACAAGTTGAGTAAAGTTGCCCTTGATGAATGCCATCTGACCTGGTAGTTTTGGGTCCTTGAACAGTTTCTTGGCTTTGACGATTGCCAAGCTGTCGTCATTGAGAGATTCTATGAAATGTCCAATCCCCTTGAAATGATCGCCCGGGCCGTTCAAAAAACAGCCGGGAACCGGACCGGGCTGGGTACCCGGTCGTTTCCTATATATATATATATATATATATATATATATATATATCCTCAAAATTTGTTTAAAATATGCGATAAATATGCAGAAAAAGGCCAAATATGCGTTATATGCGTTAAAAGGTCGTTTATGCCCAGAAAGTTTATTTACCAGATTCCTACAGCCCTGATGATATCATAGAAGATCATCCCGAAATGACCTTTTTCCAGTATGTCACTCCTATGACAATGAAGAGGGACAATAAAAAATTCTGCTCTGTTCTTAGGGCTAAAAGAGGAAGAAGGCCAGGATTTGGTTCAATGGAGGGGCATGGAGCCGGTTATGAGGAAAGGAGGGGATTGGATCCGGGGATGTAGAAGTAGGAGTACATAGGATGTCTTCCTTAAAACCCTTCCTATACCCAAAGGCAAATGGATTATTGAACTAAAAGGAGAAAAAATTAATATTACATATAGAAATAATAGTTAAGTAATTAATTATATTACCCATTCCTTTATAAGTTGCTGAATATTTTCTTGTTCATTCATGAAATTCCCTGATCAAGAACATAATGCTTAAGTATTGTTGATAGAGTGTGAACCCAAGGATTGTTTTCTTTGATTAATACTTGACGGCTGTGGATTTTTGCAGGCGAGTAATTGCGGTAACCAAATCGAATGGTATATCCGTGATATATCAGGCTTTGCTTTTAGAATTTAGTTCTCGTTCCTCTTTTTTTATCCTTTCCAGAGACTTGACGAGGCAAGAAATTTTCTTTTTTGTCGAGATGATAAAGCGATGAAATTTGTCCATGTTTCTGGCCAATTTGTTCCCATCCGATTGTAGGCTCCAAAAATTTAAATATTCCAAAAATTCATTTAAAGCCCTAAACATATTCAAGCTTGTACGTGTTCCTTTCCCCTCCAGATATGTGTCCAAAAGTGAGATTGGAATGAAGTGAAGTACTGGAGACTCGTCAAGCATTTTCGACACTTTAAAATTTGAATCCTCAGCTTCACAATATGTGAGAAACCCACGGATCTTCGATGTATATTCATTCACTGTCCATTTCGTGTAAATAGTCTAATATCGGTCTTTGACGTCCCTCAATATATTAGCCAGGGGTATAAACGTTTGATTCTCCTTCACCAACTTTGTCTCGGTCTTCTTCACGCCGTACATTTGCTTCGACTTACACGTGGAAAGATGAATCGTCCTAAAAATTCAATTTTGAAAATAGACATTATTCATAAAAGATAATTATTTCAAAACTTACATATGTGAAAAATATATGAAGCACCATTTGCATACGTCTTTAGATTGAACGAGGTATCCTCATGGAAGTCCTTTACTCGGTGCCAATCCAAGTTATGTCCTTTTTTATAGTGGTTCCTTAGAGAACTCTTATGTATGGAGGAGAAGAAACAAGATGTGCACTTTATTGCCTTTGGCTTAGAGGAATATTTTAGCATCATGATTTTCTTTTCTTTGGAGTCATTGGAGGAGAATGAATGTTGTTGATCCCTGGGGAGGGCAAAGGATCTCCCGATGTTGATGAGTGTATATGGGAGGATGGTCCGTAAAAAGATCGAGTTGAATTACCAGACTCTTCTTCCTCGGAAGGCATGTAGCCTGAGGCTGACAAACTAAATCCACTCCAGTCAAGAGTATTAAATTCTGCTTGAGGTGATGGGGCAGGAGTTGAGAAATTGTGAATCATGGAAGAACTCCCTTCTGGTCTATAAACTACATCAGAAAGCACATCAAATCGCCGCTCCAGAACTACTTCATCAGATATATTCTCGTCTTCCACAGTTGGACTAGATTCGCTCCATCCATGAGTTGGGGATGAAGATAGAGGACTATGGAGAGGGGATACAATGGTCTAGGCAGTTCAAGCCGCTCCAAAACCACTTGTGCATAAAGGATCTTTTTGTCCTTAGCAATAAGTGAAAGGGTTTGGGTTGAAATACTCGTAAAAAACAATATATTAAAATTAAGATCAATTGCAAAAATACAAATAAAAAACTTACTATCGAGATAGACATGATGGTGTGACCGAATTAATAGATATATCGTGAATAAGTAATATATGATTAAAGAATTATACAAGAAAAGAGCGCCCGCGTAAAAAGCCGGCTTCCTAATTACTAATTACTTCTTAAAAACTTTTTTTCTCGAATATGATTGGTGGAAATCAAAGGAGAGTGAATTATAAAAAAGCAGTTGGCATTACAAATTTAAGACTGCAATTTCTCTTTATGAACTTGATTGTTCAAAGACACACAAATGGTTGATATGGTATATCTCTATTTCAACATGAATGTTTGAAAGGCTAGTAAAAGAATAAGGGTAAATCAAATACATGCTGTTACAATAAGTTCTAGACTTTGAAATATTAAACCATTTTCTATTGTTACCAATGATTATAGATATATTAAGCTAGAAAGTGCTTGCGTCAAAACACAGCTTCAGGGCTCGATAAATAATCAAACATCGGTGTTCTCACAGAATCTTTATAATTATATAAAGTCAAGATATGAAATTTAAAATAATATAAAATTAAACTTTTCAAAAAAATGCTTTACCTTATCATTCACATTTGCTTGGCTCACCAAAACTTATTATTTGTATAATTAAACGCTCCTTATTTGTTGTCATCTAAAATCAATAGGAGTATTCTAGCGTTAAAAACTTACTGAAGTCTTCAAAATATTAACCTTAGTTATTATTTTTTTTATACTAAAAGACGAATAAATATATGAGTTTTTAGCATTCTATTGAAACACTTGATGTAAGCCATGAAAAATCGTATATGTGATAATTTCCAGACCTGCAGGTTAAGAAAAATATTTTAGAGATCAACTTCAAATTAGGAGATCACATTTTCAAATTTCTATAAGTACTTTTTGGTATATATATATATATATATATACATGATAAAGTCCAACTAATATAATCCTTAAAAAGAGCACAGGTTAAGCACCACATACTCCCCCCCCCCCTCCACTTTGGATCGATTTTGGTTTAATATCATAAATTGATTTCGGTTGGCCGTTGATGTCGCCAATAAAACATTTTCTCAATTTTCTTTTAACTTTGTAGGGTCCATGAAAATGGGGAGATAAAGAAGGGCAAATTGGGGGTCCTAAAACACAAACTTCTTTTGCCCATTGAAAATTTACTCAAATGAAAGCTGTATATGTCCTGAGTATTTGATGCGAAAAAAATAAATTCCGATAATTCTGAAGGGAGCTATCGTCTTTTGAAGTATGAGATGGGCACGGGTTTTTTGACATTTATCAAAACTTTGCGCGCCTCTAAAATGGCTCTTGAGAGCCCCAGCCATCTGAAATTTTGCACAAGGTGTTATCCTATAACCCTTAATAAGTGTACCAAAAATCATCAAAATCGGTGATGGTCATGCCGTGAGGTGTATACAGTTGACGTGGAATCACTCAGTTGTTACCAAGCGATAATTGTATATTCTCATATCAAAAGATCAATTTTTTTTGGAAGAGTAGGTGCAAAAATGTATTTGCTTATTTCTCTTAAAGTATAGCGATTTTTAAAACACCAAACTTATCAAATGAAAGCTTGGTAAACCAGCTTTAATATTTTGGTATACTAAATCATGTCACTTTAATAAGTAGAGAGTTATATGAACATTAAAAAATATCTCGCGTACAAAATGACGCATAGAATGGATTATAAATGCGTCAGAGACAAAGTAAAATTTTGAGAGGATACCTTGACGCAAATCTAAAAAACACATATTATTTATTTTTTTCATAATCGATTTCTTATAGGTCAATACAGGCTCTGAATCATATGATGTAAACTCAGATTGTACTGAATTCTGAATTGATAGAATGCAACCAAGGTCATTTTTGGATTTATCATCTAAAGTTTTACTAAACTTAAAATTACTATTTTACTCTGAAGCGAACAAGTCATCTTCTACAGGCGAGTGAAGTTAATTGATACAAAAAAGCTATGAAATATGCTAACATTACACACTCCATTTTTTCTTTGTTTTTACTGAAAACTATTGTTTTATTAAAAAACATCAAAATACGTCTGGTAGTAAATTAGATTTCCTTTAAATTAATAATGATTATTGAAGTCTGTAACGTCCACCATTTTCAAGAAATTTGCGGAAAACTATATTTCTACTAAATTTTTAAAACTTTGACCTCGTTGCGCGACCTCGTAATGTTGACCAATTTTGTTCAAACTTTGTATGTCGTCTTCTTTTATCACCAAGAAACAGAAAATTCACAATGTTGCTAACATTTCAAACATTTGAAAAATAACAAACCTAATATATATATATATATATATATATATATATATATATATATATATATATATATATATATATATATATATATATATATATATATATATATGAACTTATTGTGGTGTGGATTCCCATTTTATATTTTCGAAAAAATAAATGAACTCATGAATAAATAAAATATAATTGACAAATACTTATTCACTTATGATCAGTTCACATATCGTAATCCAACAAGAGTATATTTTCAGTCGTTACTTAAGGAAGAATCTAAATTAAACATTCGAGATGATTGAAGTTATATAAGTAAAAAAAAAGTTCTTTGAAATTCAATTCACTGTATTTTTTAACTAAAAGACTTTACTCATTTGACTTATAAAAGTTATTTTATGAGTTATATCTTTTTTAAACATCTAAGGGATTGCTATTCATATGAGGGTTCGCCTAATATTTATGAAAAGTTGAATCAATTTATCCAGACAACTTCAATAATATGATGTTAATTATTTCATCAAATAGCCTCACTATTTTATATGGTCATATGACTTTGTATTGTAAATTACTCTTCTACAAACCCCCCCAAAAAGATTATTTTCATGAATCCACTCTAGGAGGGGCATGCTTACTTTTTCTCAGATTCTCATCCGTAGAGATAGCGTTGGACTCCACTTAAGATAGATGTAGCCAGGGAGCCGATCCCAAAACGTGATGCATTCCTTGTATCTTTGAGAATGAAGTCATCCGTAACCACACAAAATCACAAAAAGGAGGTCTTCCAATCACGACTCTCCTTCATCGGACATGCTAGGAGCAGTTTTTATACTTTTTAAGTGATCTATGAAACCTTTCGATCATCCCATTAGCCTCTGGATGATAGACGATGTATAGACAGTGCTAACCAGGGGCGTGCACAGCCATTCAGAGTTAGTGGTGCTCAGTTTTTAAAAGGGCATTTTAATTGGGCTCGAAGCGCGCCCGCAATAGTTCGTCTGCACTGCGCGCGGACGAAAAAAATTGGGGTTTGGCTGTTTGGAGTGGGTTTAACGAGTCGGTTTCTTGGTCTGGAATGGTTCATCAAGTGTAGCTAGACATGGCATGGCATCTCAGATTCATCTATTAAATAACATTTAAAACTCCTTACCTTTGCATAATTTTGTCTTTAGATATTTCTTGTAGATGTGGAAACATTTTTAATTCAACATAATATTTTAAATAAGTATTACTATGCAATGAACCAACATGTGTCCCTCACTTTGCATGCAACCCCGTCAGCTTGTCCCTTTTTGCATGGTAAAAGTAAAAGGTGTGAGTCACATGCAGGGCCGGCCCGTAGCATAGGCAGTATAGGCAAATGCTAAGGGCGCCGTCCATCCAGGGGGCGCCAATTTAACTGTTTAGCAAAGCTTATAGGTATTAGTATAAAAATAATGATATTTTCTAAGATCCCGAACAGATTCCATTAGGATTGATAATTATCCAAAGTTTACTCCAATATAATATATATAATTGTCATTTATATTATTTTATTCTTGAAATCAAGTGTTTATTATTAGACTCCTCTTCTCTCTCCAGATGCACTGCTGAGATTCCTCAGTCCCACCCTTGCAAGTCCTGCTGTCGCCTCCACCTCAGCAGCGCAAGGCAGCAGTGATGATACAGCATCAAGTGCTCCTCCTGTCGCCTCCACCTCAGCAACACAACCTTGTAGTGAAGCAGCCTCATTAAGCACTCTTCCTGTTGCCTCCATCTCCACCTCAGCAACACAACCCAGCAGTGATGCAGAGCTTCAAGCCCACATTCTGCTACTCCAAAAGATCCGGCTGACTGGCCATCCCTCTAACTGATAAGGTACGAATAGAGTTGGTTCACAGTGGTCCATTTCAAATAGAAAACAGCTTCACATTCCCTAAACAAAAGGACGGGCGAAGATGTCAACATGACCATTTTAACAGACTCTTAGTCAATGGAGAAAAAGTAAGAAGGAGCTGGCTTATGTACTCTAAAAAAGATGATAGCTTGCACTGCTACTGCTGCAAACTTTTTTTAAACGAGAGTACAAACTGAATAGGGAAGGACTAAAGGACTGGAAAAATGCAAGTCACTTGCTCAAGGTCCATGAGGATAGCCAGGAACACAAAGCTCACATGGCAACATGGAAGGACTTGGAGGTCCGTATTGCGAAAGGGTTCACAATAGATAAACAAGAGATGACACTTGCTGAGGCTGAGAGAAAAATGTGGCGTGATGTTCTACATCGATTGGTGGCAATAATTAAGTCTTTAGCTGAGAGAAACATGTCGTTTAGGGGTTCCAAAGACACATTAAATCAACCAGACAATGGAATTTTTTGAAAGAGGTGGAGCTTATGGCCAAATTTGATCCAGTGATGAAGCAGCATGTTAGTAGGGTGGAAAATGGAGCTGGCAGCCATGTTCATTATCTTGGAAAGACAATACAAAATGAACTGATAGACTCCATCAGTTCAAAAATAATAGAACATATTGTGAAGGATATCAAAAGATCAAAATATTTCTCTATTATTTTAGATTGTACCCCTGATCTGAGTCATAAGGAACAGCTCTCTGCCATAATCAGGATAGTGTCACAAGAAGACATACCTAAAGTTAAGGAGCATTTCTTAGGCTTTCTTGTTGCAGAGCAGTCAACTGGAGATCATTTGTCATCTCTAATCCTAAAAAGGTTAGAGGAACTTAACATCCCATTTGAGGACTGTAGAGGCCAATCCTATGACAACGGTGCCAATATGAGGGGGAAAAATAAAGGTGTTCAGGCAAAGTTGCTTCAGCTGAACTCAAGAGCTTTTTTTGTCCCATGTGGTGCCCACACTTTAAATCTGGTAGTAGCTGATGCTGCAAAAAGCTCGCCAGATGCCCTTGGCTACTTTGGGCATTTAACAAAGTTATTTAAGCTCTTCTCAGCCTCCACCCATAGGTGGGATGTCCTCCTAAAATATGTTAAAATAACTCTAAAGTCATGGGCCGAGACCAGATGGGAAAGCAGAATAAAAAGTATTGAAGCAGTAAGGTATCAAGCTGGTCAAGTCAGGGAGGCTCTTCTGGAAGTGAGGGAAACAACTGCAGACCCTGTGGTGAGAGTTGAAGCCCAGTCTTTGGCTGAGGAGATTGGATCCTATCGCTTTTGTATTTGTACAGTTATATGGTACGACATTCTCAGCAAGATCCAGTATGTCAGTAAACTAATGCAGTCACCCTCCATGCAGTTTGATGTAGCTGTCGACTTGCTGAAGAAAACCAGAGATTCCCTCACAAGTTACAGAAACACTGGATTTTCTGATGCACAGACAACTGCAAAGGAGATGTGCGAAGAGATGAACGTGGAGGCTAAACTCAAACAAAAACGTTTGAGAACCACAAAAAAGCACTTTAGCTATGATTCTCCAGATGAACACATCCATGATGCACTACGAAAAATGGAAACCACATTTTTTAATATGGTCATGGATACGGCCATCTCCTCACTAGATGAAAGATTTCAGAATCTTGGAGAAGTGAATAGAATCTTTGGTGTGCTCCTCGATTTCCCCAACTTAGGAGAAGAGGACCTGCTACTGAAGTGTCAAACTCTAAGTACCGCTTTGACCCATGACAGCCAGCCAGATATTGATGGCACAGAACTTGCAAAGGAAATGCAGAATTTCCCACCATTGCCATCAAAGAAAATGACAAATATGGAACTTTTGACCTTCCTGCATGAGAAGAAGCTGGTCGAAATTTATCCTAACATGTGGGTTGCCTTGAGAATCTCTGCCACTCTTCCTGTTACAGTGGCTGCTGCTGAAAGAAGCTTCTCTAAGCTCAAACTGATAAAAACGTATCTTAGATCTACCATGATGCAAGAACGTCTCAGTGGACTTGGCATTATAAGCATAAACCATGTGGTCTCAAATCAGTTATCATATGATGATATTATAGATGACTTTGCTGCAAGAAAGACCAGGAGAGTAAATCTGTAGGAGGTTATGTGAGATTGAGGAGGTGGTTTTGTTGTTTTAAAATAGTTTAAGCTAAAGCATACCAAAAAAATAAACCACGAGAGGTCACCTTTTTATATATTTATTGTATATTTTTATTTAAATCTTTGTAAAAAACAGTGCACACTGGTTTCTTTATTGTGCAGTGTCTTATTTATATTGTATTAATACGTTAATTTATTTCAATTGTTTACAGTTTATATTTTAGGAGTATTTAAATCTAATACTTTAAATGAGCTATTTTTGTTATATTTAATACATTTAGTTTATTTGTTGTATTTGTTTCCTTAATTATTTTCTTAGTTTTTTAAATGTGCTATTTCTTTATTTAAATAAAACAATATCTAGAACAACGATATTCAGTTTCTTGTGAGTATATGTACACTAGCAGTGGAATTTACTGCGATGCATGGGGGGGGCGCCACATAAAATCTTGCCTAGGGCACCAAAGTGGTTAGAGCCGGGCTTGGTCACATGACACACACACTGGTTGTGACGTCGTCAATCACTTTATTAACAAAATATGATAAACTAAAGTTTTCCTCTGTTCTATTTTCATATTTTTATAACAATGTCAGCCTTGTTTCGTGCAACCTTGCAAATTATCATTATAGACAAATACTTAACGAAAATAAGTTTTACATATATATTTATGTAATATACTAAATAGCCACTTGGTAAATAGCAACAGCTATCTCCACAGCTAGCACTTATTCCACAGAAAACCTAAAATTAGCAAGGATTTGCAACCATGTTACTTACAACCCTTTCACTTTTACTTGCAACCCTGTTACTGTATGCAATGGTAAAGAATACAAAAAATAAATAAACTTAATACCTGAGCTGAGAAAATAAATGTTTTTATTATTACAAATATGTAACCAAAACTGTGAAATCTAAAATGTAAAAGAAAAAAACAAATATATAGGGGTTACTATTGTGTCTTTTTCCTCCTGGTCCTAGAGAAGCATCCTCCTAGGTGCCATCTCCTTGTAGATTCGGATTACCTCTCTGTGGTTTATTTCTAGATCTTGCTCAATGGAAATCAGCATAAGATCTGAGAGACGTTCTTCTCCACACAGACTTCTTAGTTTGTTTTTGATGAGGCTGAGCTTTGAGAATGACCTCTCTACAGAGGCGGTTGTCACTGGCAGTGTCGCATAGATTTTAATCATTTTGGAAAAGGCTGGAAAGCTGTGCTGGCCGTTGTTTTCCCTCAAAATCTCAAATATTTATTTTAGGTCTTTTGAAGGAAGCTGGCGTGGAAGACCTTCAGCTCTGCCAACAGCCGGTCCTCGTACTGTGTACTTCAGACACGCTTTTCTTTTTAGGTGTGTGTGTGCTCATTGATATAGATTTGAGTCGTATATATTACAACCCAATTTTGTGCTATATACAAATTATACATTACTCTCTTAGCATTAATATGACTAAAATATAGGTTTTCAATAAATGGTTAACACAACACATTTCCCTTTACATATTTCAAAATATAGAAAAATTGGCAATCAGAATTATTTTTTTAAAAATCTTATATTTTTTCGATTGGTCTAGGGGAGGCACTGCCTACCCTGCCTCACCTGACTGCACGTCACTGGCTTACTCTCCCTCTCACTCACACACTAATTGCTTTCAGCTGTACGTGGGCTCTGGGAGAGGGAGGCGGGGGGATGGGCGCTGTGCCTACTGCAGAAGGAACTGAGAGTCAGAAAGACACGATGTAGACAAATTTTTGGGTCATAATAAATACATTTATATATAAAATATATAAAATCGAGCTATGTCATGATGTCCATGTGCCACAAAACAAACAATATAAAAAAGACATCAGTCAAAAAAGGGCACAATTTCTCCTGAGGACAAAAGGGCAGGTGCTCTAGCACCACCTAGCTTTTATCTGTGCACGTGCCTGGTGCTAACCCAGGATCTGGCGTAATCACCTCCAAAAAGCTTTGAACGGCATGAAATAATATAAGGCAAGGTTCTGAAGGCCGTGATTTGTACTTGGAGCTGTAGCATTTGGCTTTCCATCCAGGATGTATCGGAGGGAGATGGACCTGCTGGAATCGGAAGAAAAAGACTCCGTGCTGTAAGTAAGAGTGCTCTTCTTGAGATTAAGACGATATTAAAATGCCAAGTTCCTCATATTAGGCAACGGGCATCTGTTGAGGTCAGACATTTGGTTGAAGCGATGGAAGTTCCTAGCGAAACAGTGTCCTACTGTTATGTATTGACATCATGACGTCATGTAAAGCCCAGCCCTCTGCATGACGATATTCTATTTCCTTCTATTATTATATTAAAATACTACTCTGAAATATATAAGTAGTCTTCCACGTACACAAGCTGCGTTCGCATCTCACTCCTCCTCATCCATCACCCACAACGGCGACGAGTCTGGATTATATTCATCATATGTTCTTATACAGGTAACAAGACACATCAGTGGCATACGAGGATGGCGAAAACCCTAACGAGGCTCACCCTAGCGGAGCTAAAGAACTTTTGCATGGAGATGGAGGTAGTGGAGAGCTTGGAAGAGCTCCAGGGGAAACGAAAGATCGAGGTCATGTCCCTCATGAAGGACTTCTTACTCGCTGGCGGCGCAGATCCGCAGTCGTTCGTCTTTCAAAATCCCCTCGAAGACACCGTCGTTACTCCCGTCAATCATCGACCAATAAGCGTCTCACAACCAGCTTCCTTCTCCCTGACGGATCCGAGACGAGGCCACAGGTGGCTGAAATGGAAAGAGGAGTTCACCAACTACCTATCGTTGTTGGGAGACATCACGGAGGAGAGGAAAAAGGCCCTCTTGCTCCACTGTGCTGGTACGGACGTACACGAGTGGTACCGAACCTTAAGGTACGAGGTCCAAGAGGATGAGAACGTCTTCACAGCGGCCTTGCGAGCGATAACGGATGCGTGCACGCCTATGGAGGCTATTGAGTTTGAGCGTTTCACTCTCGGGGAGATGAAGCAGGAGGTGGGTGAGTCGTTTGATGACTTCCTATCTAAGCTCAGAACTCAAGCACAATTCTGCAAATACATATGCTCCGACTGCAGCTCCTCCATAGAAGACACCATCCTACGAGGCATCGTGATGCGCAATGCTTCTTCCCCAAAACTGAGACAGGTCGCGTTAGAGAGAGGATGCTCAACAATGGAGGCACTATGTCAATTGGCAAGGGCACTGGAGTCCTCTCAAGCACAAACCGAGGCCATGCAAAAGGGTAATGAGACATACGCCGTATCCGAATATAGGGGGGCCAAAGGCATTAAGCGTTGGTCAAGCCAACGAGAAAAAACACCTTCAAGACGAAACAAGAAGACGCCCTGAAAAAGGAATGTGGCTACTGCGGGGAGCATCACGCCGGGTCCAGGCACCAATGCCCAGCGCGAGACAAGACATGTTCCAATTGTGGAAAGTTAAATCACTTCGCGAGGGTGTGTCGCAGCAGAAAAATGTCCCACATGATATCGACATTCCATACCACGATGGGGACAGAGAAGCGGGCATTTGCTCGAATGGAGGTTGACGGAAAGATGGTCAAACTTCTCCTAGACATGGGTTCAAACGTGAACATTATTCCGTCTTACCTGGTCAATAAACACCGACGCCTTTCTCCCACTGGCCCAATATTCGTTTTTGGAGGAGGAGAAATCAAGACAATGGGTTCTGTCCGGCTACCGGTTGTTTCGCATGGATCTCAGAGGAAATGGTGCAACTTTATCGTCACTGAGGTCGACCAACCTATCCTAGGCTTTGACGACTGCTTGGGATTTGGGCATGTCACGCTAAACGCTCAACCCAACGTCCTTCTCGTTTCATCCCCATCGCCTACCATGGAGATTCTCAAAGGGAGGTATGAGGAAATATTCTCCGACACTTCCGGATCTATAAAAGACGAGCAGGCGAAGGTCCACATCAAAGAAGGGTCACGCCCTAGATTTATGCGTAGTCGCCCTGTCCCTCTCGCACTAAGAGACGCCGTCAAAGCGGAACTTGAATCCATGATCAAGAGAGGCACCGTGGAACGAGTGGAAACCGCTGAATGGGCATCCCCCATCGTAACTGTATTGAAGCCTGACAACCATGTTCGTATATGTGCTGACTATAGGTAAACAATATCCCCGGTCGTTGACAAGCAGCTGTACCCGCTTCCTCACCCAGATGAATTGTTTACGGGACTCGCAGGAGCACAGTTCTTCTCGAAGTTAGACTTCCGGAAATGCTACGAGCAATACGAACTGGACGACGAATCAAAGAAGCTTCTCACAATAACCACACCCATTGGTCTGCTACGGTACAACGTCCTGCCCTACGGACAGGGGCGTGCACAACCATTCAGAGTTAGTGGTGCTCAGATTTTAAAAAGGGCATTTTAATCGGGCGCGAAGCGCGCCCGCAATAGTTCGTCCGCGCAAAAATTGAGCTATGTCATGATGTCCGTGTGCCACAAAACAAACAATAAAAAAAACACATCAGTCAAAAAAGGGCACATTTCTCCAGAGGGCAAAAGGGCAGGTGCTCTAGCACCACCTAGCTTTTATCTGTGCACGTGCCTGCCTACGGACTATCATCTGCCCCAGCCATTGTCCAAGCCGCACAGGAAAAACTGTTCCATGGGATCCCGAATATCAAAGTCTACATCGACGACCTCCTGATCTACTCAGAAACGAAGGAGGAGCATCTTCAAATCCTGGAACGGGTCTTTAAGCGCATCCGAGACGCTAATGCACGCTTGCAGGAAAGCAAATGTGTTTTTTAGCTGATTCCCTCACTTACCTCGGATACAAAATTTCCAAGCAGGGCAAATTCCCCGATCTGGAACTGACGAGACCAGTCGTTGACTTCCCCCAGCCAACAGACGCATCGGAAGTTCGATCCTTCCTGGGGCTGGTGCAGTTTTATGGTGGCTTCATCCAGAACCTCTCTACTCTTGCGGCACCCTTACACCGCTTATTGAAAAAAGACATTAAATTCATATGGTCGAACGAAACGGAGTCGAGCTTCGTGGCCATTAAGCATGCCCTCACCGAAGCGCCATGCCTTGCTCACTACAACCCTTCGCTGCCCCTCTTCCTAACCACGGATGCCTCACCTGTGGGCCTCGGGGCAGTACTCTCCCAAATGGGGAGTGATGGAGAACGCCCTATCGCTTTCGCCTCAAGAAAACTTTCTCCCGCGGAAACAAATTACTCCCAGATTGACAAGGAAGCAACCGCCATAATCTATGGAGCAAACAAGTTTGAGAGGCACCTATTGGGGCGGCAATTCGAAATAAAGACGGACCATAAGCCCTTGGAATACATTTTGTCAAGAAACAAGGCTCTTCCACCTGTCATATCCGCTCGCCTGTCCAGATACGCTGTCCGCCTCTCCACGTTTGACTACACCATGCGCCACATCCGTGGCCTAGACAACACCACGGCTGACTCTCTTTCAAGGGGTCCCATCGATGCCCCTACCATTGATAGGGACGAAACCAACAAATTCATTTCCTGCTGCGTGGTTGATAGGACCCATACCAACCAACTCGTTGAGGCCGTGGGAAGCGACTCGGAACTCCAAACCGTTATGGAAGCTGCACGGAGCGGGGATTGGTCAGCAGTCTCCAACAAATCCTACAAGTCCAAACGCCACGAACTGTCCATCAACAACGATCTTCTCTTTTGGGGAGCGAGGCTAATCGTTCCAATTCCTCTTCGGAAAAAGTTCTTGGACGAGCTGCATGTTGCTCACACGGGAATAGTGAAGATGAAGTCCGCGGCAAGGAGACGGATCTGGTGGCCGAACATAGATAGCGACATCGAAACTCTCGTCCATACATGTCGTCAATGTCAGGAGGTCGCTGCATCCCCACCAGCCAAGTTTGAACGGTTTGCACCCACTAAACAATGGGACAGAGTCCACCTCGACTACGCCAAAGTTCGAGGTCAAGAAGTACTTATATTAATAGACGCGGGATCCAAGTGGATCGAAGCCTCTCCTGTTAGCTCTACGTCAACCGAAAAGACACTTCGTCAGCTCTTTTCGTGGTTTGCCCGTTTCGGATTCCCGCGTCACGTCCACACAGATAATGGTACCCAGTTTTCAAGTGAAGCGTTTAAAGATAAAATGAAGAACTGGGGTATCACATTGTCATTCTCGCCCCCTTATCACCCTCAGTCAAACGGCCAGCCGAACGCGCCGTTCGGATCGTCAAGGACCTCTGCGCAAAGAACCCGGGGACGTCCATCGAGGAACTACTCTTCGCCTACCGGGCTCTTCCTTTGGAGGGAGGAAAATCTCCATCAGAGCTCCTATTTGGATGGAACGCGCGTACAAGGCTCGACGGCATGCTACCCAAGCAGTCCACGGACTTCAAATCATCGACCCAACGAAGTTAGGACTCGAATCAAAGGTATGGGCACGTTCCTTCTCCTCCCGTGGTCCAAAGTGGATCAGAGGAACCATCACGGAATGTATGGGCTCATCAGTCCGTAAGGTTTCTGTTGAGGGTGGCTTTATAAAGAGGCATATCAACCAACTGCGTCAAGACTATTCTTGAATTAATTGATTAATTAATTAGGGGGGTAATGTTATGTATTGACATCATGACGTCATGTAAGGCCCAGCCCTCTGCATGACGATATTCTATTTCTTCTATTGTTATATTAAAATACTACTCTGAAATATATAAGTAGTCTTCCACGTACACAAGCTGCGTTCGCATCTCACTCCTCCTCATCCATCACCCACAACGGCGACGAGTCTGGATTATATTCATCATATGTTCTTATACGGTAACAAGACACATCACC
>CP045895.1:27050045-27066652 GCA_013387185.1 Caligus rogercresseyi
TGCATTTGCCAAGTAGAGAGCGGGAAAAATGTGAATAACATACAAACATATTTTTTCACATATTTCCCATTTTTTACTAATTAAAACATTTTCGGTAAATTTAAGAAAAAAACACATTTTTTTCTCATAATATCCCTGAAATACACTATTTTCTCTTTTTTTTGAAAATTGATGAACTTATTTCATCACCTCTTGCATCATTTATAATTTTTTTTTTCCTTCATTCCTTTCTTTTGTTGATTTTTGGAAGGAAACAATGCACAGCCTAAATAATGGCGCCTTTTTAATAAATACTTCTAGTGAGGCTTTTTGGTCAATCCACGTTTTCCCTATAAAAGAAAAGTTATTGCTTTGTCCATATTAATTATTTGATTGATAGCAATCGTTGTTATTGTGCTGGACTCCATCACTAATCTGACCCCTATTAGACCAACGTAAGGATATCTTTATAAATAGAGCTTTGGTGGTTACTGTACTCCCGGGCTGCTAAGGTACTTCAATTCAATACAAAAACAACTTACACCCCTTCCTTTCTCTCGCAACAGATAGTTATATACATTTTTTTTTTCATGGAAGGCCTCGAAAAATCCTAATTCCAATGACCCTTTTATTGATCCACAATTTTTAACACAATTTTTAAAGTCAATATAACTTAACCATCTTGTTCATTGATATTAAAAAGTATTTGACGAACTCACTCATTCCAATATTTATAGAAATATGATAGCTTCATTAGACAATGAAGCTATCATTTTCTATAAATAGACACCCGTTAACTAGCTCAAGAATATTAATGAGGAAAATTATTATCCCTTCAAAACTAGACTTCCAAACTGCTTTCTGTAAGGTTTGTGAGCAGGCCTTTCTTGCTGGCAAAAGTCTCAGTTTGTGTCCATCATTCTACCAGAGCGAGGCACGTGAAAAACTGCCGCTCAAGAGGACAAGGATCCAAGTCCCCTAGAGGACCTGAATCGGCTACCTAATAAGTCAAAATCACAAAATCTATCTATGAATTGTGCAGTGCATTTTGGTCCAGCAACATTCCTTGAAAAAGCTGAGCAATCTGATCCTCAAGAGTGTTTTTTAAATAACATGGCTATATCAATATCGACGAGTCGTGCCTGAGAGAGACATATATTGCCTGAATGTTTCTCAGAAATCATGGAAAAGATACGGTCTGAGCTGTCCGGTTAGCCTTGTGGATTCAGCCTTGATAGTAGCATTGTTGTAGTTGGTTGGGGGAGGGAGTCGTCACATTCTAATTGGGCGTTTGGATGATAACTCTCCTTTCATATACATTTGTGGTTAAATGTTCTTTCGTCCCCACTTCTGACTCAAACGCCATGGCTAGGATCGTCAATGATACTCTCAGAACCAGAGGCACGGTAAGACATTTTTGGCAGGGGGTGCTGTTGGTGGGGACGAACTTTTGAACGGGGTCTGGGGCCCTCCCCCAGAAATGTGTTTTTAATGCAATTTCCTTCATTCTAATCATTTTAGGGCATAACAAATCCCATCTGACTCACTCTTTCATAATTACCAAAGAGTTGGTAGCACACGCAATTCCTGTAGCAATAAGAATCAATGGTAGCACTCATGAACTCGCTCTTGCCAGCACTACTATGGCACTGAAAATAGCAATTAAACATAAAGCACTTCTGCGGTGCTGTACATGAAAATAGCATAAACCCAATGACTTGCCATTTCCCCCTTTGTTGCGGAAGAGTTACTGCATTGCTTTTCAGTACAGCTGATATTGAATAAAAATAAATACATTCTTACAGTATTATTATAGACCTATTAGGCCTCTATTACAATGTGGCACACAACACGCAAGACACAGCATTCCATTTTGAGTGAACCCATAAACCACAGTACACTGGTTTTTATTGATTGACAGTTTAAGTGCAGACAAACTCCCTTATTGGGTCAAATAGGTGGTTGTAAATAAAAATAAAACACATATCCCATATATCATGGTTAAAAAAAATAGGCCTAAACAAAACACTAATTCATTAATCATTAAGGTGTATTACTTCACGTTAGTTAAAAACATTAAAGAACATTCAGGTAAGCATTCAAGTAAACATCATTTACTCACTCCAAACGTAGATTTGCGCTCTGGAGTGCGGTGGATAAATTCTCCAATTACATCCTGAAGATTTAAATCGTCCCATGAAGTATTTGTGGACGTGGAGTCCCAAGCACACATAACGTTATTCTAACGTTAGTTTTTGGTTCCCTAAAGGTTAGGTTCGAACCTAACAAAAATGAACGTTCTAATAACGTTTCCTCATGGTTACATAAAAACTAACGAAAAAAACGTTTGGGGAACGTTCCCATAACTAAGAAACTAACGTTCGGGGAACGTTCCCAAAACTAACGAAACTAACGTTCACTTTTGGTTACCTACTAACGTTCAGGGAACTTTCTCAAAATTTTACGAAAGAGAAATAAAATAGCTCCATCCTGGGGTTAAAAAAGTCGGTATCAGTGACAAAATGCATCTACAAAAAAATTTCATATGTATGAGGTATCTTTTGGGTTAAAAAATAGTTTGCGTTATGTATAATATTTTAAACTTTCTTATAATTTTTAAAAAGACTTATTGATATATAATATTAAATATGAAAGAATATATAAATAAACATTATA
The DNA here is from genome assembly GCA_013387185.1 of Caligus rogercresseyi. Lineage (NCBI taxonomy): Eukaryota > Metazoa > Arthropoda > Copepoda > Siphonostomatoida > Caligidae > Caligus > Caligus rogercresseyi. Next base: position 27,052,701 of record CP045895.1, read on the forward strand.
GTTTAAAATTAAAGCTAAAATCTAGCAGCACTATCTAGAAAATTAATTATAAAAAAATTAAGGAAACAAATTGTTATCAAAAATACAGACATAAAAATAATGTCGCAAATAAAAAAAATAACAAGATTGAATGTAATTATTTTTTGGTCTTTAGGCAAATTTCCTGTACTGCCGTTGTAGAAATTAGAGATGTCCAGCGGAGTAAAACGGATAAAACCGTACCAGATCCCCCACATACTTCCACGGAATGGTATTTTTTCTACCTGATTTACAATAAATATAACAAATATTATAATGTGAAGGACTGCATTGCTTCAATAATATATGATTGAGTCGAGTAAATCTCTTTTTGTTTTAATTTTTGCTATTTCCTATAGTAAATCATGTGCAAAATAAATAAAATTAACATAAGAGACTATTTTATCTGAAAATTCCTATGAATAATGAAAGGTTTTGTGGATGAATTGTCTTTGTCGTTGATCCCGATTTATTTATTCCTGTTCAATCTGTTGTATAAAAAAATATTCCGTTAGTGATGATAATTTGGGGTTTCTAAACAAGCCAGACTCTATGGTTTTCCACAAATTTAAGTGGTTGAAGATTATGTTTGTGAGTGAAGAGGAGCTAGTTCAACCAAAAATAAAAGCCACTCTAGCTGGATCATATTCCTGACTTCAAACAGCCTCTTATTAGAACAAACTCATTTACAAACGACACATAACTAATACATGCTACAACTTCGTCCTCATCAAATCAAACTGACTTGAATGTAGACGACTCACAAAAATACATACACCTTTGTATTTGCTTTTAAGAACCTATCAGTTTTCATCTGATTTTCCTACAGTAACAACATTAAATAGTTTCCATCTACACTGATCCTCAAGGTTACTTATTCAATATTATATAAACATCCGTCTGGATTAAAGCCCATTGATACCTCGACTTGCCTCCAATTATCAAGACACTGGCGGTAAGCTTTTCTACTATTTTAATTATCCTATGTAATTGTTATATTTGTATTTAACTACCAAACTCTATGTTTCAGAACAATGAGTGATCATTCCTTCAACATGGAGTAAACGAGGGATTACCCTTGAAAATTCCCTTGCTGGAAGAAAGAGGAACGTGGACACCCAAGCCACATAACGTTATTCTAACGTTAGTTTTTGGTTCCCTAAAGGTTAGGTTCGAACCTAACCAAAATGAACGTTCTAATAACGTTTCCTCAAGGTTACATAAAAACTAACGAAAAAACGTTCGGGGAACGTTCCCATAACTAAAAACTACGTTCGGGAACGTTACCAAACTAACGAAACTAACGTTCGCTTTGGTTACCTACTAACGTTCAGGGAACTTTCTCAAAATTTTACGAAAGAGAATATAAGATAGCTCTATCCTGGGGTTAAAAAAGTCGTTATCAGTGACAAAAGATGCATCTACAAAACTTTTCATATGTATGAGGTATCTTTTGGGTTAAAAAAAAGTAGTTTGCGTTATGTATAATATTTTAAACCTTCTTATAATTTTTTAAAAGACTTTATTGATATATAAATATTAATATGAAAGAATATATAAATAAACATTATAGTTTAAAATTAAATCTAAAATCTAGCAGCATTATCTAGAAAATTAATTATAAAAAATTAAGGAAACAAATTATATCAAAAATACAGACATAAAAAAAACTTTTCATATGTATGAGGTATCTTTTGGTTAAAAAAATAGTTTGCGTTATGTATAATATTTTTAAACTTTCTTATAATTTTTAAAAAGACTTTATTGATATATAAATATAATTATGAAAGAATATATAAATAAACATTATAGTTTAAAATTAAATCTAAAATCTATCAGCACTATCTAGAAATTAATTATAAAAAAATTAAGGAAACAAAATTGTTATCAAAAATACAGACATAAAAAAAAACTTTTCATATGTATGAGGTATCTTTTGGGTTAAAAAAATAGTTTGCGTTATGTATAGTATTTTAAACTTTCTTATAATTTTTAAAAAGACTTTATTGATATATAAATATTAATATGAAAGAATATATAATTAAACATTATAGTTTAAAATTAAATCTAAAATCTAGCAGCACTATCTAGAAAAATTAATTATAAAAAAATTAAGGAAACAAATTGTTATCAAAATACAGACATAAAAAATAATGTCGCAAATAAAAAAATAACAAAGATTGAACATAATTATTTTTTGGTCTTTAGGCAAATTTCCTGTACTGCCGTTGTAGAAATTAGAGATGTCCAGCGGAGTAAAACGGATAAAGCCGTACCAGATCCCCCACATACTTCCACGGAATGGTAATTTTTTCTACCTGATTTACAATAAATATAACAAATATTATAATGTGAAGGACTACATTGCTTCAATAAATATATGATTGAGTCGAGTAAATCTCTTTTTGTTTTAATTTTTGCTATTTCCTATAGTAAATCATGTGCAAAATAAATAAAAATTGAACATAAGAGACTATTTTATCTGAAAATTCCTTTGAATAATGAAGGTTTTGTGGATGAATTGTCTTTGTCGTTGATCCCGATTTATTTATTCCTGTTCAATCTGTTGTATAAAAAAATATTCCGTTAGTGATGATAATTTGGGGTTTCTAAACAAGCCAGACTTTATGTTTTTTCCACAAATTTAAGTGGTTGAAGATTATGTTTGTGAGTGAAGAGGAGCTAGTTCAACCAAAAATAAAAGCCACTCTAGCTGGATCATATTCCTGACTTCAAACAGCCTCTTATTAGAACAAACTCATTTACAAACGACACATAACTAATACATGCTACAACTTCGTCCTCATCAAATCAAACTGACTTGAATGTAGACGACTCACAAAAATACATACACCTTTGTATTTGCTTTTAAGAACCTATCAGTTTTCATCTGATTTTCCTACAGTAACAACATTAAATAGTTTCCATCTACACTGATCCTCAAGGTTACTTATTCAATATTATATAAACATCCGTTTGGATTAAAAGCCCATTGATACCTCGACTTGCCTCCAATTATCGGACACTGGCGGTAAGCTTTTCTACTATTTTAATTATCCTATGTCATTGTTATATTTGTATTTAACTACCGAACCTCTATGTTTCAGAACAATGCGTGATCATTCCTTCAACATGGAGTAAACGAGGGATTACCCTTGAAATTCCCTTGCTGGAAGAAAGAGGAACGTGGACAACTGTCGGAAGGATCATAAAATATTCTCCAAGACTTTCCCTCCATCACCTAACACAAACATCCTACATTCATCAGAAATAATGTATTAACATGAAAGTCTTTTATTTGATATTTTTATGATATTGTACTAATATGTTTTACCCAAGAGCAAAAAAAAAATACATTACAATGTTTATTAATGTTTTTTACGCATGTGCTTTGAGCCTTAAATATTTTATTTTTTGTTTGTATAATTTTATGAGTTAATAATAACATGTTATAATCTTTTATATAATTCGTGTCCAGTTTTAATGTTAAATAAACGCTTAATAGAATTTTAATACTGTCAAGGAGTTTAATTATATCTACAAGGGAACTATACTAAAACTAAAGGGAACGTAAATATAACGTTGAGGGAACGTAAATAGAACGTTAGAAGAACGTAAATAGAACGTTGGGGGAACGTAAATAGAACGTTGAGGGAACGTAAATAGAACGTTAGGGAACGTAAATAGACGTTAGGGAACGTAAATAGAACGTTAGGAGAACGTAAATATAACCAACGGGGAACGTTCGGAGAACGTTAAGAAAACCATCCATGCTAACGTAAAAATACCTTCGGAGAACGAAACTAACGTTCGGGAACGTTCTGCGAACCAAAAACTAACGTTCGGAGAACGTTCTCCGAACGTTATTTGGTTGCTTGGGCAACTGTCGGAAGGATCATAAATATTCTCCAAGACTTTCCCTCCATCACCTAACACAAACATCCTACATTCATCAGAAATAATGTATTAACATGAAGTCTTTTATTTGATATTTTTATGATATTGTACTATTATGTTTTACCCAAGAGCAAAAAAAAAATACATTACAATGTTTTATTATGTTTTTTACGCATGTACTTTGAGCCTTATATATTTTTATTTTTATGTTGTATGATTTTATGAGTTATAAATAACATGTTTATATCTTTTATATAATTCGTGTCCAGTTTTAATGTTAAATAAACGCTTAATATATTTTAATACTGTCAAGGAGATTAATTATATCTACAAGGGAACTATACTAAAACTAAAAGGGAACGTAAATATAACGTTGAGGGAACGTAATATAACGTTAGAAGAACGTAATAGAACCTTGGAGGAACGTATATAGAACGTTGAGGGAACGTAAATAGAACGTTAGGGGAACGTTAGGGAACGTAATAGAACGTTAGGAGAACGTAAATATAACCAACAGGAACGTTCGGAGAACGTTAAGAAAACCATCCATGCTAACGTAAAAATAACCTTCAGAGAACGAAACTAACGTTCGGGGAACGTTCTGCGAACCAAAAACTAACGTTCGGAGAACGTTCTCCGAACGTTATTTGGTTGCTTGGGTAGGGCCATATGGGTCAGTCTGCTCTGACTGACCATGCTGCGGAGCCAAGTTTTCAGGCGGCGCAGAGCTGAAAATGATCTTTCCGAGCATGCAGTTGACACAGGTAACAGAGGCACAGGTGGATAAGCTTCTCTCCACTTCTGAGAAGAGGCCTCTAGTTTAGGGATGAAGCACTGCCATGAAGCGATCCAGGTCGTTTACTGAGTGAAATGCTTGGTTCTTGGTCAAGCCCCCCAGCTTTTCAGTTGCAGGGCGATAGACTCAAATCCTGCATTGGAAGTTGAAGGGCACTGACATCATCACTGTCAGACACGAGGCCCCTGGCAGAATCCAGCAGCACCTTCTCTCTCCTTACCGCTGTTGACATTCCTGCTTGGTCAAAACGGCGATCAAGCTCGGAATTCATCAGTCCACCGCCTCGAAAAATTCCCCGTCTCCATTTCACCTCTGCTGCACAATCCACTACATCCTCCACAGCGGCAGTATCCGAATTGTTTTGCTGAAAATCTAAGGCTTGCGTCTGAAATGGCTCTGATGGCAGAGGTGATGTCCCTGTTCCCACGACACCCTCCTCAGTATCTTGCGAAGGGCTAGCAGCAGTGCTAACAGGGATCACATCAGCGGCAGCAGTAACCTTGTCCTGACGCTACAGTGCTTGGTAATATTCGTGGTCCGATGCATTGGCTGTGGATTACTATTCTTCAAAAGTTTGTTTTAGGGGAGGCTTTGAAAAAAAGACGAAATCCTCTTCTGAGACATGTTTGCTTCTCTTTGCTAATTTTAACACGCGGCTCGCGGGTTTTGTTCCGAGGAATCTCAATCACGTCAGGACAAAAGAATTTGATTGGCCACACAACAAATTGTATTAATTAAATTTTTTTTTTTTTTTTTTTTTGCCCTATATGGTTCGATAGAATTGCATCCGATAGGATATAATAAGCATTATAGCATTATAATTAGTCTATCGAACCTAGGATCTTATCAATGAGGTAGACCAAAAATGACCATCCCCTCTCGGGATTCGAACCTGCGCCCCCAACATTGAGAGTTGAACACGCCTTAGCACGCACGGCTATCGAGCTCCCTTTTTTTTTTTTTTTTTGCCTATTTGGTTCGATAGAATTGCATCCGACAGGATATAAATAAGCATTATCGCATTAAATTAGTCTATCGAACCTAGGATCTTATCAATGAGGTAGACCAAAAATGACCATCCCCTCTCGGGATTCGAACCTGCGCCCCCAACATTGAGAGTTGGACACGCCTTAGCACGCACGGCTATCGAGCTCCCTTTTTATTTATTATTATTATTTTAAGAGCTAAGATATTGCCATCCCACTTCATGAACACAATATATCATATTAGCAGAGCGGAAAACAACAGTTTGAAAGAGAAAAAAAAAAGCCGTAGCTTTATTTTCATTTTAGTTTCGAAACTCCGCCACCAGGGGTGCTGCCGCACCTCCCGCACCCCCAGTTCCCGCGCCACTGCTCAGAATGATTGATTCTCAGTTTGAGGCAAGCTTGGCAAAATTCTCGTGAATGATGCAGCTGAGTATATGAGGAAGAGTGGACGAGACCTTAGGTAGGATCTTTTATCCGTCTCTAATGTATGTGACACTTATTTTCCTTTTGATTCATGGCGGATAAAGTCTAATACCATTTTGCCGACGAAAATAATATCATTTCTTCGGTAAAGAAAATATTCCTCAAAGCCCCATCTCGACGAGCTGAATTCAGAAAATGCTGCCCTGGTCTAGAGCTACCCCTGATCCATTATGACCAGATAGGGAACCTGGATCTGGGCAGCTGTTTGTTATGGTCATAATTTCAAGCAAATCTAAGCATTCTTGGATATGTTTGACCCTGACGATGCCAAATGTATACCCGTAGTCGGCGGATTTTTAAAATGAAAAGCATCCTAGTTGACTTAACATTTATTGCAAGTCATTTATCTTTTCTGCCAGATTCAATTACCAGCCTGAAATTACACTTGAAGATGGCCTCAGAATCTTTGAAGATGCTGAGGAAAAGATCCGCAAGATTCCAGGTGACGCCGGAGAGTTTTTTAAAACTAGGTTGGATTACGTTGTAAAGAAAATCCTGCGCTGCCAGCATTGAGACAGGTACGAAATGTGCTGCAAGGTAAACCTGGAGCTGTTCTTCCAGATGGGATGAGCCCATTGGATGGAGCTATTCTAAAATACTGTCCCATTACCACCGTAGATGGGGAAAGATCATTTTTGCGGTTGAAAATGTTTTATCCGACCGTCGCCAAAACCTCAACGAGAAAAATTTGGCAGAGATTATTGTATATCTTTGTTTTATAAAGAAAAAATAACATTAAATCAAATTCAGAAAATATATAAGCAACATTTTTTAAACATATTTTGCCCATTTGGGTAACATTAAATAAACATTTTTTGGCAAAAATAAATCACATTTCCCCCCGCTCTCTAGTTATAAGTTATGGTTAGCTACACACTTAACGGATGCTGAAAGACAATTAGTTTTAAAAATTGAACAATCGAAATTTATTGTAAACAATTGCAAGTTGTTGTTTCTTTGAAGGAATGTCTTCATGTAAAATCAGTTCAGGAGTGCTCAAACTTACATTTGCTAACAAAATATGTTAGTATTAAATGAAGAGTACTAGAATTTAACCTTAAAAGAAGATTCGTTCTCTATTAAGACGATGGCAAGAGAGTTTAAACAATTACAAAAGGTAGTAAATGATTAAATTTACAGGACAGACATGTTTTAATAATGCTTGTCTATAGATTAAAGAGTAACTAGAGGCATATATACATACACTCAGAGAGTGCAAACCTCCGCCGTCGCGGGGTCTTTATGAGCCTTCCAAGGCAGATTTTTCACGACTGGGGCGGCGTAGAGGGACGGGAGGGTTCCCCTCGACGGAAATTCCGAGAAGAAAACGCTCCCGGCACCCGATTTCACAGCACAGCGACATCTATTGGCAGAGTAGGCTAACTTGAAATATTTATTAGTATTTAGCTCATTTTGCATCTTAATTCTGCACTCAAGATGCCAAAATTTAATCACTTGTTCTTTTGACATTTCCAACAACTCCACAAAGTTTCATCTTAATCCGTTCCGTACTTTTTGAGTTATCCTGCTGACAAACCAACCAACCAACAACCAACGCCAGTGAAAACAATACCTCCTTCGGCGGAAGTAATAACTATACAAGAATAAAAATCAAATCAAAGAAAAAAGATGAAGATACACTCATTTTGAAACTGTACATTATATTATTTGGCTTTTAAGTCATATATTTTTTTGTTGAAAACATCAAGATTTGTCGAGATATCTTCAAACAGCCAACTGCAAATTCAAATTAAATACTACTTTTTAAACATTATGGTTTGAAATAGTGTGTGATGAAGTCATTTCTGATTCTTTTTCATATTAATTTTCTAAACACTAGTTCACTCTGAAAACGGGTGTTAAAGAGTTGAAATTAATTGCAAAGGGTATTAAAAAGATAAAATTGAATGGACAAGAATTTTGAGAGGACATTGATAAACAACAGAAGAATAGCAAAAAAAAGGTGTGATGACGTCATTTCAGATTTTGCACATAAATTTTTTGTAGGCTAGTTCACAATAAAAAACAGGTGCTAAAGAGTTGAAATTAATTGCAAAGAGTAGTAAAAGATTAAATTAGATAAACAAGTATGAAATTTGAGTGGACACTGATAAACAACAGAATAATAGCAAAATAATGTGGTGACGTCATTCTGAAACTCGATAGTAACTCCGGATCCTCCATGTCCTCTGTGGCTTAGGGTAGGTGATGTGTCTTGTTACCTGTATAAGAACATATGATGAATATAATCCAGACTCGTCGCCGTTGTGGGTGATGGATGAGGAGGAGTGAGATGCGAACGCAGCTTGTGTACGTGGAAGACTACTTATATATTTCAGAGTAGTATTTTAATATAACAATAGAAGGAAATAGAATATCGTCATGCAGAGGGCTGGGCCTTACATGACGTCATGATGTCAATACATAACATTACCCCCCTAATTAATTAATCAATTAATTCAAGAATAGTCTTGACGCAGTTGGTTGATATGCCTCTTTATAAAGCCACCCTCAACAGAAACCTTACGGACTGATGAGCCCATACATTCCGTGATGGTTCCTCTGATCCACTTTGGACCACGGGAGGAGAAGGAACGTGCCCATACCTTTGATTCGAGTCCTAACTTCGTTGGGGTCGATGATTTGAAGTCCGTGGACTGCTTGGGTAGCATGCCGTCGAGCCTTGTACGCGCGTTCCATCCAAATAGGAGCTCTGATGGAGATTTTCCTCCCTCCAAAGGAAGAGCCCGGTAGGCGAAGAGTAGTTCCTCGATGGACGTCCCCGGGTTCTTTGCGCAGAGGTCCTTGACGATCCGAACGGCGCGTTCGGCTTGGCCGTTTGACTGAGGGTGATAAGGGGGCGAGAATGACAATGTGATACCCCAGTTCTTCATTTTATCTTTAAACGCTTCACTTGAAAACTGGGTACCATTATCTGTGTGGACGTGACGCGGGAATCCGAAACGGGCAAACCACGAAAAGAGCTGACGAAGTGTCTTTTCGGTTGACGTAGAGCTAACAGGAGAGGCTTCGATCCACTTGGATCCCGCGTCTATTAATATAAGTACTTCTTGACCTCGAACTTTGGCGTAGTCGAGGTGGACTCTGTCCCATTGTTTAGTGGGTGCAAACCGTTCAAACTTGGCTGGTGGGGATGCAGCGACCTCCTGACATTGACGACATGTATGGACGAGAGTTTCGATGTCGCTATCTATGTTCGGCCACCAGATCCGTCTCCTTGCCGCGGACTTCATCTTCACTATTCCCGTGTGAGCAACATGCAGCTCGTCCAAGAACTTTTTCCGAAGAGGAATTGGAACGATTAGCCTCGCTCCCCAAAAGAGAAGATCATTGTTGATGGACAGTTCGTGGCGTTTGGACTTGTAGGATTTGTTGGAGACTGCTGACCAACCCCCGCTCCGTGCAGCTTCCATAACGGTTTGGAGTTCCGAGTCGCTTCCCACGGCCTCAACGAGTTGGTTGGTATGGGTCCTATCAACCACGCAGCAGGAAATGAATTTGTTGGTTTCGTCCCTATCAATGGTAGGGGCATCGATGGGACCCCTTGAAAGAGAGTCAGCCGTGGTGTTGTCTAGGCCACGGATGTGGCGCATGGTGTAGTCAAACGTGGAGAGGCGGACAGCGTATCTGGACAGGCGAGCGGATATGACAGGTGGAAGAGCCTTGTTTCTTGACAAAATGTATTCCAAGGGCTTATGGTCCGTCTTTATTTCGAATTGCCGCCCCAATAGGTGCCTCTCAAACTTGTTTGCTCCATAGATTATGGCGGTTGCTTCCTTGTCAATCTGGGAGTAATTTGTTTCCGCGGGAGAAAGTTTTCTTGAGGCGAAAGCGATAGGGCGTTCTCCATCACTCCCCATTTGGGAGAGTACTGCCCCGAGGCCCACAGGTGAGGCATCCGTGGTTAGGAAGAGGGGCAGCGAAGGGTTGTAGTGAGCAAGGCATGGCGCTTCGGTGAGGGCATGCTTAATGGCCACGAAGCTCGACTCCGTTTCGTTCGACCATATGAATTTAATGTCTTTTTTCAATAAGCGGTGTAAGGGTGCCGCAAGAGTAGAGAGGTTCTGGATGAAGCCACCATAAAACTGCACCAGCCCCAGGAAGGATCGAACTTCCGATGCGTCTGTTGGCTGGGGGAAGTCAACGACTGGTCTCGTCAGTTCCAGATCGGGGAATTTGCCCTGCTTGGAAATTTTGTATCCGAGGTAAGTGAGGGAATCAGCTAAAAACACACATTTGCTTTCCTGCAAGCGTGCATTAGCGTCTCGGATGCGCTTAAAGACCCGTTCAAGGATTTGAAGATGCTCCTCCTTCGTTTCTGAGTAGATCAGGAGGTCGTCGATGTAGACTTTGATATTCGGGATCCCATGGAACAGTTTTTCCTGTGCGGCTTGGACAATGGCTGGGCAGATGATAGTCCGTAGGCAGGCACGTGCACAGATAAAGCTAGGTGGTGCTAGAGCACCTGCCCTTTTGCCCTCTGGAGAAATGTGCCCTTTTTTGACTGATGTGTTTTTTATTGTTTGTTTTGTGGCACACGGACATCATGACATAGCTCAATTTTTGCGCGCGGACGAACTATTGCGGGCGCGCTTCGCGCCCGATTAAAATGCCCTTTTTATCTGGCACCACTAACTCTGAATGGTTGTGCACGTGTCCGTAGGGCAGGACGTTGTACCGTAGCAGACCAATGGGTGTGTTATTGTGAGAAGCTTCTTTGATTCGTCGTCCAGTTCGTATTGCTCGTAGCATTTCCGGAAGTCTAACTTCGAGAAGAACTGTGCTCCTGCGAGTCCCGTAAACAATTCATCTGGGTGAGGAAGCGGGTACAGCTGCTTGTCAACGACCGGGGATATTGTTTACCTATAGTCAGCACATATACGAACATGGTTGTCAGGCTTCAATACAGTTACAATGGGGGATGCCCATTCAGCGGTTTCCACTCGTTCCACGGTGCCTCTCTTGATCATGGATTCAAGTTCCGCTTTGACGGCGTCTCTTAGTGCGAGAGGGACAGGGCGACTACGCATAAATCTAGGGCGTGACCCTTCTTTGATGTGGACCTTCGCCTGCTCGTCTTTTATAGATCCGGAAGTGTCGGAGAATATTTCCTCATACCTCCCTTTGAGCATCTCCATGGTAGGCGATGGGGATGAAACGAGAAGGACGTTGGGTTGAGCGTTTAGCGTGACATGCCCAAATCCCAAGCAGTCGTCAAAGCCTAGGATAGGTTGGTCGACCTCAGTGACGATAAAGTTGCACCATTTCCTCTGAGATCCATGCGAAACAACCGGTAGCCGGACAGAACCCATTGTCTTGATTTCTCCTCCTCCAAAAACGAATATTGGGCCAGTGGGAGAAAGGCGTCGGTGTTTATTGACCAGGTAAGACGGAATAATGTTCACGTTTGAACCCATGTCTAGGAGAAGTTTGACCATCTTTCCGTCAACCTCCATTCGAGCAAATGCCCGCTTCTCTGTCCCCATCGTGGTATGGAATGTCGATATCATGTGGGACATTTTTCTGCTGCGACACACCCTCGCGAAGTGATTTAACTTTCCACAATTGGAACATGTCTTGTCTCGCGCTGGGCATTGGTGCCTGGACCCGGCGTGATGCTCCCCGCAGTAGCCACATTCCTTTTTCAGGGCGTCTTCTTGTTTCGTCTTGAAGGTGTTTTTTCTCGTTGGCTTCGACCAACGCTTAATGCCTTTGGCCCCCCTATATTCGGATACGGCGTATGTCTCATTACCCTTTTGCATGGCCTCGGTTTGTGCTTGAGAGGACTCCAGTGCCCTTGCCAATTGACATAGTGCCTCCATTGTTGAGCATCCTCTCTCTAACGCGACCTGTCTCAGTTTTGGGGAAGAAGCATTGCGCATCACGATGCCTCGTAGGATGGTGTCTTCTATGGAGGAGCCGCAGTCGGAGCATATGTATTTGCAGAATTGTGCTTGAGTTCTGAGCTTAGATAGGAAGTCATCAAACGACTCACCCACCTCCTGCTTCATCTCCCCGAGAGTGAAACGCTCAAACTCAATAGCCTCCATAGGCGTGCACGCATCCGTTATCGCTCGCAAGGCCGCTGTGAAGACGTTCTCATCCTCTTGGACCTCGTACCTTAAGGTTCGGTACCACTCGTGTACGTCCGTACCAGCACAGTGGAGCAAGAGGGCCTTTTTCCTCTCCTCCGTGATGTCTCCCAACAACGATAGGTAGTTGGTGAACTCCTCTTTCCATTTCAGCCACCTGTGGCCTCGTCTCGGATCCGTCAGGGAGAAGGAAGCTGGTTGTGAGACGCTTATTGGTCGATGATTGACGGGAGTAACGACGGTGTCTTCGAGGGGATTTTGAAAGACGAACGACTGCGGATCTGCGCCGCCAGCGAGTAAGAAGTCCTTCATGAGGGACATGACCTCGATCTTTCGTTTCCCCTGGAGCTCTTCCAAGCTCTCCACTACCTCCATCTCCATGCAAAAGTTCTTTAGCTCCGCTAGGGTGAGCCTCGTTAGGGTTTTCGCCATCCTCGTATGCCACTGATGTGTCTTGTTACCTGTATAAGAACATATGATGAATATAATCCAGACTCGTCGCCGTTGTGGGTGATGGATGAGGAGGAGTGAGATGCGAACGCAGCTTGTGTACGTGGAAGACTACTTATATATTTCAGAGTAGTATTTTAATATAATAATAGAAGGAAATAGAATATCGTCATGCAGAGGGCTGGGCTTTACATGACGTCATGATGTCAATACATAACAGTAGGACACTGTTTCGCTAGGAACTTCCATCGCTTCAACCAAATGTCTGACCTCAACAGATGCCCGTTGCCTAATATGAGGAACTTGGCATTTTAATATCGTCTTAATCTCAAGAAGAGCACTCTACTTACAGCACGGAGTCTTTTTCTTCCGATTCCAGCAGGTCCATCTCCCTCCGATACATCCTGGATGGAAAGCCAAATGCTACAGCTCCAAGTACAAATCACGGCCTTCAGACACCTTGCCTTATATTATTTCATGCCGTTCAAAGCTTTTGGAGGTGATTACGCCAGATCCTGGGTTAGCACCAGGCACGTGCACAGATAAAAGCTAGGTGGTGCTAGAGCACCTGCCCTTTGTCCTCAGGAGAAATTGTGCCCTTTTTTGACTGATGTCTTTTTTTATATGTTTGTTTTGTGGCACATGGACATCATGACATAGCTCGATTTTATATAATTTTATATATAAATGTATTTATTATGACCAAAAATTTGTCTACATCGTGTCTTTCTGACTCTCAGTTCCTTCTGCAGTAGGCACAGCGCCCATCCCCCCCCTCCCTCTCCCAGAGCCCACGTACAGCTGAAAGCAATTAGTGTGTGAGTGAGAGGGAGAGTAAGCCAGTGACGTGCAGTCAGGTGAGGCAGGGTAGGCAGTGCCTCCCCTAGACCAATCGAAAAAATATAAGATTTTTAAAAAATAATTCTGATTGCCAATTTTTCTATATTTTGAAATATTAAAGGGAAATGTGTTGTGTAACCATTTATTGAAAACCTATATTTAGTCATATTAATGCTAAAGAGAGTAATGTATAATTTGTATATAGCACAAAATTGGGTTGTAATATATACGACTCAAATCTATATCAATGAGCACACAAACACCTAAAAAAAGAAAAGCGTGTCCGAAAGACACAGTACGCGGACCGGCGTTGGCAGAGCTGAAGGTCTTCCACGCCAGCTTTCCTTCAAAGGACCTAAAATAAAT
>CP045895.1:27066752-27085539 GCA_013387185.1 Caligus rogercresseyi
CCGGTGACTAATCAGTCCGTGGAGTCTTAAGCTTTTGGAATCGTCGTTGAGAAACTTAATTTCATCTCTTTTAGTAGTATAAAACTGTGTAAAGTGTGAATACATAGGTACAAATATTATTGTTTACATTAGGAGTGTTCCTCCATCTCTTAGTACTCCTTGTCGAAATACTACAATACTAAGAAAGGAGCCATATCTTCTCTGTTCACCAATAAATCAATGGAGAATAAAGATGAAAGGAACTGCAACTTCTGTTGGAAAGAAACGGAAACATCTTGCCATTATTTATAAATGTACAAAAATTATGCATGTTATAAGTATGACTTCGGAGCGTATCAAAAATGAATTCCAAACTTCAATCTCCCTGTATGAATGATTGGTGATGTTATTCCCCTCAAAATATTTTTTTTATAAGATTGAGATGATAATTACCAAAATCTTACTCTTCATCTACACGATACGGTCTACAAACAGCAGGACCCCTACTGGTCTCGATACTTTGATCGACAAGGAACTATTCTTCTAAGAAACTTGAGTGAAAAGGGATTTTAGTCAATTCTAGTGACCAACCTTCTCCCTAGACATGTTATTTTTGCCCACTTTCGTTTTGTACATTGTTATTATTATAAAGTATATAATTTATATTTTATTAAGCGTATTATAATCTGTTTCATATCTTTTGACAGTTGTTCTCCCTCATCTCTACTAATGTTTTTTACTAGAAAAAACTATAAATTGTTTCGTCCAAGATGTGAAAAAAATAAAGGAGCTACATCTACCCGTTAGAATAGCAAGTACTGTGGAAGAAAACTAGAAGAGGACCAAATTGAGACTTGGAAGTAGAAGAACAAAAGAGACGTAAGTTGAGCATCAAATAACTTCCTCAGAACCCGACCAAGACAAAGAAAAATGAACGTTCACCAAGGAACTACGACCTATAAATGGTAGCCTAAAGGAAGCCACACTGAGGGAAGACTGAAAGCTAGTTTTAAGAAACGACAGCTAACAATATATAAACGTAAAAAGCCCTACTAAAAGTTAACAAAAAATTCAAGTGATAGGTTACACTGAAGCCCAATAGAAGAACCAAACAAAAAATCACGTAAAAACAGTCCAGAGACCAGGGCTGTGATTGAACAGAAAAACGAAAACCATTCGCAAACGCACGTTCAATCGAACGCCTGAACGGGATATAAATGAACGGACGAACGAACGGATAAATATTTTTTTGCGTTAGTCCGTTAAGTTCATATTGCTTTAAGTTGTGGACGTTTTTTTAATAAAAGAAGTTCAATCAATGTTTATATGTAACTTCAAAAAAAGTGCTATTAAAATTCCTGCGAGTTATTCTAGGATAAAAGTGTAGACGTTTTTGAATGGAATTTTTCAAATACGAAATAATAAATATTTTGTCAACCGACGGACGAACACCAAAAACGAATGGACGGACCCCTAAACGGAAATTTCTTCAAATCGAACAGGCGAACGGACGATCGCTAAAGTTGCGAACGCCCACAAGCTGCCAGTGACCAAACAAATGACCACAAGCTTTCCTGATGGATTTACGAACGTCAAGAATAGACTTCTTGGTGAAGAGGAAAATAGCTCCTTGGAGCCTAGATTGATGGAAGAACCAAATGGACCCGTGTTTGGTATGTTTTTTAATATTATATATGTAATTATGTGGGTATTTAAACCTCTAACTATCTCTCTTAAAAACTTGAAGCCTTCTAATATTAGTATTATTACCTCCACCGAAGGAGGTATTGTTTTCACTGGCGTTGGTTTGTTATTTTGTTGGTTCGTTTGTCAGCAGGATAACTCAAAAAGTGCGGAACGGATTCGGATAAAAAACTTTGTGGAGTTGTTGGAAATGCCAAAAGAACAAGTGATTAAATTTTGGCATCTGTGAGTGCTTATTTAAGATGCAAAATGAGCTAAATACTAAAAATATTAATAATGCAATGGGGTCTCTATTCAGGGAGTAGGAAAGAACAAACGCTTAAAAAATATTAATTGACGTAATATTGTTCATTTATCAGCTAAGGACTACGTCACTGGGTGCTTAAATTCTTTCTCTTCCGTCTTCCTCTTAATATTAATAATAAATAAAATAATACTAATATTAAGAGCATGATGGAGAAAAGAAAGGAGTTTAAACATACAGTGACGTATTTCTGAATTGACGAATAACTAGTATGACGTCAATAGATGTTTTTAGGATGGCTCTCTCCTCACTCATTATTCACCAAACACAACCTACGTATGTAGACATATATGGTTGGATTGTATCCGTTAAGTGATTCATTTGGTGGGGATCGGTGGAGGTTTGCACTCTCTGAGTGTATACATGCTCTAGTTATGGCCAATGAAAACTCAATTTTAAAGTATTATAAACGGAAAAGAGTCGTTGATAACCTTTTAACGCACAATTTGATTTGGTCCAAATGAGTATAACTGTTTTTAGTTCCATCCAAGAAAAAAATCACCAATAGAGAGACATCCTTATTGCATTTAAAAAAAAAAACCTCGAGTTAAATCAAAAGATATAAATGAAAATTTTATTGTTTTATAATGTAAGTTTGGTGATTGCTCATAAGAATAGTGTCAATATATGGTCCTAACAAAGACAATCCTCAATTTTTCGAGTTAGTTGATAATCAATTTTTATCCGTTCCACACAAAGGTAACAATGAGCTTGTTTTATTAGGTTACTTTAACTTAGTTTTATACCAAAGTAAAGACACAATGGGATACAGGAACGAAAATACTCCAAAACAAAACAAAGATTTTTATAGAAATATTAATAAAAATATGCCTTGGAGACGCGTTACAATATTTTCTCTCACGCCCGATCACACTTTTCTCATCAAAATAAAATAGTGTTTCAAAAATCGATAGATTGGATTACATCTTTGTCAGTAGGGTTAATGGTCAATATTGTGATTGCATGAGTATAAAAGAGACAATCAGACCATTGCCTTTATTGGCAACGTCCAGTATGCCATTGTTCATGAAACGTTATTGGAAACAAAATATCAACTTTTAGAAAACGATTCACCCCACCCAAAAGTCACTGAAATCATAAAACATATCCGGATAGGGCTACTCGCGAGGAAAATAGAATCAGCTTCACATGCTCTCAAACTATTCTTGACTCATCTAGAAGGGAATACAATAAATTAGGGGTGAGGAGAAGTCAGAAAGGGAAAAATAAAATTGACGAATTAAACAGCAAAGGCAGTTTTTTTGGGTACGGTTACTTTGATCTCCTACTGAGCTAGAAACAAAGAGAAACCACACTTCAACACGGCCATCGTGCTAACATTCCTCACAAACTCTCTATTATTGTACTATTATAGAAGGATCTGATCCGCGAGTCCCTTGGAACATATTCATGAGCCGAGTCAGGCTAGGAGCGACCACATTGATGAAGGAGCTCCCAACGTCTCGTCTCCTCCTCCGATCTTGAGGAGGAGGATGAGACGAGACGGGGCAAATATAATGACGGAATCATGCCACCCGTCCATTCCCATTCGAGAATTTGATCCCAAGCAATGATGAATCAATGTAAACAATAACAATATAACAAGGCAGGAGCACTCTGGATGACGAATACTTTTTCCTTCTTCTTCTATAATAAGTACAATAATAGAGAGGTTTGGGAGGAATATTAGCATGATGGCCGTGTTGAAGTGTGGTTTCTCTTTGTTTCTAGCTCAGGCAGGAGATCAAAGTAAACCGTACCCGTTTTTTTCTAACAAGCATTCTTCTATTCCCACGGAAGGCTGTCTTATTAGGAGTGGCCTTAGTGGAATATGTAACGCTTGAGTTTTTTGAAAGGAACCAAAAAGAAAAAAGCAACATTAACTTCTAATAGATTTGAGTAGGTCGGAATTAAATTGCAAAAAGGCTATTACAGAAGAAAATTCAAACTTTATAAAACCGATATCAATGCCATGATTGCCATTCATGGGATATAACTCAGTACAAAGCTGTTTTGTGCATTGGGATGATTAATGAAAATCTAAATTTCATAAGGAGTGTGTGCAAAAAAATGTGATTTTTTCGACTAAGCACCAATCAATATTCAACTATTAAACAACGGTTTATTGCACAAGAAAAAATAAGAGAAGATGATGGAGCAACTTCGGTGTCTGCAGTTTTTATCCAGACGAGGGCTCGCAAATAGAGGGCATACTAATAGGGAGAGTAGCTTTCAAAATAGTTGAACTAGTAGCTGAAAGAAACTATGAGATATAAACATATGGAAAGCTTATTACGTTCAATTACGAGCGAAACATCGTTCAGCTGTGTTCTGGACACAATGACGTATTTCTTTGAAGAATCCATAGAGATATAAAGATATAGAGAGCTTATTCCCTCGAATAGCAGAGAAACATCGTTCAGCTGTATTTGGGACACAATGACGTATTTCTCTGAAGAATCCAATAAGCTCTCTAAGTCTTTATATCTCTTGAAAGAAACCACGACTCTGAAAAGCTTTATGCTAACCGATGAATATGCATCCCACCAAACCATCAACTCATAAATGTGATGTACTGCAGTATTTCAACATTCTCGTTAACAGAAAGAACCTGCAAAACAATACGCGATTATTGTGAATGGAACCCGTGATATTGCAGGGCGTGAAAAACTATTTCTATCTGTCCGATGGCTATCTGCTGACTATGTTGTTCATGCGGATTTATTAGTATGAGTGTCCTAAAACTGATGCAGAGTCAATAACCCTCGCAATCAAGGACATAACTACTGAGATGCGTCTAAGCATAAAAGGGGTGGGGGCAAACTTATGGTGAAACCTCTGTTCTTCACGGACAAATGTCAGGTGTGGCTAAACGGATCAAAGACAATCATCCAAAAGTACTCTCAATACACTGCATTAATCACAGTTTATATCTTATACTTCAAAAAGCTGCTTTAATGTACATCATTTTGCGTGGTGCCTCAGTGAAGTTCATGAGATACGTGGAATAATCACCGAAACGACTTGCCATATTTACCACCATCAGTGCAACATCTCCTTCTGCACTGATGGCCTCAAACCGATCTGCCCCACTCACTGTGCAGCCAGAACCAGTGCAATAAAGTTTTTCCTGAACAATTATGGCGGGGTAAACGAGACTCTGGATGAATAATCCGTAAGGGGAAACACGGAGGCCTGCAAAAAAGCACCAAGGTTTCAGGCACTTATGACACAATTCAGTGTTTTATGGGATGGAAAGTGTCTCTAAAATATTTTCTTCAGCAGAGGAGGTGGCTCGAGTGCTCCAGTCCACAGACATCTCACCAGGGACAGTTCAATCAACAGTGCAAATGCTCAAAATGCCCCACTTGTTGAAATGAATCCGGCGCACCTGACATAACCCCTTTTTACAACCGGAATCCTAAATGCCTCCAAATACGGAATGTCTTCTCTATATATATTAAATTATTTAAAATAATGTTCTTCAAATGAAATTCTTTTGAAACTTATCGATTAGTTATTAAATAGTATGTGGTTTAATTTTGGACCTTTAACCAGTGATAATCATACAGTCTTCACAATATCGACATTATAATCCTCGATTCAAGAAAAATGGCTTCTCTTTACTTGAAAATCCAAAATGCTGTAATTTGGGCAATGAGCTTTAATGCAGGTGTAGAGAATGAAATCCAGGATTCGCAAGAATCGGAGGATGAAGAGGGACTTGACTCCTTTTGATCGTCTTTCCAATCTTATAAAGCGACAAATAAGTTCAGTGTTCCCACCGAGATGACGCAATGGACGATGATATTCAGTCTGCGAAAAAGTCTATTCTCCAATACTGGACCAATGAAGTATTTATTACTTATCCGAGGCTATTCAATGGTACAAATCAGTTGCTGCGATTCAATCGACATCTGTAGAATCGGAGCGAACTTTTCATGTGCGAGTCATGTCATCACGAAGAAAAAAACCGCCTCACCGGTGAGAAGCTTATCTTCTTGAAAAAAAAATATTTGAATATTTTCCTTCTTTTTAAAAGGTATTATTCGTCATATTTTTCCGAACAGTAATGAAGTATTCTAAGATATATATATATAATATAGATATATATATATATATATATATATATATTATATATATATATATATTATATATATATATATATGTATATATATATATATATATATAATATATATATTTAGTATATATATATATATATATATATATATATATATATATTATATATATATATATATACCTATATATGAATAATAATAATATAAGTGAAAAGAGATAAATCACCGACTAAGCCTTCAGGAAATCAAAAGAATACCGCTGGAAGATACAACTACTTCAAATCTAAATTGTGATGGCCATGCAAAGGAGGAAAAGTAGCAAATCGTA
This sequence comes from Caligus rogercresseyi, assembly GCA_013387185.1. Taxonomy (NCBI): domain Eukaryota; kingdom Metazoa; phylum Arthropoda; class Copepoda; order Siphonostomatoida; family Caligidae; genus Caligus; species Caligus rogercresseyi. The sequence goes on from CP045895.1 coordinate 27,073,147, forward strand.
AGAAACATTTCTACATGAGCAAAATATAAAAGACTATATGTATGTATTTGCTTATTATTTTAATAGTTTCATTTAAGTAATGTACATGTATTTTATATCAATATTTCAACTCAAAAATACTTTATTTTACAGAAAAGAACGAGATATGGGCCATTCAAATAATGAAAGCAACCGATAAAAAAAAGGAAAATTGCTTTCAAACTGAGTTTTTTTATTTAGATTTGGCCTAATAGAATAAGGGTTTATAATTCACTTATACTTCCAACTATGATTAACCTTCTAAGGATAGCACCTTCTGACGCCAAGCTAACAGAAACTATAGAGGAGATATGTCTTCTTTTGTATTAAAGAAAATAATTCAAGCATTAATTACCTGGAAGATAATTACCCAAAAAGGTACGGAGGACTTAGCATTTTACCTATAAAGATATGAGGAAAATATCTTATTCTCCTGGTCAAGAGATTAGTAAACGAAGACTCTTCACGAGTGAGGAAAATTATGAAAAACTTGAGAATAATGCAAATTGTGTGTGTTATAAATGGAAAAGGAATGGACCCATGAAAGAAATTGGGTCACTGAAATCAATAAATTCTTCTGATCCAGCGTCGCAACAACAGCAGAACTTATATTGAATAAGTATTTCATATTAAGAGTGAAGAGATTTTAATTCAAAGATCACGTGTGGATTATTTCTTTGCCTCAGAAGAATTAATTCCTTTAGTCCCTAGCTACCAATGAGTACCTGCATTTATATCAAACCACAACACTATAATCCTTGACCTCTCCTTCTATGGTTGGGATTTAAGAAACAATTGAAGTTAACCCATTACTTCCATTGCGTACTTTAAAGTACGCGTTATAATCTGATTTTGTGGTATTATGCTGTTCAAATACTTTATCTTAGAAGCTTATTTTATAAATAAAATAGATAAATTTACGTGTTAATAACATACATTATTTTATTTCATTGTACCGAAAATTGATTCAGTTTGTTATAAATAGTCAAAGAATAAAGTCAATATTTCAAAATGAAAAAATCTGTGCTCCCATTAAGTTCAACCATTAAAAAACGTAAGTATTGCCACATTTTTTATATTTTTTCTTTTTAGATATAGTTCCAAACTTTTTTCTCAATGAAAAAAAATGTCGTAATTGTAGTTTTTTGTGTTCAAAATTATATTATAGATTTTGAACGTACTTTAAAGTACGCGATGGAAGATGACCTGAAAATTTGTGTTTGTTTATTATACATATTATATCGTTATATTTTTTTTTTGGACATTCAGAACTTCTGGACTTAGCACAATTGAAATTTTGGATCTACTTGAAGACTACCCTCCAAACAATCCAACGGATATTGTGATTTTCCTTCCTCTTGAGACAAACGATTTAAGTGATGAGGACGATGAAGTGGAAGAAATTTGTGGAGTCGTCGATGTAAATTCGGTTGCTAAGAAAATTCTTTGTCAGCTAGCAGAACTGCAAAGTTAATGAAGATGATGAAGACGAAGAATCTGATGATGCTTACGAACCATTTAATTCTACTGGAACTATAAAAAGAAGAAAAAAAATCCTCAAAATCTTTGAAGGACCAATTACTTCGTGTTAAAAACTCAGATAGGATACAATCCACAAAAAAATCAGATTGGTTCGAAGATTAAATTCGATTCAAACCTTCATTCAAATCTTGAAAATATTCCCGTAGACTTAGATGAGCTAATGAATACTTTTGATTATCTTAAGCTTTTTATTACGGACGAAATATGTGATAATATATTGAACGAAACGAAAAAAAGTGGCAATGAAAAAACAATGACATCGATTTTGCTCTCTCTATAGACATCAATATGATGTCATGCTTGTGCCTTTTTGAGTGGCTATATACAGCATCTTCCAAATAATGTATTGGAAACGAGGGAAGATACATGCGACAACTTTGGAAAAAATGTATCTCCAGATCGAACTATGAAAAACTAATACGATACACTTCGAAAGTATTCCAAATCCTAAAAATCCATTTTGGAAAATACAACCTTTGATGGACGGCATAAATCAAACTGCAAAAATGGATGTTCAAAGAACTGAGCATATTTCGATCGATGAGTCAATGGTGAAATTTTTTGGACCTCATCCCCTCATACAATTTTGCGTGGAAAAACAGTATGCTTCGGTTTCAAGATCTGGTGTGCATGTACTCCATTTGGAGAGCTCCTCTATTGTCTTCCCTATTGGGGAAATACAAAGATTACACCAAGAGGACATGGACAGGGTCCAGATGTGGTCGTTGAAATGGTAGAGCAACTTGGTCTAAAACAAGGCCATAGATTGTTTGTGATAATATATTACTTCTCTTGACCTTATGGATTATTTGGGATCTAAAGGCCTTGGAATAGTTGGAACAATGACGCAAAAAAAATATGAATCTACCAACACAAAAATCAATGAACAAGGCGAACAAAGGTTTTATGAAATATGTCTATATTGACAATTATTTGTGCGTTACAGCGTGGAAAGATTCAGGGTCAGTTTTCATAGGGTCAAACTTTTTGGATTCAGACCTAATTGGATATGTGAACAATACAATCGAGAACAACCAGACCCGGCAGCAGGCCAAGGCTTTTTTTGGGGGGGGCCTACAGTTGTTATGGGGGGTACAGTTGGCACATTCATAAAATTGAGCCCACGTCACTCAGTGGGTGGGCGGGCCTACATCGCTCGGTGGGCGGGCCTGACCCCCCCCAGGCCCGGCCATCCCGCCGGGCCTGACAACGGAAGAAGATACCCAGAGCATGCTCTAGTTCATCTATCGTTTAGAGTCAAAATATGGGTGGAGTTGGCTTACTGGATAACTCAGTCTCAAATTATAGAATTACTTTGCGGACTAAAAAATGGCATTGGGCATTATACAACTGGTTTCTGAATGTCCAAATGGTGCAGGCCTGGCGCCTCTATAGACGAGTTGGGAAAGCTAAAAATATAAGGAAAAGGAAAGCAAGCAAAAGAGATCCTTTTTTCGCTGCTAAAGATGTGATGTGGGTCTTCACCCACAATGCTTGACGGACTACCACACAAAAAGTAAATGAAAATAAATATTTTTTCATAGGTATTTGCGTAAGTTTATAAGCATATAATTTGTAAGAATTGTATATAAATGAAATATTTATTTTGATATGCTTAGTTTCTGAATAAAAGTAAAACAGAGAAAGAAAACATTTTTTCTTAATTCTTCCATCACGTACTTTAAAGTACGCGGCCATTGCTAAGCTCTGAGGGGCGGTAGAGAAAAAAAATATCAATATTATCCATATTTATACTAAAAGGAATAACATATCAAATTTTCAGCGAAAAAAAAAATAATTTTAAAGGGGTCTTGGAAGTAATGGGTTAAACACAATCCTCATTGAGCACAAGGACCCTTATACGAAGGTGATAGTATCATAACGGATATAGCTTTCAAACTTGAAAATAGAACAATAAAGTCCCCTCTTCTCATGCGTTAAACTAGTATTGGATTGCTCTAGACACGAATATATAAAATTGGCAGTCAGATTGATTGAGGAAGGGAAAGCTAAATATATAAATTTGTTTATGCTAACGAATATGGAATAGAAGACATAACAAAAGAAGAGCATATACGTGTATACAAACAAATTCTTTAACAAGGCCACATGGTTAAAGCAATCCTTCCTTTAATACCTAAAGAACAAATTATAATTTGTTCTTTAGGTTCTTTATATTATCATTGTAGAAGAAATCAGGATGTTTAATGACTGCAAGACTGGAGCAGGATGTATAGTCATAACATTCAAGGCTCAACTAAATATATTGGACAGGTTTACTAACATAAAGAGGTACATATTGCTGAAAAATGGTTTTTTTTGTCTATATGGTTCGATAGAATTGCATCCGACAGGATAAAAATAAGCATTATAGCATTAAAATTAGTCTATCGAACCTAAGATCTCAAAAGATGGGCGATTTACCATCATCAAGGGTGGATATTGGTCCACCTTTTTCTCATACGGGGATAGACTATGCAGGCCCAGTCAATGTTTTTTCTTCAAGGCATTCAAGAGTTGCTCAGAAGGCATATATTTGTCTTTTTACGGATCTTTCCACTCTCGCAATCCATCTGGAGCTGGCAAGAGTTTAAGTACTCAAGACTTTTTGGGTGCCTTTCGAAGATTCGTTTGTCATCGTGGAATCCGAGCGTCATATGGAGCGACCACGGCCGGAATTTTGTTGGCTCAGCAAACATTCTCGCAAAGTTCTTGCAAAAGGAAAAGGGTATATTTTTTGAATGGTCATCAAAGCAAGGAATTCAATGGAAATTCATTCCTCCACGAGCTCCTAATCAAGGTGGAGCGTGGGAATCGATGATAAATTGACGAAGAATATTTTGTTACGGCAGTTTAGAAATGTAAAATTTAGTGAAGAACAGCTTGGTACTGCTTAAACCGAAGTTGAGGCCGTGATCAATAGTAGGCCACTGATTCCATTATCTCCGGAAGTCTCTGAGCAAGTGTTGACGCCGTCAATGCTTCTGACAGGTTTTAATGTAACCAGCCTTCCTGATCCCTTCGTTGAATGTCATTATGCTCCTGCATCTAGATGGAGGAAATTGATCATATATTAAAATACGTTCGAAAAAGGTGGATGAGTGAATATGTCCTGGATCTACAAAGACGTCAAAAATGGAGACATCCGAGGCGCAATTTGCGGATTGACGATGTTGTCGTCATTGTTGATGAAATTCAAGGGAGAGCTGATTGGCCCCTTGGAAGAATCATAGAAGTTTTTTCAGGCCCAGATAATCTCGTAAGAAACGTTAAAATTAAATTGTCAAACGGCAAAGTCTTTATGCGACCCACATGCAAGGTGGCACTCATCTCGCCAACTGAATCGTAGGTTTAATCTGATTGATTTTTTTGATGATCCAGATGGATCATGGTGGGGGAGTATGGTGATTTCATTAAAGAGTATTGATGGAGTGAGGGGTGCGGGGATCGGGGAGGATTTCTTAATCTGTGTACTTTGTTGTTTTTGTTGTTTGTGTTAATATATTTTTCCCTTTTTTGATCACTTTTGTTGTGTGTGTTGGGAGGTGAAGACCTCGTGTTTCACTTCTGTTATTATTGTTGTGTGTTGATAAAAAAAGGGCAGTGATCCTAAGTAAATAAAGTTAAATATAATATATACAGTCCACTATTCAATTGGTTAAAGGTCCGTCCCTGCCAATAAAAGGGAAAGAGATTCACGTGGATTCTATACAGAAATATTAAAAGAGCTCAGAAAACCATCGACTACTTAGTAACAAACACCTCTGAAATATATATAGAAGCCTAAAATGACACTCTCCGAATTCGGTGACGTAATAGGTGAGCAATGAAAATAAAAAGGAGGGAGCGATAACGCAAGTCTCCAAATCGAAAGGTTCCAATGACTGAAAACTAATCCTCAAAAAACGACCTACCTTTAGGAGAAGAAACTGAAAGGAAGTAGAAACGCCAAGAGGATAGTCAAAGCCCTGAAAATAAATGGGACGAGAGCGGGAACAGGTAAAGGGATATGAATTAAACTCTCCCCCGAAAGCGCTCGGGATGTCCAGATTCTCATAAGAATATCCATAACTCGAAACCTAAAGTGGGGCATGTTGCCAGGATTTCAACCACGTACCTTGGTACAAAATATACAGGGGTATAATATGTAAAAATACAAAGGCCTTACCAGCGATTATTTGCAAGTCTCAGAAAAGTTTTATACCGGGTCGCCGTATGGAGGATGTAACTCAAGGAATAATATAATCCGGACACGAATGTTTAACGGTAATACCAATAGATTTTACAAACCACAAAAGCTATGACGCCTCTTTCATCATCATTGTCGAGTCGCGGGTCACTTCAGTTATAATAACTGATATAATATTACATAGATGATATGAAACGAATATTTTTCTCTGTCTCGTACTTACATATGAAATCTACAAATGTACATAGGCCCAAATCAAAGTGAACCCAATTATTTTACTACAAAATACAGTTTATTTTGTTTAAATTCAAAAGCCCCACCCCCTCCCACTCTATCAGAACATTGTACCCAAATTTAAAATAAATTATAATGGCGTTTAATTGAAAATACAACCAGTTTTAATTATAATGTCTCTCAGCATGAACAATGATAAGTTCCTTCTTATACTCAATTTTAATAATCAAAATGAATACTTTAAAAAGAAATAATAATAACTTACTATTTATTTAAAAAGTTTTTTTTAAACAATCCAATATACAAAGAAAAAAACGAATAATCAAAGAAGGAATTACAACTGAAGAATTAAGTGTCCAATTAAAATAGAATATTTAGCAATACAAATTTAAGTTGAAAGATAAACTACGTATTTGTTTAATTATTATAACGCAATAGTTTATAAAAATGGACGTAATTATATATACGATGCATCCTTACTTCCGAGGATAAAGCAGAGTTGGATTTTATAAAGAAATTTAATAAAATAATGACTGGAAAGCTCAGATTTAAGATACGGCCAACGAAACTTCTACCGGCTATGATACCGCTAGGAGGGGAAAAGGTGGAATTAATATCGAGCTATCAACAAAAACAGTGCTACAATTGTTTTAAAAGTGGCCACATCAGAGGAAACTGCCCATCTAGGGGGAAAAAATCACTACGTGAATATGAGACAGAATTCTGTGAGGCCTTAGGCCTACCTAGGCGAATCGTGAGTGAAATGAACTCGTGGCAGGGGGACGAGGAGGACGATGAGGAGATCATGCCGGAAGTGATTAAAGGATCTGAAATGTCAACTTCTGTGATAGAAGAGAGTAACGAAACAGATGAAACTCAAAGTCTGTTATTGAGAATGTGGATATTGTTCCACCCAATGATACCAACGTTGAAGGAAACGCATTGACAGAAAGGAAAGAGGTACTTTAAGAGAAGACTGGAAAATGGTTTTAAGAAAACGACCTGAAAATAAGGAACCGAAATCATACATACCGGGGGAGGAGAAGAATACTTCGAAGAGGCCATTATCCTCTCCAGAGAATAATAAGGAAGATAAAAGGACACGGGAAAAAGCGGACAATACAGTCTGATTACAACGTTCAAATTGTGAGGTTTATTACTGTGTCAAACGATGAGGATAATAGACAAGATTTCCCCGAGTCCACCTACGGTTTTTCCTACGAACGTTGGATTGGAAATTTTGCCACTATTTCGACTCCTTCAAGCCGCTATAATTGCCTATGTAAGTTACATTGAGATTAAAACTCCTTGTCCCCTTCTTTAGTCAAACATGACAACCCCTAATCTTAAATTAATATCTGCAAACGTAAACTCTATTAGTGACCCGGAAAAAAGGAAAAAAGATTTTAACCATTTTTTATCTTTTAATCCAGATATTTTATCCTTGTGTGACACACGCTTGAGGGAGATAGATAACAAAGAACACCATTATAACGGATACGAGATATTTTATGTCCCGGCTGTTAAAAACTTTCCAATCATCCGTCGAGAGGGATTTTAATTTTGGTAAAATGTAAGTTAAAACCAAAACACCTAATGGGTGACGTGGGGGGTAACTATTCTGCAATATCATTTGACTGGGGAGGTAAAATTATTAAAATAGTGTCCGTTTACGGACCAAATAGAGATGACCCTAAATTTATAAATCTTTTAACTCCTTTTTTTATCCGATGGGGAAGCCAAACAAGAATCTTACATATTTATGGGGGATTTCAATATAGCAATAAACCAAAAAAGAGACACATTAAACTACAAAAGTATAAATAATGCACAAGCAAAGAAGGAGTTATCAAGACTAATGAAGCAAAACAAATTAAAAGATGCTGCTTTAAAATTTGATTCATGCCCTGAACATACCTTCCATGTAAAGAAGGGGAATGAGTTTGTGAAGAGCTCTAGACTTGACTACTTTTTTATGACTGATGAACTTTTACCATACGTTATGATTATTATCAAGCATTACTTCCTTTTATGTCTGACCATAAAGCTATTAATCTCTCCTTATCTCACCAAAGGAATTATTTTAGACAACAGTGGCATCTAAATACGTGCTTACTGGAAGATGCAGCTACACACGATAAAATATATAACCTTATCGTAGATGTTTTGTCCAGATTATCAAACAAACAAATAAGGTCTCCTTCATTTGCGTTAAAATCAATTTTAATTAGTTCAAAAAAAGAATATATAAAACTTGGAGTTCGATTAGCTGACGAGAGGAAAATAAAACATACAAAACTGGTAGAGGAAGTGGAAAATGGAAATAAACCCGTGTCTTCAGACGAAGAATCAGAAAAAATTATCCATACTCTCTCTCAGGGACACCTAATCAGGTCAGGCTGCAAATCGATTTCAAAGGAACAAGTACTATATAAAAGAATTAAGAAAATAGAAGAAAATTCTAGGTCTAAAAGAGATTTAAAAGTTATAGTAAACAAAGACAATGAGATCATCTCTGAACCAACAAAAATCTGCGAAGCTATAACCAAGCACTTTAGAGATATTTTTACCTGCAATGACTGCAATCCAAAGTCTTCTAGGCGTTGTATGAAATGCCTTTTTAATTCTGCTGATTTTGTAAATAAAATTCAAGATGAAAATATTAAAAATATTACAAAAATCAAAAAATGTGACAAGGATCTTTTAGAAAAAGATATCCAGTACGGAGAAATACAAGAATATATCTTGAATTATAAGAAATCAAATAAATCACCGGGCCCAGACGGATTCCCGATAGAATTCTACAAGAAATACTGTGCTCTATTGTCACCATTACTACAAAAGGTGTTTAGAGAGGCGGAGCTCAAAGGCTACTTTGAACATCATATTTCAATAGGCAAGCTCACAATTATCCCAAAAGCAGACAGGGACCCCAGAAAAGTAGAAAATTATCGGCCTTTAACAATGTTAAATAGTGCTTTTAAAATCCATAGTGGAATTTTGGCTGAGAGGTTAAAAAAGTTGCCCCTAAACTTCTTCACGTTTCTCAGAAAGGTTTTGTACCCGGAAGAGTATGGAAGATGTGTGTAGGGGTATAAATGATTCAATTGCAGAGGTTAAAAAGCAACAAAGTTGTTTTGCAATCGTTGCAATAGATTTTCAAAAAGCTTTTGACACCATATCGCATGAGTGGATTGTGAAATGCCTTAAGTCACACGGCTTAGGGGAAAACATAATCCGGAGGATAGCAGTGAGTCTTTGTAGTGTTCAAAATTATTATGGGAGAAAAAAACAACACTTTTCAAATAGATAGAGGATGCCGCCAAGGTGATCCCGTATCTCCAATTTTATTCGCCTTTGCAATCAACCCCCTTATAGAGAGCATTCAGGCAAACGAAAATATTAGGGGTATAAAGATAGGAGAAAAGGAGAAAAAAGTTGAAGCCTTTGCAGATGATATGAGTATTCTCTTGTCTGGAAATAAAAAAGTTATTGAAACATCTTTTAATGAGGTTTTAAACATACTAAAAAGTAACGGGAAAAGCTCCGGCCTTTATATAATTTTAATAAATCCAATATTTTAGCCAATTTTAAAATACCGTTTGATTTGAATGGTTTAAAAACATGTCATTTGATAAAAGTTCTTGGTTCTTTTATATCCTTAGACATGAGTCACACAGAGGAAAATTGTAGATTAATTTTAAATAAAATTGAGAAATCGACAGGTTTCTTTTCATTTTTGTTAAAAAATAATATTCCAGCAAGAATAAAGGTATGGAATTCTATTATTCTCCCCCAAACCACCCACATTTTGAAACAAACGTCTTTGTCAAGCTCCATATGTAGGGACGTCCAAGAAATATGTAAGAAATTTATCATGCCAGATAGTAATAATAGAACAATTACTTGGAAAAGAATAACTACACCCTGCAAAATGGGCGGTCTTGGGCTAATAATTTTTGAGGATTTCTGGAAGACAATAGTTTTTACGTGGTTTAAGCGAATCCTTGAAGATTCAACAGTTTGGAACGATATTTTAAAAAATAAAATGAACGTCGATATCAGCAATGAATTAGTGGAGGTTAAGGAAATGGTCCCAGTAATATTTTAGAAGAATCTACCAAAATAAGTCCATTCTGGGAGGAAAATTTTGAGGTGAATAAGGAATTATCATACAAAGCATTGGAAAGAATGGGGTGGCAAGAACCAGTTAAGGAGAACAAACGCTTATGCTTTATGTCTTGCACATCAATAAAGAAAAATATTGAGTTTTTGGGAGAGATTTTTAATAAAGAAAACAACTTCACATTAAATGAAATTTTAGAGAGAGAAAGAATTTTAACTAAAATACGTTTTAAAAAGAGAATTATAGGGCCAAGGGATAGCTTTTACAATTTTTTAAGTCATTTGAGGAATGCAGAATTGAGGGCATCTCTAATTGATAAGTCCAACAAAGACAATTATTTTAACCAAATAAAAAGGAAGAAGGAAGAGTATGGTATAATGGCTTCAGTTCCCAAGATTTTAAATTGTCTCAGAGCCAATAATCTTACCTTTGAACTCTACTGGCTCAAATACAGAATAGTTACCAATACACTTCCGTTGGGTAGTATATTTGGCAGGACGCCAGATGAAAGAATGTGTTTTTTCTGCAAGTCGTCTCTTGAAAAGTCAAGACATTTTTTACTTGAATGTCCTATTGTGGTAAAATTTCTGGATCTTTTAAAAAATGAGTTTTTCGAAGATTTTAACTTGAGCTTGAGGTCTAAAGAATTTGTTTATATTTATATAGGCCCACACCAGAATGAAATAAATTTTATTGTTACAAGATTGCAATTTATTTTATATAAATTTAGATGTTCTAAATCCCCCCTCCCAGAAAATGTTGTCCCTATTTATAAAAATATGATTAAAATTTGTACACAAAATTAATAACTCTATTAAATGACATGATAAATTGAAATATATTTGTACCGATAGGTATATATAAAAAATAAAAGAATTGTACAACGAGAATTAAGTGTCCAATTAAAAATAGAATATTTAGCAATACAATTAAGTTGACAATAAATACGTATTTGTTTTAATTATTTATAACGCAATAGTTTATAGCAAATGGGACAGTAATTTATATTATAACATGCAGTTAATTGTGTAAAATAATATAAAATATTTTGCCCTTGTTTGGCAAAGTTTTTTTATAATTACTCTTTGTAAGTCTATTTTTTGTATCGTAACACAGTTTACCGTATGATTATTTCTATAATATATTATTCTCTAATAAAACAGTACAAATATCTAAATAAGGACAAAATAATGTGCAAAGTAGTAGTATAGTAGTAATTAATGGGGTTTGAGGCAATATACTTGCCTGCTGGTCTTTTGACGATTTAAACAAAAATAAAATCTTATTTCTTATGGTAAAATTATTTCCGGTAAAACATTTTCTTATCTAAATCTATTCTAAATTTATCCCATCTATCTTCTATTTATATCAGTGTCCCACTAAAACATTCTTGATATTAGAATTTGATTGAAGAAATTAACCATTTGTATATATAAAATGTAAGAAAGCTGGCTGTTATGGCAATAAAACCAAGCTTTGCTGATAACTCAACAGGGTATTAGCTCTGCTAAATGAAAGGAAAAAAAACCCTCAATCCAGAATACCTCTGCCATTTAACAAATAAAAGTCAACAATCTGGATGAAAAAAATAAATGTTTGTAAGACTTAATTAACAGCTAGCTTCATACTACAACATTAGCAAATACGAAGAACAAAAAATATATATAACAACATGGGCTGTTTATCAAAAATCGTATTTCAACAAAACTTTCATTTATTGGGAGCAATGTTTTGTTACCCTTAAGGACGATAGGTATTTACATAACCCAATATAAAATGCATCATATCTCACAGATACATTTTATCAAGTTAATAAAATTGTTTATAGGTGGCTTCTTATGATAAGAGAAAAATAAGGAATAATACTACCTGGTCAATAACGTCCCACCCCCTATAAGTCCATTTTTGCTTGTTATGGAGTCGAAAAATTGCATATAGAACAGTCATAGGTGTCATTTATTTTTTAAATATTTATTTCTTTGAACTTCTGAGATATATATACAAAATCTATTAATGTTGAGCTCATGTAAATAATTCTTTTTTTAGATATCTATTCGGCAAATCATTCCAATGGGTTTAAAATACCCCTTTGGCCAAACATTCTATGTTTTTCATTTCTTTTGCATTGCTAGGTTATCTTTTTTTATTTATCGTCTACTTAACCACGGATAAGATCTGGTATTACTTGAATGCCGGACAGCTGCCAACTTGGAAGAGCAAAATATTAGACTCTCTGATAATTATGAACCATCCCAAAGACTCCAACTACTTTGATGACGATGAA
>CP045895.1:27104702-27122726 GCA_013387185.1 Caligus rogercresseyi
CCACAATCCTTACATGGATGTTTAAAGCGTATGAGATCTGCAGATATATGCCATTTGCCATAATTTTGTGTCTCAACAGTTCCTATAAGTGACCTCAGAATTATAGTTCTCCACACACGGAAGTTTGAGGAGTTCAAAATACGTTTGATATATGTTCAAGCTTTCTTCAACGAATGGAAGAAGCCATTTTAAGATACTGAGTACCTGATAGCTGAGAGCAGCTCTTTATAAACGAAATAAAATCTGCCATCGTGAAAAGGGTTCACAGGATTCACATCATGTATTGATAGTATGCCATTTTTGTAGCCATTCTTCGAGGGCTTCCGGACACCTCAGTTTACTGATTTCCTCCCCTGAATTGCACCTGATTATATCAGTAATGCAACTTCCTTCAAATAGGGAAACATTTCACCATAAAATTATTTGGCAACTACCCCAAACCTGTGAAAAGAACTGGTTTGAGATTCGTTTGCTCAAACAAGAGCCAAGTGCAAATATCACTCAACGAAACCGATTTGCGCAACTCTAGATATTTTATAATTGAATATATTTAAATATAAATATACAATCATTCATTAATATTCATGTGCAATTAATTTTGTTTGTCTACTTAAATAGTTAATGCAATTTTAATGAAATCTTTTCGATATCTTCTGCCTCCCAGTATCATTTGTAATAAACAAATGATTTCAATACATATTAAACAAATAGATAAAATGAACTGCAAGGAGTTTTCTATTCAACTCCCAAGAATGTTGCAAACGTGAGACTATTTATGTTTCTCTTTTGAACTTCCGACCAACACAAAAACATTACAGCCAATGTATCTAAAAATCATATTGCAGTTATAAATATTGACATCTATAGAAATAATCTTTAAAATATGTTTTACACAAATATATATCATACACATTTAAGTTATTTTATTAGCTTCACCTTAAGAGCTTAATAAAATGTTTTAAATTAAGATAAATTCGACAAAAATACATACAAAATCAAAAGGATTTGTCAGAACCCCAAATATAAGATAACAAACGTGAAAGCCCAGGAAAAGTTTCGTCTTGAAAAATGTAATGTAGGTATATAATTAGATTGGTTCACTTCATTTATCAATCTTTAAAATACGAAGAAAAGCATTAAAATAAGTCATATGATGTAAACGATTTAAAAAATATCCACCATTTTGAGACCTTATTATAGATCGAAAGCTGTTTTAAAATTTAAGAGATTGTACCCCAATTGCTCATAATTTGATCATGTCAAATAGTGTTCTATATGAAAGCTTCTACAATTCATCTTGACACATAAATGCACATTTTCTCTTTGCATCTTTGCATGCACTTATTTACTTAAGAAGAATGTCAAGCTATCTATGTATTAAATGAACAATTTCTGCATTCACAAAATATGTTAGCCAAGACTGAACGTTGTGAAGGGCCTTTTCCGCCAGCATACAATATTATACAACATGAAATTAGCTCTTCTATTAGCATTACTTGAACTGATACTGTTGGTGCAAACTGAAATGAATCCTTATATATATATATAATTTACTAGTACACAATGTAAACATATAAACATAAAACGGCAGCATTAAATGCATGCTTGAAACAAGAAAAAAGTTTTAAAAAGAGTATGGTATGACTCTGAAATATTTATTAAAAATGGACAATTTGGTTTGTTTGTTTAACTCCCAGGTAAACCACACCCCACTGGAACTTAATCCGGTATCAGCCGGTGAAAGTTTACTTAGGAGCTAAGATCTTTATTTTTGAATAAATTATATTTACAGAAAATGTCGAATATTTTCAAGCATTGAGCTTCCATTGGTGTCGTCTTAGCTTTGGACTCCTCGGCGAGCTGGAACATCTCCTTTACGGTGCGAGCACAGTAAAAAAAATGGATCGGCGTTTCCTCCCCCTCCTTGCAGAGACGACATGTTGAAGTTTGTGTTTTCCTATCTTGAATAGGTGACTGTTAAGTCCAATATGGCTGCTAACAATGGCCACAATTTATTAAGAACGTTAATTTTTGGTGCCATATCTTTCTTTCACATGCAATATGTATGACGATACCTTTACTTTTAATGAGTGTTAGTTATTATTATAAAGTAATATGTATATATATATAATGTTCAATAAATATGTTTAATCTATTTGTAAGCATGAGGCTTGATTATATATATAATATAAATATATATATATAATATAATATATTCAATAAATAATATTTAACCTATTTGTAAGACATGAGACTTGATGATGACAGTGCTATCTAGCATGTCTATCTCGACGCAACTTACTAAATATAATTAAATAGTTGAAAATAAGAAATTATCGGTATATACAAAATAAAATTCATAGCAAAGAAAAAACTAAAGAACATACCAATTTTTCTGTCGGTTAAGTGAAAAGTTTTGGCTAGGTACTGATTGGTAAACTTTGATCATTGTGATCCATAATATCCTAGATTGGATGGATTGATTTTCGGCTTCTAGGTAAACTTATTTATGCCCTTACAGATATTAAAGAAATAATTCTTTCAACAACTGACTTTATTTAATGAAAATTATTTGTCAACTATTTGCTCACTTTTAAAGTATAGCTTTATTTAAATACTAAAAACATTCTTATCTTCAGGTCAAACAAAATAACGTTTTGTAAGTGATAAAGTGTATTAGGGTAAGAAAGTGTTTAATTTATTTCTACCTTTTTAGTTTTTCATAAATTTACTTTCAGAATATTATGTACTCCACCTTTAGATATGAGCTCAAAACGCAATTTAATTAAAGTAGAACCTATCAAGAACAACTGAGGATCTTTTTAAACAACATTATAGCAACTTAAAATAAATCTCAGAAATAGTATTATCTTAATAAAAAACAGCAGAAAATGATAGTTTCATCCATAATGGAAAAAACATAAAGACACACACACACAATTAATATGTTTTATTTGGGACGAGTTAATGTTACTTTTTGAGAAATAGGTGTAATTTACTTGGGAACTCAAATATCAAAATTATACTAATTTGATGAGTAAATATGGAAGCACTCTCCTCATATCGTCGTTCAAAATATTTAGGGATCTATTAGGGAATTTTTTCCATTATTCTTATTATAAAGAAATATATACTTTAATTCAGTTGTTACCATTAGCAACTTTTTTCAATTATAACGAAAAATAGAAAGATTATACACTAATAGATATATCTGATATATATTGCAAACTTTTGTTATATTTTTCCGGCTTAAGAACAAATACCACAACGGACATGTTTTCATGGATACTCCTTATCATTGTACGAGTAAAAGATATAATATTTATCGTATTTGTCGACGACTGGACGAAATTTCATTATGCATATTATTATACTCTGACATTGACAAGTTACGTACTGTTTTTTGATGTCAAGGTCTGTAAGTCCATTCCTATTTTCGAATTCTCCTCCATAACCCTTGACTTTGCGTTCATTCTTTGTAAATCTGATGGGTTATAAAACGATATTATGGTTTAAAAGTTATTGTGATACATTTCTAAGAAAAACGGCTCGATGATGCCGTCGGTTCACATTCTGCACCAAACAATTACTCGTTAAGGATGTTTTGTCTTATGCAAAGGTGCGTTCGATTTTTTATATCCCCCAATTCGGCATTATTGTTTATTGACATATCCGCTAATGTAGAAATGCGCATGAACCGGAAATATTGTGATCCTAGGTTCGACAGACTAGTTTTAATGCTATAATGCTTATTTATATCCTGTCGGATGCGATTCTATCGAACCATATAGGCAAAAAAAATATTGTTTTTAGTCAAAATTGGGTAACAAAAATGGGCTACTACAAGTTTTCTTTAACATACAGTGTGCTTCATCAGAAATGTAATTTTTAAATTGCGAATTAGGAGTACTTAAAATTCGTCAAATTCCCTCATAGATACATCATTTTAAAAGGAAAGAATGCATTTTTATGATTATTAAAATTTTATTGTCTTATATCATAAGAGGCACATCTGAAGACTTACAAAAGTTGCTGGAAATGACTCCCTCCAGCCTGAAGACAGAACGACGCACGCCTCAGGACATTCTTGCAAACGTTTTTGATCGTCTCCTGGCTATATCCTTTTGAACACATTGTATGAGAGACTATATCCTTTAGCGAAGGTTTGGACACATTGTATGAGAGACTCAATGGAATCTGGTTTTTCCTTATAAACTCGAGTTTGTGCTGCAGCTCAGAAGTGGAAGTCCAAAGGGTTGAGATCTGGACCGTGAGCTGGCCAGGATTTTCCGTCCTTCTGCGGATGACACAGCCTCAAAACTTTTCTTTTATAAATTCTAAAGCTGTATTTGTGCAATGTGGTGGAGCGCCGTCTTGCATCCACCAAAGTGGAGAACGAGTTACAGAATGGCGTAGCCTGGGCCAAATTATGTCCTGGAGCAATCTGAGATATGAAACACCATTAACGACGACAAATGACCATTATCTTCAAGGAATGCATGAACGATTGGAACCATTTCATTAATAATGGCAACGAAGATCATTACCTTAACATCATTCCTATCATTTGTTTCGCAAATATTTAGAGGATTTTCATTTGCCCATACTCCGTCGTTTTTTTGATATGGTTTTTGATGGAGGCAAAATAACTTCTCGTCAGTCCAATGAATTCTATCGACAATGTTGGATAGTTGCTGCAGAATCCACTGACAAAACTGCCTTCTTTGCTCTTTGTGGTTATCGGTTAATGGTTGAGCTGAAGTGTAATGTTAAAAAAGGAATCGAAGATCATGTCTTACGATCCTCCACAACGTTGTTTTGGTGGGTGAAATTTGCTGAGAAGCTTTTCTGAGTGAGCAACTGGGGGTTTCTTCAAGAAACTCTTTACCTCCTGAACACTGCTTCTGCTCTTTTTGATTTTGTTTTCCTTTGTTTATTCTTGTGGATGGAACCAGTCTTATTGAAATGATCAGCTGGTAAGATTTCGCCGCCCTCCCACTGATCTTTAAGTGAAGTATAAATTCTCGGCGTACTGTTGATGGAGAATGTGTTTTGCCAAACTGCAGGATGATCCATTTCTTCTCAAGTTCAGAAAACATTTTTCAGGTTGACAATCAATTCAGATTTTTATATATTGATAAAATCTCCTCTTTGTGAACAAAATGGCGTATCAAAAATACGATTTGAATTATTTTAAATACTTCTAATTCGCAATTTAAAAATTACATTTCTGATGGAACACACTCTATATAAGAAATAAAAATATATACAGATAAAAGTATTTTTTTTCCGGTCAAAGTTTTATTTCATATTTGCCACATCAATACAGTCAAATAAAAAATACACTAAATAACAAATATTAGTAAATAAATAAAACTTTTTTAACAGTTGCGTAAAAAACATAAATGAACATTATAGTTCAAAAGTACTGTTAAAAAGTGATGACCTTATATAAAAAGACAATTTATTTGTTCCTTAAAAAATGGCGATATTTTCTTAAAATCCTCTTGGCTGATTCTATAAACTGGATTGAACGCGATGGCACGAATCGAACGACACTTCCAGCCCATTTCCAACCATCAGATGTTGCGTTCGGTATCTTAATTTGTAGAGCTGAGTAGCGGGTGGCGGCACCAATGATTATTGTCCTTAGGTCCTCGACCTCGATGAAAGAGTTTGTTATATTTTTTTTGCAATTAAGGACTTTATATTTAAAAGTGCTGTGACTAAAGCTTTGTGACAAGGGGGGCATTATATTTATGTTGCTAGGCGTCAAAAACAAATATGCTATTAAAAGATTAGAGGCAATTATTTCTTTTTTGCACACATTTAATAAAACCCTTGACCACCATAAGGACAGGACAATCAACGAAGGCATGAATGATGGAATTGAAAAATAAACCACAATTATTGCATGGATAATAAAATCTAATTAATTGAACGGAAATCTCAAATTGAGTTGTAAATTTCGCACTATCAATTATGCCACACGTCGACCGAAGAATCCTGGATTTTCGTTATAATAATTAGCAGTTGTGAAATTTTTGCAATTTTTTTTGATTGATATACTTACAACAGTGTCGCAGTATAGTTTCAAATTCAACAAAAATTCATTCAAACGTTTTTTGAGTTACTCAACAAATCGAAATAAAATATCATGATATTTGAAGCACAGAGTTTATGGGTAATTATGATTATAAATATTTTGTGGGTGAATATCGGATTTCAATATACATCACTGTTTTTTTTGTTTGCAAATTTACTAATTTGATTTATTGCAATCCTTTGCTTATATGATTTACATAGCATGCCAGAGAATAGTGTATGCATAATATATCAAAGTGTTTAATATATATTTTTCAAAAGAAATTCGGCAAATTGTAATTCATTTCATTATGTTTTTAAAAATATTAATATTTTCTCTCACGTAGCCCATATGTGAAACATTTATTATTAACATTTATGCAAAAATATTTGTATTCCAAAGTATAAAAAGTCTTTGCAAAAATTCTTTTTTTATACAAATTATTTCAGCTTAAGTAGTCCTTTGTGCAAAATATTTCCCTATATGCTCACTCTTTCCATACCTAAGCTCATGACAAAGACAGATTTCGGGAAGGTGTCAATGAAAACATTATGCCACAATCTAATATTTATATGATACAACATTGGATTTATCAAATATAGTCAAAATATGTAGAGGTAAGGCATCAATAAAAGTGGAAATTTACTCAGCAATACATATTTATAGTGTATCTTTTCTTCCTTAGTTACGTGGAGTTTGGAAAAAATCGATTTTTTTACTTAAACAAATGTCTCCGTTAAAAGGAAAATAATTCTTAGTGATTTTTTGTATGCCAATTTAACATAAAGCTGAAGGAATTGTTCGCAAACTGATATGAATAATCAAATAATGCATTCTTGAACTTATTGTCTATTCAGGATTTAGGTTCTTTCCTGAATTACCTGTTTGAAAAAGATAGGTTTTCAATATAATATATGAATATAATACCTCAATATTTCGAAGTATTTCATGTTGCTACTCATTTGCCACTTTAAAAGTTGAATTAAAATGGTATAAGGGCTACTTTGATTAATTGACGTGCTTGAATAAATTGTTCTTTTTAAGATAAAGTTTCCTTCATTTTTAATGGCAAGGCTGTTATGAAAAAAAGTCATATGTACAAAAAGTACTCCATGTATTGTGTATAGCGAAAATTATGGCTTAAAAAAAAACAAACAAAATGAATCCAAAAATATTACAAGATGAATTTTAAAGGGTGTCTCAAAAGTATTTATTTATTGCAAACACTGTTTAATTTTCTGAACTCGTTCAGTTATTTGGCTTCAAATATTAGAGTGTATGAACAACTTTATTTTAACTTTTTGTTACTTCAACAGATTGATTTCGGATTAAGTTCCGGATTGAACTATATACAAGCTCAACAAACGATGCTTTCATAAAGCAATGCCATCACACATTTCAATTTTTTCTCCTCAGCAAGTCTTTATTTCATAAATGACCTCATCGAATAATGATAAATATTTATTTAAAGAAGAAATGTGTTTGAAAATGGCGTACTCAGCACTTAACTTTGAAATATTTTAATGGTAAAAAAAATATAACCATCTTATACTTATATAAATATGAAATCCATAATAGGCAAGTAAATAAAATATAAAAATACAACAGTATAAATATAAAATAAATAATACACCTTAGAGTATGATAAGAGAGATAATAAATATGATATTTAATTTTTTTTTTTCATTTTTTCTAATGTGAAGAAAAAAATTGTTTATGATAGTAATTTAAATTTATTTTTCTTCCTTCTATTAAAAGAACTTACAAGAGCTACAAAGTGATCTGGTAAAATTATTATCTCTTTGAATCTATTAAAGTTGTGGAGCCTATATATATATATATACATATATAATATATATCATAATTGAAAACTATAGAATACATCAAATTCAAAAAATCTTTTTGATTCACTTATTTACTTTGATAAACCTTCTTTTATTAGGAGTTCAGTTGAAAGTACTAAATATGGAGCTCAAAAAAATGATGTTATACACTGGACCAGGATGATTGAGTTATGGAGTGTCTTAATTCGTATACAGTACTTTCCTTTCAAATGTCGACAACATATGTAGCTTAATGTATTAGATTCGCTTTCAAAAAAATAATATTATATAATAGTATAAAACCCTTAGCATCTTATCCCCGCTTCTAGATAATGGATTATCCTAAAAGGAGGGGAAAATACAATTCTTTCATCATTACCCCCAATTTGCCTTCCCCTTTGGGCCTTCTAATCCCCAATATGTATAATATATATACACACACATTCATTAAAAGCTATGGGTTTGGAAATCCCTTTAGTGTATTTATATTTATATATAGCTAATTCCGTTCTAAAGTAAAATAGTAACCCATAAGAACACTTCCTTACTCTGAAAAATGATGGATACTTCCTTTTGGACCCTTTCAATCAATACATTCACCGACTTTAAAAGTAAAATATACACACATACATGCATACAAAGGAGATAACTTGACTCATGAAGTCAAGATGAGAAGGTGTGCATAATTACCTCCACCGAAGGAGGTATTGTTTTCACTGGCGTTGGTTTGTTGTTGGTTTGTTGTTTGTTTGCCAGCAGGATAACTCAAAAAGTGCGGAACGGATTCGGATGAAACTTTGTGGAGTTGTTGGAAATGCCAAAAGGAACAAGCGATTAAATTTTGGCATCTCTGAGTTCTTCTTTAACACTAGAAGGGCGGAGGTGGTCATTTTGACCATTTTCAACTTTCAGACTCAATATCTCTGATTCATTTAAAGCAATCAATTGAAACTTCTTGACATTTTTTAAATGTATAAGAACTATAATCCCTGTTAATTTCGATGTTATTGGCTCATTACTTTTTGAGAAACAAAAAAAACACTACTTAGAAGGGCGGAGGTGGTCATTTTGACCACCATTAATTAGTGTTAGCCTTGAACCAAATAGGGGATATAGATTCATCGGACAATTCTGATACTTCTATGGAGGCATCGTTTCATATGTGCCACACATTATCTTCAGATTCATACTGGAAGAAAGCGATGTGTATTGCTCTGAAAAAGTCCACTCCGTGAGGATGAATAAATCATAATGGTGCTTCAACTACGGGTAAGGATGGTACAAAATGGATCAAAATTTCTCATGAGGAAAAATATTCTACTATTGGTTGCTTTCAACAGCAAAACGTCTTAACAGTACATAATGATAAAAAATGTTGTCATTCGCGTACGTGTACGATTGCAGAAGGAAAACTCTCTAAAGACTCATTGGCCGTCAGTATACGAGAGCTTGAATTTAGTGATTGGGCTCATTTTTGCTCGGGGTGTGACAGGTGGCCGCAACCTCAATCTGAAAGATCATTGAGGAAAAACTGGGGATGCGACATATTTCGGAAAGCAATGAGTCGCGATCGTTTTTGTGAAATAATGCATTTCCTTCGATTTGATGTGAAGTCATCACGTGCCGAACGCAAGAAGTCGGACAAGTTTGCATTGGCTTCTGAGTATGGAGCCCCTTTATGTCAAACTGTCAAAAAGCTTATGTCCCGGATTGGAACATCACAGTAGATGAACAGCTTCTACCATGCAAAGCTCGATGTAGTTTTATACAATATAAGTTCGGAATAAATCTTGGGTTGGTGTTGACTCCAGGAGTAAGTACTTGATAAATGGGTTCCCTTACACTGGTAAAGATGAATTTAGAAAAAGTGGAGTTTCTGTTGGAGAGGATGTCGAGGATGTGAGATTGATGGAACCTCTTGCAAAGAAAGGATGTAACGTAACAGTGGACAATTTTTTCACTTCTAAAGCATTAGGAGTAAAACTGCTTGATCAAAATACAAGCCTGTTGGGTACAATTCGGAATAATTGAAGGGAATTGCCGATAGGCGCCAAGTCAAAAGAACCTCTATTTGGTACTACAATTCACAAACCAATGGTAGGAAACCAAATAATTACGTTGATCTCGTATCAAGCGAAGCCTAACAAAAAAGTCCATTTGCTGAGCTCTCTTCATCGTGAAGTAACGATAAGTGACACATTCAAACGGAAGCCAAATGTCGTCAATGAATATAACCATATGAAGGCGGGTGTGGACACATTTGACCAAATGGCTCGACTTTACTCATGTGGATTTGCATCTAGATGATGGCCAATGTATGTATTTTACAATATCCTGGACATGGCAGCATTTAATAGCTGGATACTTTTCAAAGAGTGTAACTCGAATACAATTTCACGACGTAACTTCATAGAAAGATTGTCTGAAGAGTTAGCAGGATGCTGCGCAAATGAAACTGAGGACGAAAACCCTGATTCAGAACCGAAGCCCAAAAAAATTAAAGGACGACAACTATGTAAAATGAAGGGATGCAAAAACAAATCTAATATCCCCTGCCATATTTGTTTAAGTCCTGTTTGTGGTAAATGTTCAAGCCAAATTAGAAAATGAACCACGTGTGATCTATGATTTTTTTCTGTGCTAATATTTTTGTACGTTTTGTTTATTGTAATTGAAATAAATAAGTTTAAAAAAAATCTATACAATATTATTTTTGACTAAATTAATCTTTACAACAGGGGTCACCAACCTTTTTTAAACTGAGGGCTACTTCTTGGGTGTGGATTCATGTGAAGGGCTACCAATTTGATATGCGCTTCTGATATAACAAATTTACTCGGTTTACCTGTATGTTATTAATACTAAGTAGTGATACTCGCCTGCTTTAGACTATTTTCATAATAAAAAATTCACAATAATCAATATTGACTTTAAAAGGAAGAAAAATTGTTGCTTTATTTCTAACCATTTCAAACAACTCTTTAGATTTGCAAAAGGAACTGAAATCATGGATGACAATGTACCATTTACATTAAAACAAAATTATATGTTGGTATCTTAACATGTGTGACATAGACCTATTACTTATGCACACAAACAAATGACATTTTACTGATCTTTTACAGAAATGAATTAACCATCACAGTTATACAACAAAACTAAACTATTTATATTTTTGAAATATCTTACAATCTTCAGAAATACATTTTAATGGGAGGCCTGACATTGCATGCTGGCCACCAGTGCATTGTAATCTGGGCTGTAACTTGAAACTGCAATTCTGAGTGAATCTTGCAAATGTGTATCTGTGAGCCTTGTTCTGTGTCTATTTTGATGTAATTCATGTCAGAAAAGGCTGATTCACTAAGGTAAGTTGAACCAAACAGGCTAGCCACCTTCATTGCTGTGCATAGACCACTAAACCTTTCTATATCAACAAGGCCCCAGAAGTTTTCTGTAGCCTTATGGGCCTTGAGGTGGATGCCATTTTGTAAAGTCACTATGTCCATTTCCACCTGCCCAGCATCCAAGCTAAGCATTTCACTTAGTTGCTCAGCAATACACGTTGTGTCCACGTTCATAAAGGATTTGAAATGAACGACACACATGGCTCCAGCTTATCAATGTCACAAAACCGACTTTCAAACTCTTGCCCTAGCCTGTTTATGACTTGAGAGTACTTCTCAGCAACTTTGCCAAAACTCTCAGACGCAGAAACATTGTCTTTCAGCACCATCTGCAAAGAGGGGAAATGCAGGACCTTTTTCCTCTGTAAATGCGCAGAGAAAATGTTCATCTGGGCTTTAAACGCATTTAAAGCACTGATCATGTCTGCAACAGTCTTTCCTTTCCCCTGCAGCGCACGGTTCAGATTGTTCAGTTTTCCAGTAATGTCTGTCAGAAATGCCAGGTCAAGTAGCCACGCAGTGTCTTCCAGCATAGAGGTGTCTTCGTCTCTAGATTTCATGAAATCCTTGATCTCGCTCAACAGCGACAAAAACCGAAGTAAAATCTGCCCTCTGCTGAGCCATCGGATGTCCGTGTGGAGTAGCAGGTCCCTGTATTCAGCCGACAGCTCTCCAATAGCACTTTGAAACTTCGGTGCTGTTTGGCTTTGGAGCGGATGCTATTTATGATCCTCACAACAGGAGTCATAACGTGCTCAAAGCCGATCACCTGAAAAATGAAATATGCGCATTTAATAGGTGTTATAATTGGGCCTTGAACAGGACAGCAACAAGGAGGAAACATATGAAATACAAAATTTAAAAAACGCACCTTTGCGCACAACGCCTGTTGATGAATGATACAGTGGTACTGTACGAATTTCGGGAATGATGGATCACTTTTACAGTGCGCAATGAACCCTACATGCCGTCCGGTCATCGCAGGAGCCCCGTCTGTCGTGATTGACACCAACTTTTGCAGTGGGATATTTTGATGTTGAAGAACTCCTTCACTGCATTGTGAAAAAAGATTGTTGTTTACACAAGCCTGATTTTAGCTCACCTACTTTTTCAACCCGTAGAGCGCTGCCCCGTGGGTAGTTAGCATCGTAGCTTAGATGGCTGGTCTTGAAGTGTCTCTCAACGTTGTGGCACTTTGGTATCGCCACAGTCAACCGGCAAATGAGACACACACATGAATCTTTTAGAGTCGTAAAAAAAGAACTCATTTTCCCAGTCACTGTTAAAATTGTATGTTCTCTTTCTTTTTTCTGTCATGTTTTTGATTCATCTGTTCTTCTTCTTCTGAACCAGTGCCTTAGAGTAGGAGAGTCTGGACGACCTACTGATGATTCATAACAAACAGCTGACTAATTTCCATAACAAAACAGATTTCATATCATAAATTAGTAGGTATTTGTATTTAGTAACAAATTTGTATTGACGTCACAAATTGACAATAACAAAGACATAACGGAAAAATATACATACATCAGTCACACAACTATACAAACTAATAGACATGATAACTTTACTTAAGTATTACTATTTTGAGATTGCCTTTGCGGGCGACTCAAGTAGTCTACGAGGGCGCCATGGCGCCCGCGGGCGAACGTGTTGGTGACTTCTGCTTTACAAGCATTAAGGCCCAAAAACACATATATTTTGGTGGTCAAATTGACCACCTCCGTCCTTCTAGGTAGGTAAATTTTTTCGCCCTTCTAGTGCTCTCTTTGATGAACTTGAACTATAATTCAAGTGTGTAGAGTTAAAGGAGCAGTATGTAGAGTTATAAGGACAGTGCGTACAGGGTTGGAAATGACAAAAAGACCAAGTGATTCATTGGTGGGGATCGGCGGAGGTTTGCACTCTCTGAGTGTATACATGCCTCTAGTTATAGCACATTATTACCTCCGCCGAAGGAGGTATTGCTTTCACTGGCGTTGGTTTGTTTGTTTGGTTGGTTGTTTGTTGGTTTGGTTTGTTGTTTGCAGCAGGATAACTCAAAAAGTGCGGAACGGATTCGGAGGAAACTTTGTGGAGTTGTTGGAAATGCCAAAAGGAACAAGTGATTAAATTTTGGCATCTCTGAGTGCTTCTTAAGGTGAAAAATGAGCTAAATACTACTAAATATTTCAAGTTAGCCTACTCTACCAATAGATGTCGCTGTGCTGTGCTCTCCTCTTTGATGACAACAGTTTCTTTTCTTTCCATGTACCTCTAGAGTGTAAACAATGATTAGAGATAGAAAATCGAGGGATATTTTGGTCGTGTGAAAGGGAGAATGTTTGAATGGTACAATTGAGTTCAGGTTCTTGTTTGGTGGGGATCGGCGGAGGTTTGCACTCTCTGGGTCCTCTAGTTATTATTTATTTTTAATGTACTGTGACTCTCACGCTAAAGGAATCTTCACCCCATCTCCTCTCTTAGAACTGACAACTTTTGTAGTCAAAGAACCTCCTATATTTAAGACATTAAGAACAGTCAAGCAGGCGTGATAGATTCCATGAGGAAAAATCTTTCCAGTTTTTCTTTGCCGATTAATTTCTTATGATTTTATATATATCATTGTTTATTACGCCGTTAATTGCACCATTTAATAAAGAATAAAGTTATATATTATTTGGAAATTGTATCCATTTAATTGTGTATATTTGTTTAAGTGTAGGAATAAAAAATGAGGTCGAGTCTTTGACCCGAAGCGGACTAACGATCTTATCCCTATGACACACAATCGTTTTAACTATGTTGTTTGTTTGTTTAGCTCCTAGATCACCCCAACACACCAGAACTTAATCCGATATCAGCCGGTCGTGCACTGTCTAGGAACTACTAATTTTATTTTTAAACAAATTAAATTTGGACAAATAATTGTAAATATTTAAAAGAAATTCTTCCAGCGTCTTCTTCCTCTCTCTGGTTTCCAATATAAGTTCGTCCATTCCAATCCGTGTCGTGGACAATCGTAGATTAGATGAATTGGAGTTTCATCTTCCTCCTCGCAGAGACGGCACGTTGGAGTTTTCGACCTTCCCATTCGGTGAAGATGTCCATTTAAGTTAATGTGGTCACTGGCCATGGAGACAATTCGGGTCATAGAAGCCCTCCTATAAGGGTACATTTTCTTCCAAGATAGGGCACGGAAATGAAATATTTGTCTGCCTGCAGAAACTCATCTTCAGCCAATTGGCCTTCCAAATGGACATGGATGCCTCCCTTAGAGCACCCTTGGCTGACCAATTGACGTGGACACTGAAACTGTAATGCCCGTATGGGCACCTGTTTTGGCTAGAACATCTGCATATTCATTTCCGGTGGTGTCATTATGACCTCTCACCCACCCAATGGTAATGTCGCAATTGCAACAATCCAGAGCCTGCTTGCAGTTCAACACTTCCGCCGTTAGAAGATCCCCGGGCTGTGTGTCTAGACTTTTGATGGCCGAGAGACTATCCGAAAGGACAAGAATATTCTTATCCTTCGTTTATCTAATGGCAGCCCACTAACTAAATTCCGAATCACCTCAATTTCGGCTTGGAATACACTGTTGGTGTCATCAAGCCTGAGGGAGCTTTGCTCTATGGCCAAGTCACCCTTCGTTATGACCCATCCCGCGCCGGTTTGACCGTTAATTTTTGAGCCATCCGTATAGCCAATTAATCGAAGTCCTTTAAGCTCCACGCCCGTGCCACTCTGTATCCCGTTCATTTGTCCACAACGTTGATCTTTTTTAACTATGTTGTTAAGAATAACAAACAGTTAACCAATGTTTCGATATAGCTGGAATCTGCTTAAGCTCCAGAGATGCTGGTTTAATCTTTTTTGAGCTATTAATCACACTTACCCAATAACTAAGTAAATGTATCATCATCGGTCGACAAAAACGACGCTCATGAATGAAAAAAATAGCAAAACAGAAAATTGATAACCAGGCAGCCGACATAGCCCAAAAAATATAAATATTAGGCTTTGTTGTTGTACGTAAAGTGAATAATGAATTCAATGTTTTAAATGACTTTTTATAGTCAATGTATGTGTAAAAAAATTCATATAATTATATCTTCACATGTAATCAAGAGAACCGTTCTCCCGAACTCATACGATTAGCATGGATCTGAGCTCTGAAAATTCCCGTGAGCACGGTGCACAACATGATTGACGTGTCTGAACTAACAACTGGTACTCCGAGTTTAGGAATATTCGCTCGAGCCATTTGACAAATATACCTAATAAAATTAAAGGTTTTGTCGTTCAGATCGATGAATCTGTGATGGCTAAACGGAAATACTATATCGGCCATTTGGTTCCATAGATATTTACATTCGGAGGTTATTGTCCTGCAACAAAGAAGGTTTCTCCTTTGGTAAGATTAACAAAGTTATAGAAAATATGTACATACATATGTTGAATTATAAGTATGGGTTGTTGTTTTATAGGTTTTATAATCACAATGCTACTACACTTATTCTTTGGAAAACATATTTAAGTAGTATTTACTAATTAGTACTGTTTCTTTTATTTCAAAGACATAAATAAAATAAACATCGTACATCGATTTGATAATGCTATTGTAAATGCTTATAATATCGGTCTACGGTCTGGACCGATTTAATTATTACATACGGTCTGGACCGAATATAATTCGGTCTACGTTCTAAGACCGACGGTCCTAGACCGAAATTTCGGTCTGTATCGGTCTATATCGGTCTAGAAAATATTACTTCAGACCGGACCGAAAATCAAAAATCGGTCTGAGACCGTGTCTCAACACTTTTATCTATAGAACATTGAAGTAAACTCAAATGTTTTCTAATGCAGTTGCCTTATGCATTGAAATATTAATTATCGTTGTGAAAATTAAGTTGAAAATACCAGTAGTGAATGCATTTATTAATCGATGTGATGAATGAGATCGAAAACAACTCGGTATGACGTCAGTTTTTTAAATGCCAAAGCGACAATCTGCTGGACAAAAAGGAAAAAGAGACTCCAATGAAAATCTATCCAAGCTATCTGCCCCGATGCGCTACTTTAATTTAAAGCTTTAATTGCACATAAGTAATACATATCCAATAAGAAAAATGGGTGCACTTGACATTGAAAATAATAAGAATATAAATGTTTGCGATGACACATATCTTTGAAAGTCTTCATTCTTTTAAGAACTAACTTTTATATGCTTTTGACGTGATTGAAGATAGAAAAGTTATATAAAAGTTTTTCATACTTTACTACCAGCCAGTTTTAGTATCTTAATATGTCTTGTCAAAATCAATGGAATTCAGTTGAGAAAGCGAGGCTGAGTTTTGTTTGTCTTATAAAAGAGATAAAAAATCCTTAAAAGTCCTTAGTTGCGTCATCTATAAAAGTATTAAGCTTAGCATTGTCATTTAACCAGAAGAATGTGTCGCAACACAAAAGCGTACAATTCGTAAAGGACTACTTTATGCCTTTGCTTTCATATTTATGAAAAACATATGTACGTTTTTGATAGGTTAGTATAATGATGGTTAGCTCAAAAAATTATATGCCGTTATTTATAAAAACAGTCAACTTCACTCGCTCACATGCAGTCGCAAATCATAGGCGAGGCAGCAGGCGGGCGAGGACACAATTTCTTTCTTTTTTAATTTTACGGGCTGTGTTTTGGACAGTGAGCGCCCTCTTCGACTTATGTAAAGTTATTTTCTGTTTATGTATGTGTTACTGTAAAAATATCGACTTGTACGGTTTTTATTACACACATGTCAATGGAGAAAAATAGGACTTTGATTATATTCGAGTTAGGCGACTCTTCGACTTATACAATTTCGACTTAGGCGAAGTTGATTGTACCTCTAAAAATACTATTTTTCAAAGCATATTTCCTATTAACTATACTAATAAACAAATAACTCCGTTCGTTCGTTCGTTTCCTTGTATCTCCCGAACGTTGATAGATCTTTACGAAATTTTCAGTGAATAGTTTTGACAGTTTAGGGAATGTCTTAATGGGGCTATCAACTCCCAAATTTTTTTTGTCATCGCACTGCTGATTTTATTCGCCAAAAAAGTTTTTTTCCGATTTCCGATGTATAAGAAGCCAACTCATGATATGCTTTTTTGCGTTATGTATTTTTTGCCATAATTATTCTTGATCTTTCTTGAACATCAGCCTAAACTTGTTCTCAAAATTATTGGTATTTACCTTTACCTTAATTATTTGGGATTTGAAAAATATCCAGTAGATAAACTCAATCGATTATTACGTTTAAGAGGGGGTTTAAATAATATTAGGAAAAAGAAGGCTTTTTTACTCATAAACAAGATCATTATTAAAACAAATTATACATAAAAATGAAATAAAAAAGTACACTACATGTAATATATAAAAGGAAAAATTGTGTTTCATAAAAACATAAATGAATTTTTAGTTTAAAATTATTTTCTTTTTAAGACCTCAAACTTCTAAATCAAGTTATTCATCTAAAAACATAATCACAAAAAAACTACAATCAATCTTACAGACAAATAAATAATACATAACAGACAAATCATTTTATGTCCTTTGAAGTCGTGAATTTCTTGTATTTTTTTACAATAAACTGGAGAGATTTGGCGAATATAGGCGAGAGGTGTGGTACATATTTAATTACTGTAGCTGCAGGGGTCCATTCGTGGCTGTTGACAT
>CP045895.1:27122826-27142815 GCA_013387185.1 Caligus rogercresseyi
AAGAAGAGCTCCATATCTGGCGGCAGCTGCTAAATGATTGCACGAAGATCTTCGGAGCTTAAAATCGTCCCTCTGGTCAGTTTGTTTGCTATTCAGGCTTTTGCATTTAATATAGCATACTCGATTGCTTTTGAGACAACGGATTGGTTGATTTTCGTCTTGTTTAGTCCAAACACCACAACTGCTTTAATTATATTTCTTTGGACCTTTCAATTCCTTTCACGTTCAAAACAATGAATCGTTTAGAACGGAACACAAAATGACGTCTACAAAGTGCGTGTAGCGTGTTGTTATTCAATTTGCCACAGTCCTTGCAGTGAGTGTTTGAATATTATACAGTTGGAAGAGATCTGCTGTTGAGCCGTGAATTTTCTTCCATCATGTATTCCCATGAGGGACCGTGCAATTCTCAATGCCCAACTGTCCGGGAGTTTGAGCAGCCTTAGTATATAATTTCCGTTTTTTTTTTAACGTCACCGTGACTACACGGAACATCATTTTAAATGCCAGGGACATGGCCATCAAATGCATTTTGGTGCCCTTAATTGGGGGTATTTAAATCTCCCATCTTTGAATGGGTGTGCATGATGAACGAATTTATAGACAAAGTGTCGTTAGCCATAGCCCAATCCTAAAGTTTATCTGGACTCTCAATATTCTTGAAGATGCCTATGGGCATTTTGCGAATGTGTCCACAGTTGAGTCACTGCTATAAATAGGGACGCAACTCCAAACAATTCTTAGCCGCTGCCCAAACTTCAGAGAATGTCCTCGTAACATTGTTTGTAAGGTCTGTACCAACATTAATCTATTAAACAGATCGCTATGTGAGACAGAATTCCTCCATCCTTTTCTGGAAACTTTGCCAAGGTGATAAATATTATTATATATATTTGGGTAATTTGTCGAAAGTTTTGTTAATCCTCCCCTGATAAGAACCTCGCCGCTTTATAGCTTCAATGTATCTCTTATGAAGAGAACAGAAGGCCTTTTTTCTTCTTGTATATTGACGCAAGCTCCCCACCTAGCTCCGCAAAAACAGTTCTACTTTTCAGTAAATTATCGTACCACGTTATCGTCTTCTCGTCCACCCCATATTTGTGCATGCTCTCGATGATATAACAAAATCCCACTATATCAAAAGCACCCTCGATATCCAAAAAGACAACGAGGGCTTCTTCGTTCCGATGATTACTATTTTCACAAGTATCCACAAGCCTACTTACGGCTGTGTGTATGTGGATTGCCCCTTTGAAAAGGCAAATTGGTTAGATTGGCCAAATTACACCTTGCATGGATTTTCCATTGTAACATACGTTCCAGGATTTTTAGTGCCACATTTGTTAGAGTAATTGGTCGGAAAGCTCGTGGTTCGGAGTAATCCTTTTCCCCAGCATGGGAATAATATTACTTTAGACGTTCTCCAGCACTTTGGAGTATATCCGGTGCAATAAACTGAGTTGTAGAGATTTGTTAACCTCGAAACAAAACATTTTGCAAACTCTTATATGCTTGCGGTGGGATTTGGTCTGGACCAGGTTTTTTATTTGATTTAAGGCTATTAATTGTACTTATCAAGATTTTTTGGTCAAAGAATTGTATGCGGGGATCGTTATGACTGTGCGTCGTTTCTGGGCAATTATTGTAAGTGGCTTTTGAGTCAGGAAATGCTCCTCTAGAAGAACTTCAGGCTATCCTTTTCGTTCATACGATCGCTCAAAATACCCACACGGACATTTGTGTGATTTGATCTTGCCTTCATTAGTCTAAAGATTTCCTTTGGTCCTTCGAGCGTTGTTACCCAAGCTTAAATGCCTCCCTTTTAGCTTTAATTATCATGGTTTTATACTTTTGCTTTTCACTCTTATATAAAGTCAAATGACTTTTACGTTGAAGGAATTTTACTTTACGACGTTGCTCTCTTAGC
Organism: Caligus rogercresseyi; assembly: GCA_013387185.1. NCBI lineage: Eukaryota > Metazoa > Arthropoda > Copepoda > Siphonostomatoida > Caligidae > Caligus > Caligus rogercresseyi. The sequence continues at coordinate 27,124,754 of CP045895.1, forward strand.
TCATCACTCCACCAGGGACAAGCCTTCCGAATATTACCGGACACTGCTTTACATGAGCTCTTTAAAGCTTGAAAAATATCTGCTGTAGTGTTCAGAGCTTCTAAATCAATATCACATGATTCACAAAAGCCTTTATCATATTGGAATGTTGTATTTTCGAGTAAGGACGTAAATTTGTTCCAATCAGCACTCTTCAGATTCAATTCATTAAAAAATGTTCTGTTAGCACTGATCTCAAAGATACACAACTGATCCGACCCAGAGTACTGTTGATCTGTTCTCCACTTTGAAACTAGGTGAAAGCTCCAACGATTTGTTATTGTGAGGTCAATGATAGATTGGCCCATTTCTCCTACAAATGTAGGCGCAGAGCCCTTATTTTGGAGACTTAATTATAAAGAGCCATAAATTATTCTAGTCTTTCCCCACGATAATTCGTTAGCGAGTCCAACCACAACACACTCCCGGCATTAAAATCTCCGGATATCAGAAGAGGTTTATGCTGTTTATCACAGTAGTCGACTAAGGGTTTAATCATCCCTTGTAATTCGGCATAATAACTTACAACGATGAGACTCTTATTGCTAGAAGTTTTCATTGTGCAAACAACCAGATCTTCTGTGCAGAACTTAGGAATCTGTGAGATAATCAAATCCCGGGATGCTAATTTGCTGCTCTAGGTTTCGGTTTGTCATGAACGAAGAGAGAAAACCCCCTCGAACCGTGCAACCGTTGCACCACCCGGAGCTATGTTATAAATACTAGGTTGCTATCATTTCCAACAAACGCATACTAAGCTCCGTTGCACAGGTGATTCGTTACCCATATTTATTTGTGTGCATCGCACAGTGCCGTAGTGGGAAGCAGTTTTTGAAGGAGACATTATATTGTAAAAGAGTTTGGGTTGATCCATTAAGGAGTATAATATACAATGAAAGTTTTAATTATTATTACTTTTGGGTCTGAGTCAAAGATTCAGGTTCTTTTGAGGTGCAGTCACGTGTACGTTTTTTGCACTGTGACTCCGGCTATTAAAGCCCTTTTTATTTTATTTTGCTCGGTATCAGAGTTGGTCTGCTTCATTGGGATTGATGAATTCCTGTGCATCACTTTGATCCACTCATCTCTCATCCCAGAGATTTTCCCAACTCCATGTTTAGACATATTATTACTTGGTGTTCCATCAGAGGCCTCTGAATCATTTGTTGAGGTCATCTCGGGTATTTGGGGGGCGCTTATTGGGTTTTTTTCGTTGCTTAGAGAAATCGTTACGTCTTTCGTTTGTTCTTCTTCCTCGTCCTCGCCTTCTTCCTCCTCCTCATGCTGGGCAGCCTCTTCGGTAGCTCTTCTTTCCTCCGCTCAAGAGATCCTTATCGGAAGCACAAGTCCTAGCCTGAAGTTTTTATTAAACTCTGCATAAGTTACTTTTTGAGAGGAAGGACATTTAGCTTTTGTGTGTCCAAACGGAGGCATTGATGCCCATAGGTGCCCGTAAATAGCGGAATTTTTCCTGTGGGGTGATGAATGCTGTGAGGAAGGACATTCTTCATCCAAAGACACTTGGAAATAGCCGTGGGTGAGATCTGCACGGCAAAGACCCTCGATGAGCTTTCGAGACTTTGAACATTTTACTCAGCAATAGGGAAAGGATAACAGGAACGTCTTAATATTGATTGAGGTTGGTAAAGTCCGTGACCAATCTGACCTTCCCATTAGGTTTGAACACGTATGCACAATGGTTAATAGGGATGTTCACTCGAGCAATCACCTTGGTTACGTAAGAGCTCATCTATAAGATCATTTGCTGGGCCTTGCATATGAATAGGAATATTTCATGGCGTCTTAGCCTGCAGAGGGGTTATTTTAACGCCCTTTTTGAAATGTAACTACATTTGAAATGTGACAATGTTCGGGAAGGGATAAAGGCAATACCATGCCACTCCAAAACGGTAAGGGTAACAATGAACATTGTAGTTCCTGTGTCCGTAATGATGTTGAAGCTGAAATGTAAAAGAAATTGTGGCCCGAGGAGTATCTTGTGCTATTTTGGCGTATGTGTGTGTACAAAAATTGAATACTTATTCTTCTTGTCCGATGCAGGGGGTATTGATTGCTAATCGGCGTAATCTGAATAAGATATTTCCCAGAGGGTATCTTGTATTCATTTAATTCGGAGGTGATGGAGATGAATATACACGGTCAGTGGACTTTTTGGCAGTAAAGAGATTCATTTTATCACGACAATATTTAACATTGTGTCCAACACGTTGGCAAAAGGATTATTGGGTTGTAATTTTTTTACGGCATATATTAAAAACTGCTTACGCGAGCTACAACAATTAACATACGCCCTTTGGTAACTTTTTCGTGAATGGAGCTGAAGATTTTGAATACGAAGAAGAACGTGGGGAGTTCTGGCGGTGTTTTGAATGTTGAATTTGCGGAAGAGGGTTTGGAATGGTACGCCTGACCACACTGGGGGACTCTCCAATGGAGAGTTGACTGAGAGGAGCCTCATTGTATTTTATGCATAGGCATATTTTTCTTCAGTGATGGGGAGTTGGTTTTCCTGATTTCTTTGAGCAATTATTTATCGGGAAACTTTTGAAACCATCGGAAGACGAAAATTTCATTTATATTGAAGGTTTCAAACTGATAGTTGAGTGCAATTTGATTAAGCTCCACCTACCAGGCTGAAGCTTTTTTCCTCGTGGAAAGCGTAAATTAAAAAGTCATACCGCCTGTTGAATATGGGTGCAATGTCGCCACAAAGTGGGACTCAAGATCGCCTTAGCACTTTTAGGAGTTCCCTTTTCCTCGTAAACAGGAGTGGGCTATTTAAATTGGACTTGGGTAGCGAGTTTTTGTTGTAGGTATCGAAGGAGGAGGCAATAATATCACTGGTGAGGGCATTGCTGCGTTTAGTGATGGATTATAACACACCTCCTAAGGATTTTTGATATACTGAACCTTTTCATTCTTGGTTTTACACTCTGTGAGATCCATTTAATATTATTATATATGTATATGTTTTCTTACAAAGGGCAATGACGAAAAAAGAGTGACGTCACAATTATTGACACTTATGCCTCAATCTCTTTCTTTACAACCCGAGGATTGTGATACACGGCTTGTCACATCTCACCTCTACGTAGCTAGCATTTCCCTTGAGGTCTCTTTTCCATCATTGTACATATGTCCTGTTGGAAACGCTCCCCATGCTCATCACTCATAGATCCACAGTTTCCAGGAGAAAAGTCCAGGTGAGATATGGAGAAGTGGATTTTTTAGTCTCAATTATGTTTAGCATAAGCTAACGGCAAGTGCTTTACGAGTTCTTCACAGTTTTACGCAGGATTGTTTCCGAGGAAACCAGCAACTACATACTTGAAGGCCTCTACTGCTGCCTTCTCTTCTGCCACAAGTAAACTCTGGAACTATTCATGTCGTATAGCTCACGAATTTGTGGCCCAACAAAAGCACCTTTTGATTTAATTGATGTCCTAGAGAAATTTAATCCGGGATCTTTTTCGTGGTCCAGAGGAAATAAAAAGTCCAGGTTGGACTTAACTTTGGCCTCTCCCTCCTTAGTTCAAAAAATTAGAAAAGCAGGCTATCGTTCCGAACTTTCATCTGACCACAAAATTATGGAAATAGAGCTTTGGTGTAGTGCAAAAAAAAGCAACATCATTGTTCCATACTGGCTTCTGGATGATGAGGAGTTCATTGCAAGCTTAAAAGAATTCTTGAAGTTAGCTATAAAGATTGTCTTTCGGCCTTTCAGGCTATACAGCTGATGAATAAAATAATTCTATCCACTTCCTTTACTTTTAAAAGGAAGAAAAAAGTAAAATATGAGAAAGATAATCGGCAATTAGAAACGATGCCGGGAAAGGAATCTTTGCTTGTTCGAAAATGTATAGCTGACTCTATTAACGCTTTTCGATTAGCTGAGGTGGCGGAAGCTGAAATGGAATCTAAAGTTAACCGTGAAAATGACTGCAACAAACGAATTAGGGATCTTTCGAGAGAGGAAAATATATTGGCTCGTTCTGTCTCCAAGATTATTGATGGTAAGAAGATTCTTACTAATAATCAAGATATTTTAGATTTTTTCTATCGCCGCTTTCAGACTCTAGTTGAAGAAAGAGTTGGACATTTTCCCCGCCCAAGAAAATGTCTCACCAGTAATCAAGATTCAGTGTACTCTTTTCAAAGCATTTCAAATTATATCGCAAAACATCTTAAGCTCAATAAAGCGTGTGGCCTGGACGGTATCGTTGGGAAGATCTACACAAATTTTCCTGACCAGACTACTCCCTTTTGAAAGTAGGCAAAGAAATGGAGAAAAAAGGAAGGATGCCCGGTTTATTATCCAAGGGAATAATTGTGCTGATCCCAAAAAGGGGAGATTGATCTGATTTTAGCCATTGGAGGCCCATCACGATTTTAAATGAGTCCTTCAAGATACTATCGGGTGTCCTAGCTCAACAAATGGGAGCTTTTTTAAATGAAAAAATAGGCCGCCATCAAAAGGGTTTTTTAAAAACCCGAAGAATTCATGACATATCTTACAATATTCAAGACTCAATAGACTCGGTCAGAAAGAATGGAAAATATGGCGCTATTGTAGCTATTGATTTCTCAAAAGCGTTTGATTCCATTTTACACATTCAAATTTTAAAGGCAGTTAAAGATATTTTACCGAGAATTTTTTTTAGTCCTGTTCGTGCATTACTTTTTAATGGATCCTCTACTATTTCTTTAAATGGACAAGAAAGCAAGAGCATCAAGTTCGGGGAAAGCTGTAGGCAAGGATGTCCTTCGGCCCCTCTCCTTTTTATAGCCTCAATCGAGGAGTTTGCTCAGAGGATAATTCGAAAGTTTGGCGGATTTGACGTAGACTTTGAGGGGTCTCATCATATAATCGATCTCTACGCAGATGACGTCACCATAATGCTTCAAGCTAACTCGGAAGCTCAGCTTATTAAAAGGATATAAATTATTTTAGAATATTTTAATAAATTTGAAATTAGCTCAGGTCTATCAGTCAATAAAGATAAGACCTCTATTTTACCGATCGGTTCTTGGAACCCAGTCTTTTCTACTCAAATCCGTGCTTGTAAATTGAAACCTACGATTGAGGTTTTGGGTATTGTATGGTGTAGGACCGGCGTGTATGAAAAGAATTAGTCAAGTACCAGCTGTATCATAATGCAAAAAATCTTGTCATGGAGGAATTTCCGTCTTCAGAAAAGAATTGACCTCTACAACACAAAAGTGGTTCTCTACAAAGCTTTTTCGTCGCCTTTGATAGAGGAAAAAGCCATCTTAGATGAGAACAACTGGCTGGCTGCCTTATTTCACAGGATGTATTTGCCAACTATGTTATTAAAAGAAAGAGAGGTCTTCTTGGAGGAGGTATAGTTCAACTCGCTACGATAATTCCCAAGATTTATTTAAAAGTCTTCCTTAATTTAGCGAAACATCCTTCTTGTGAATGGAGGCGTTGTGTTTCGTTAAATGAAATTTATCATTGGCTTATATTTGGCTCTGAGCTAACAAACGGCATTACCTCTAGCCTCTCGGTTACTTGGGGTTGTGCCCAAAGAATCATTTGGAAAAACACACCAATATTTGAAAAGGACTCCATTGTTGATATCAAAAAGGCATTTCTTCAAAAACTTAGGAACTCCTGAGGATCTTGAGAAACTCGCAATTAATAAGGGTATATTAACTATCCACAACTATATTGTTTTGTACATAAATTTTTGCATGAACTGTTGAAAAAAAAGCACCTTCCTTAATCTTAGCTTCGCCCAGCCTTGTAAACTTTTTTCCAAGATGTTGAAAGGCAGGCTTATATTTGTCTATGACAAAGTTTATTGTGTCAAATTAGTAGCAAGATTTTGGAAAAATCAATTAGTGCTTTATGTAAAGCATTTTTTGCCATTGGCTGCAGTAATTGACCAGTTTTGCCTCACATAATCAACTGCTTTAACTTGACTATCCCATTCACACAAAAAGCAGCAGTATTTGGTGCATCCACCTTGAAGACCGAGCACAAGTGAAATCACCACAAAGCAGCCATTAATGCTGATCATACTTAATGCATGCCAACAGTGTATTAATATTTTTATAAGTTTCCTTCATATGAGCCAATGGAATAGAAAGGTAGAACATTATCTATGTGGAGCAGGACATCTTTTAAACTTGCCTTGTATGGTTTCGATAAAGTGGCACCAATCCCTGGGATCATAATTAATATCAAAGCTTTCATATATGACAAAATACGAGGTCACCTTCCTTGGAAAAAAAGGCTTCAAGGTATTTTTTCCTGGTGCAAAAGCTGAAGATGGAAACATTCGCGCCAAGAACTTCCACTATTGCAGTCTAAATCCAAGCCATTTGGCCTTGAACTTAGGTGGATCCAAAAGCTTTGTTCATACAATTGTGAATCATTTTCAGAGACTATCTAACAGATCTACACACCAGCATAATGACAAGAGAACACAAACCTGAAACTGATAGCTTATTATATGATGGTAATTTGATTATATTTCGGACCTACCTATTTGTGCTGTTGCTCTGATCTTCGCTAATGCAATGACGTTATATCCTGGACTTGCATTCTGCTTTACATGTCCCAACCAACAAAGCTATGGGATTTCATCAGCTTTCATGACATGACTATGTTGTACATTAAACCAATTTTCAATACGACAACCCATAGAGAAGCCTACCACTCAAAGCAATTCTTAGGAGGATGCATGAAACAATAAAACACATTTGGTATGATATATATTTCAACTTTTATATACATGTTTATACTTAAAAACACGTTCCTTCTCTAGCACAACAAACTACAAATGTGAGTAGAGGCATTTTTTGCATTTCATTATATTTTTTATTTACTTCTGAATAGTACTTTTGTGCATATTTGGTTATTTTGAGTTGTACATATATGTGAACATATGAATGAGCACTGAAATGTGTCAACCCAATCTATATTTTCTTACAATAAGGTTAATTAATATAATTTTTCACTTCTCGGAAGTCAAACCTCCACCTTGTACATCGAACGCTTCCACTCATATAACGTCCTCCCTTTTTGATTTAGTAATAATCAAATATGTTTTTCAGTCTTTATAACCATCATTATGGCCTAAAAAACCCTGTTATTGTGTAAGTTCAATTATTCAAATTAATTCGAGTAGTTTTCCCTTTCCTTATTTTCAACAGAAATCACTATTTTTATTGGCACAATATAATATTTATCTGTCTTTGATAAAATCATGGAATCTTGTTATTTTATATCACGTTGATATAAGTTAGTATAGATTTTAATATACTTTTTATGTTAAGTTCTTATTGTAAGTAGATTTTTCGATAGGTAATGTAATTTAATAAACTCATTTACTTATTTATGTATTATTTTGATATGGAATTCTACCGCCCTTTTTTGCTTTGTGTCACCCTATAATAATTGAAATAAAGACCTTACAAACAATTCTATTAATTTATAGGATCTTTGATCAAAATTAAATTTAAATTCCGAAGATATGTTCTGGATAAAAAACACGATCAATTTTATACAGCATGTAAATTTATACAATAATTGTATATATTTGAATATTTGCAATAAAAACGTATTTTAATGGGCCAAAATATATCTTAAAGAACATGAGATGTAAAAAGTGTATATTTCTTATATGCCTGCAAAAAAGTATCAACACAACATAATAAAGTTTTCACAACTTTCTTGATAGATGAAGGAATGCGAAGACAAGTTCTCCATATATACCAATATAATAAAAAGTGATTAAACTTTTTTCTAAAGCCTTGGACACATTCTAGAACGTATTTTATCTTTATATAAATCATATATAGGTATGAAGTTTATATGAATAAATAATGAATTTAGGGATAAATGCTGTATTTTATAGCTGTTTTGATATGAGTGGTGATTAAAATAGGGAGCTATTGGTTTGAGCTCAAAAATGGTTTGAAAAGACACATTACATACCTATTATACATTATATAAATAGTAATTATAAAGTTAAATAAATAATGTTATACATTTAATGTAATTCAAATAAAAGGAGAGTAAGTTAGAGGATTTATACTAAAACTAGAAAATTTAATTGTATTTTGATATTTTTACAATGAAAGAATAGTTTCATATGATTAAAATATGTATTAAATTTGTTGTGTAAATTATATATTTTTCATAGGAAGAAGTCCGTACAACAACAGAGGCTATGTTGTATTTTGAACAAAACAATTACTTTTATTGCATATGTAAACATACACAATTGTTTGCAAACTTGCCTTGCATTTGTTTGAGTTTCGTAAATTTGAAGTTTCTGTTTTTATTTTTTATTTGTCTTTTATATTGTTATGGTACTGCATCCCAACTGCTGTGCATAAAAACATAACCATGTTGTTTGTAATTCTTTATAAAAGGATCTCTTCAAACATTATGGTCATTCTATTATTATTAAATATACAAAAGGGAGTGTGATAGCCGTGTGTGTTTAAGGGTGTTACACTCTCAATGTTGGGGGCGCAGGTTCGAATCCCGAGAGGGGGTGTCATTTTTGGTCTACCTCATTGATGAGATCTTAGGTTCGATAGTTTAATTTTAATACTATAATACTCATTTATATCCATTAGGATGCAATTCTATCGAACCATATAGGCAAAAAACCCTTATCTTTTTGTAGAATTACTCTGTTTAATATATTATTATTAATATTTTTTGCTAATAAGTATATTTAAAAGGTATTTGTTTGTTGATATTTATTACTATCATCCACGATAGACATACACACGAAAACGCACATATAACACTAAGTAGAGAACACAACCACACTACGGGGTATCTGTGTTACAATAATAATGATAATAATACCTATGTACATATACTTATTCCTACTTAAATACTAAAATTATTTACAATAATATTTTTCATTATTTTACATTGCATAAATTTGATTATTCTTATATTTTAGTCCTCCTCTTGAGAAACTTCATGCCTCTCATAGGACAGAGCGGGACATCTGTTTTATGAGGTGATCTGCAGTCTGCGGTTCTTCCGTGCAGAGATCGCAAATTGGACTGATGTTCTTCCATTTACTCAAGTGCGAGAGAAAGGTCCATGGCCAGTGACTGCTTGAACAAGCAGTTTCATATTCTCTCGTCGAAATTTGATCGTATTTTGTTGAGGAGTATTCACATTAGACGAGTGTGCTTCATATTTACGCTGTTTTTGTGACGGCTGCTCCACCTTTGATAAAACAAACTATCTACTGCCTTCTTTACGTAGCTCGGCGGTACTCCGGTGCATATTTGATTTTACTCTCACAGCCACTTTTTGCAAGATAATCGGCGAATTCATTTCCAGTTATGTCACTGTGACCTTTACACCATTCAAGTATATGTTTTTCCCTCCTTTTTTGCTCTATCAAAGTTTCTTTACATTCTTTGACTATGCAGCTCTTCGTGAGGGGATTGAGGAGAGCCGCAATTGCCGATTGAGAGTCGGATCGTACAACAATATTCCTAGTAGTTTTTTCCAGTTTCAGAAGGTCTTCCACAGATCTTGATATTTAAAAAGTATATCATATTTAAAAAGTTTAAAGTTTTGTTTATTTCAGTATCATTTAGAAAATTTTATTTTTTTACAAAATTGTATAAATAATTATTTCTATTTTATTAATTACTGATATGAAATTTTTTACAATACGAGTTAATTTTTTTATTTATTATATTTCGACAACAATACATTTTATAAAGAAAATTCCCATGGTTTTGATTTATTTATGACTTTACGATCTATGCAATTTTTGCATTCTTAAGAAAAATGAGGCAATATACATTAAATAATTTTATCTAACTTTTTGAAAAACGACATTGGAATGGAATAATATAGTTTGAACATCAATAAACGGGGTTCAGTTAGAAATTAAAGATTTTTATATTAATCATTATTGACTAAATGTCGTAACCCTAAAGGGCTTTTTATTGCAGCACAATTAGACAAGAAAAATAATTTAAAAGTTTATGGCCTGAGTCGATAGAATACTTTTCGGGGTTAAATTTATTATTACTCAACTCAGAATCTTTATATTCTAAAATATTTTTAAACTATCAAATATACTACTTCAACCGTTATATCTATTAATTATGTAATAACTCTTCATTTAATAATAATAGTATTTAAATAAAAGCAAAAATATATATATTTTATTGAAGATTTTATTCGATTATGATATAAAGGTCTTCTTACATTTAAAGTTGAACATATCCACTTTAATTGATGTGGGTTTAAAAAATTTCATAGCATTGTTTTGATTTATAGCGCAAGTTTGGTTTTATATTTTAAGTATACTGAAGGAAATGATTATTTATGAAACTTTATTGGATAATGTTAAGGATTATGTGGTATATATGTATTATATATACAAAGGTTTAATCAAAACCCAAAAGAGACCAAAGAAGGCCCCCAGGTTCTTGGCTACCCTCAAGAAGTTTGTCAAAAATTGAGAATTGCTCCTGTTGGTCTGTTGTGGCGCGAGCAATGAAGGCCATGTCATGTCTCCTCAGGGGCGGAATCAAGCCCTGCTAGGTCACTGTAGCCTCTACAAAGGATTATGTGTTTCGTGTAGATGCAATCTTGGAGACTGGATGAGGATATGATACCATAAGTGCCGAATATGTGTGTTTGGATGAGTATATTGTGTTCAGGAACCTCTGCTTATTGACCCTGGTGACTATGAACTAATACTACATTAACCTGCATGGAACTATACATAATGAAATTTTAGATCCTTGACTAGTTTCTATCTTTTATACATTGATTTAATAAAATTTTAGCTTTTAAAATTAGGCTCCTTATGGAACTCCACAACAATAGATTTAGTGATTTTATATTATTCTTACTATTTCATTGCTTGTGATAAATTTACCATCATCTAAGGTTGATAATATTATCGTTTCTATACTTTCAGATATACAAGATCCCATAGTAATAGATTCCCTCAACTTCATCCACGAACTCGGTGGACAATCATTAGCATACAACCATAAAGTAGTCGATATACTTCTTAGGTCCAATATAATATCAAAAATATTTATTGAGAAACCAAATTAAGCAAATTGTAATGGATGAAGTTCTTAAAATTGATCCTGATTCTTTAAGACTTCCATATAATTACATTTCTCACTATTTTAGTGTGTATTAAGCATGTTTTATGATTGCGTTTATTTTTCTTATCATTTCATATTTTACATAAAAGTAAAAAGTATCACAAATAAACATTATAGTTTAAAATTTAAACTATAACGTTTATTTGTGTTTCATTTTAACGTCTTAGCTTTGGTTTTTATGTATTTATGTATATTCAGTAAAATTGAACTGTGAAATGTTATTTAAAAAAGTAATTTGTAAAATGAAATAATGAACAAAGAAAGAAACCTACTATGTGGTATTTTAGATATTCTTTCTTATTGTGGTTATTTAAGTCACAAAAGATCTTACAAAAGGTCACAGAGGTTGATCAACTAAAATGAAAAGGGAGTTGAGTAATATTAAAAAAGAAAAGCCAAGTGAACCCTTTAACCTCTTTATGTCTCATTAATATTAATCTAGAACCTTTACTTATCTACGGTCTGTTTATCAGAACTTACATCATTTAATTATCCTTTCGCATGATATAATTAATGCGTGTCCAGAAGGAGTTTGGAGTTTGTTTTTAGAAATATACAGCCTTGAATTGAATTTACAATTATTAAATTTGTTGCTAAAAAATATATCATGTCAAAAAACAATATAAAACAATATAAAAGACATATATAGGTATAAATTGAGCAAATTGCATCAGTCTACGTATAACAATTCATAAGAGGAGAGGTTATAAAAAACATATAATCGATATTGAAGTAATAAAAAATATTTTTAGTGGAATGATTATTTAGTTTCATGTACCGTCACAAAATTTATCTATAAGTTATCTAAGAATAAAATTTTACAAATTTTTTAATGCCCGTCTATTATTTATATTTTAATATTAAATAGGAAACAATTTAAACTATGTGGTGATATAAATAACCTTTATGTAATTTTTTTTTTTTCGGCCAAGAGGCAAGCTTTATTTATACTTTTTCATTTCCACAATTGCGGAGGGACAAAAAAACACACATCTAAAACAAATACAATTATAGGCACACAAAATGTCATTTCTTAGATATAAATATTTCATGATTCAATGATAAACGTTGAGCTTTGCATGACGAAGCGTCGAAACTACTGCTGTATACCATGTCAGATGTGAGGGCGGTGCAGGGGACCTGCTCGTTGATGATGGAAAGAGAGAAACGTCGGAGCGGTTCTTGAGCGTGAGGTGGACCCGGAGGTGATCACGTGTTGAGTACTCCGGAGCTTTCATTGTGCTGTACGAGCTCTTCTTAGAGAAGTCCTCCTCGTTTTCGGCCAAAAAGCATGTCTTTATTGACTGCGTTAACAAGGAACCGATACAGGCCATAATTATAACATAGTGCATTATAGAAGCAAACAACGGTGGTATTTTTGTAAATTTTACAATAGCGAACAAAACGTGAAATACATTAATTGATTGATTTGTACAATAAAAATATTATTAAAATTTGACAAACACAGTAAAAAAATAAGAAGGGCAAATACATGTATTAAAAGTCTAAATCATTTTTTAAGTCTATCAAGTGGGTGGGGTTTGTGTTTTTAAAATTACACGTGTATATAATTTTATGATAGGTAAAATCCCTTCAAGATTATCGTCTTGTTCAGTTCTTAGTTTATATAATATGTTGTGCTTTTACGATGATGGCATCAATTTTATCGTTCGATGACGTTGTAAGGAAGTCTTTTTTCCCAATGTGTTTTTTGAAATTGAATTCTACAATTTTGATAATTTCTTTGTAGACCCCGCTTAGTTTTGGACATTCCCATAAAATATGATCCGTCGTTTCCTTTGAACGATGGCAGAATACGCACATTTCGCGAGCGTCTTTAAAATATTTGGATGAAACCTCGAGAGTTCCGGTCAAAATTATGTACTTAAACCATCGCTCATTTGATGTTAAAAACTTGTTACTAATACTATTTATGCTTTTTTGAGGAGGCACATTAATATTTCGTCGCTGCAAATATGCAATAAATGGAGTTAAAGTAGGAGAATGCATGCATTTTCTAAGAAAAGACGTCGTCGTATAGTACACTTTCATTCGAAAAGGCAATAGGGGGCGGTCAATGAAGTATACATTGCCGAATCTAACAAAGTAAAATTTCTCAGCCAGCTTATTAATTAAACAATTGCCCATTGTTACGTCAGCAGCGATATCTGCGTTACGTGTTGCAATTGTAAAATCGTTCAAGCAGCCACTCGTCGGCATCTCCCACTGCAAAGATAATTCGAATCTTTTTACGATATCTGTAGCACCGACACAAAAGTTTTTAATCCGTACGGAGTAAAGACTCAATGAATTTAAAATGTTGTTAAGACCGCGATGAGGAGAAAGGTGGAGCTGTACATTTCGATATCTGAGAAATTCATGCAGGTGGAGTTTCCAAAATTCATCGACCTTCCACAATTTCCTCACCCAATAAAAATTCAACGACTTCCACAAAAACACAAAATCGATAACTCCAAGACCACCATAGCTCAAGGGATTATGAACTCTCCTATAGGATATATTCCTTTTCTTTCCCAATCTCAAAAACGCGTCCTCAGCCGATAATATTCCTGTAGCTGTGACTACATCAAAGGGAGTGACGCGCAAAAGATGAATTACTTTTGGGACGATGTATGTATTCCAGGCTGTGATTCTGTCCCAAGTATTTAAGTTAAAAGAAGAATAAAACACTTTCGATGTCGAAATAAGAGAATCTATGGTGGTAAGATTATATTGGTAGCTGTTAAAACCGATCCACGATCCAAGAATCTTTATGCGTTCGGGGTATTTAAAATGCGGCCATTCCTTTGCAAAGATATCTTTGAAAGGAGTTAAAACTTCGGTTTTTTCCTTGTTTAAAAAAAGCCCGGATGTAATTGAGAATCTTGATAAAATGTTAAAAACTGATTTTATTGATTTAAGAGTCGTTAGAGGGTTGCCACTCAAGGTTATCGTTAAATCATCTGCATAACACATGCATTTTAACTGCGTTTGTGCTATTTTGATCCCAATTACGCAGTTATTGTAATGGATATTTTGTATTAATTCGTCAATACTTATTATAAAAAGAATAGCAGCCAGTGGGTCGCCCTGTCGGACACCTCTTAAGTTTGGGAAGAACCTATACTGATTACCGTGTGTAATAAGCGTTCTTGAGCGTGATAGCGTTACAGCTATCATTCTTATTATATAATCACCAAAACCTTTTTTATATAGCGTTCGGATTAAAAATTCGTGAGAAATGCTATCGAAGGCTTTAGCAAAGTCTAAAGCTAAAAGAGACACATCTTCACAGGATTCTAAAAGCGTTTGCAGGGTAAAAGGTATGTCGTCCATAAGTTTGGATTTGATAAAACCGTATTGAGATGTATGTAAAACTTTTTTTTAAACTTTATTCATTCGGTTCGTGATTATATAAGAAAATATTTTGTAAATGCAGTTCTGCAGGGTGAGAGGTCGCAGGTTTTGGAGGTACTTTTGGTCCTTATTCTTTTTTGGAATGAGTACCATGGTTCCGTCGGAGGCAAAATTCGGAAAGTATCCAACTTCCATAACCTTTTCGTAAAACTTGAGTAAAATGGGAGCAAGATTAAAAAGGTATTTCTTAAAAAACTCAAAGGTGAAACCAGAAGGACCGGGGCCTTTCTATTTTTTGCATTCGTTTGAACTGCTATTATTATTTCTTTTAGAGTTAAGTGAGTCTCTATTTGGTTGTTATCTTCTTCAGGTACGGTGAGGACATCATCTTTATTGCATCTAAGTTCGTTGCAAAAGTCCGCGTTGGCTGCCTTGCATCTTTTGCATAAAGTGGATTCCTTGCAGTCGAAACATTTGTATATATTTTTATAAAATGTAATATTTCGTCACATATAATGCTGGGTTCATTAGACTCCACTCCTAATTGTGTTATTATAGTAGTCATTTTTTGGTTATTTTTTCGTTGTTCCTGAAGAACGCATTGAACTCTAGAATTTGACATGTTTTCGATTTCGTTCATTTTGAGTTTGATTCTATGAGTGACATCATGTTCTTGGTAAATCTGTTTCAGTTTGAATGCTTTCTCTGAGTCGGTCATTATTTGCTTGCTCGTGTTTTCAATTTGGTTAAGATTTCTTTTTTGTTTTTTCAGCCTTTCTAGCGCCTGCTTGCCTGCATATGCATCTTATTTTGTTGAACATTTTCTCTACAACAGAAAAAACATCCTCCGCTGACTTAATATATGAATTTGCAGTCTCAATTACGTCAATTATATTTCTATTTACTTCAGGGCATTCCAATAACGAGGCGTTTAGCTTCCATAACTTCTTGCATTTATTTCAGAAGGAGGAGGGCACCTATATTTGTAAATAGCGCGCGATGATCGGAGAGCTTTTATGTAATAATAAATTATGTGGCTCCATTACTTCTTCAGGTACCATTTTCTTTTTGACTCTCCCTCTTTTTCGAGTATGAACTTGTTTATACAACCATCAACAACGAAATTCGATTGTAAATTATGTTACCTTCGTCAGCTTCGGTTCCTCGCAATAGAAAGCGAAGAGCCCACTCTCCTCTATAGTTGCACTTCCACCCCTCATCTGGACACTTTTCTCCTCCGTGATTCCATCCACATGCAGAACACTTGTAGTCACGTGTTTTGGGGATGCCTTAGGGTCTTTGAACTTCTTGGGGGCGACTCCACGCCTTGGATCCTCTTTACTTCAATAAGAGAGATGAATACTTTCCCACCATCTCTTTGGAGTGACTTGTGGCCGACTCCAGTGTTCGCTCGAGCTTGATTACTTCCCCAGGGTTGAGTATCTCTATTAAAAGAGTGCCGAGTGGAATTTTGATGAAGCCAACAAGAATCAAGAGATCCTCAAGTGGATGTGTCGTATTGCCACACTTGTAGCGCCCTAACCTAATCCAAGGGGTAATGAAGTCGTCGATGGGCTCAGCCATATAGATTTCCTCGAACTCCTCCTTGACTAGGGCTCCACGGCCTCTCCAAACTTACATGTGCTGGAACTCCACAGTGCAACAGATAGTCCCGGATCCATTCAGGTTCACTTTCTTCCTGCCCGTAATTGCTCCTGATTCTCCCAAGGCTCAAGTTCGAGGCACATTTCCTGAAGCTCCGGAAACTTCATGGTGTGCACACGGGTTCTAGACGTTGAGGATCCTAAATATAGATGAGGTAGGGGTTCTCTCCATTCATTGAATCCCAGAAAAGTCAACATTCTTCCTTGGATTCAACTGATGTAAAGATCAGAGGCTTTCCCATTTATTTTTGTCAAAGATTTTGTTAAAGATTTGAGGTATGTGAGTAAATATATATCAAAATAATTTTTTTTTGGTTGATCTCGGCTATCGCTGACTTTGTTGCATGTATAAAAAAAATGTAGAACTGTGGCTAGGTTTATTCACTTTTTTCGTTAATCTCTGGTGATAACATAATTCTTCGTAGTGTTACACAATTATATATTTGGGGTTGATGTACTTTGCATGCCAAAATCGTTCAATCCAAGGGTTCCAAATGCTTGGATGTCTCAAGAGTCCCAAGAGCGTTTAAGATGGGCATAGCCGTAAAAGAGAGAATTGGTATACAAGTGATAATGCAAAATTTGCCTAGTATTTTATATCTTGTTACGTTAACGAAATAATATGTTAGAATATTATCAGAACTAGAACTACCGAATGTAATCGGTATTTAAACTGAAGCGTTGTTACCTGGTGTGAAGAAGTTGAACTTTGCAAAATAAATAAACAACTCGGAGCTGAAAGCGCATTTAATATCAGGACAACGTATAACAAGAACAGAAAAAGGAAATGAATTGTTTGCTATTGCCTTCCATGTTCCTTAAATCCGAGTGCAAATATGATTTATATAAAAATAACACGTAGTAAATTTCAAATCTCTTTAGCAAATATAACAAATTATTTACTTAATTGTCTTTTTTATAAATTGCCCCATACTAAATGCATTGAAGAAGTCACATAGCAGATACATAAATACTTTTCTGTTTCTTTTTTATCTTCGTCACCAATCGATATTCGATAGTGAAGCTGGTGTTTAATAGAGCTACGATAACCAGGAATAGTGTCTGTTCTATCTCTCGTCATGTCACAATCAATACTAAATGCCTTCAAAAGATAACAGAGACCCATGAAATTTAATTATTTTATTAGAGCAAAGGACTATTTAATTAATGGTTTGAGAATGGCAAATTTTGTATTGATAATAAGCCAATCAGATCAATAATGTGAGTGGAAACCTATAAGATCCACTAATATAATTCTTGATGCAAAATAGACTAAAAAAAGAGTTAAGACATTCCTCGACTCAACAACTAATGGAAGCCATTTTATGTAGCCTTATAACGAAACATATCTCATGAGGCTACTTAAAAAACATAACATAGAGGAAATCACTTGAATTAATGTTAGTATTTTCGTTTTACATTCACAAGACCTAAATTGTTTCATTAGATGGGCAGTCATTTTCGAATCCTTACGACATCAAAGCACTCCATAAAATTCGAGTGAAATTTTATTCTATTCAGTATCCAATTATAATATATTTTGGTGATCTTGATACCGATAATCTTGAGGAACCAAGTTATTTAATAATACGTATAAGTTGAAAACATGATTAACTAGAGCATATATCCACTCAGAGAGTGCAAACCTCCGCCGTCACGGGGTCCTTATGAACCTTCCAGAGGCATTTTTCACGCCTGGGCGGCGTAGAGGACGGGGAGGGTTTCCCTTGACTGAAATTCGAGAGGAAGACGCTACCGGCACCCGATTTTACAGCATAGCACATCTATGGCAGAGTAGGCTAACTTGAAATATTTATTAGTATTTAGGTC
>CP045895.1:27142915-27167896 GCA_013387185.1 Caligus rogercresseyi
TTTTTTTGACAGTTTTGAATTTATGCGTAGAAGTTAATGGAAAATATTTGCATTAAAGCCAGGATCAACTTGCCTCCAATAGCATCAGGAGCATAAAAAATGCAGCATATCTTGCAACTTCTGCTGAAAATATTCCATGCAAATCTTTCGGCAGTAAAAAGTTAACTTTTTTGACACAATAAGATTTCGAATTTGATATAATTAATTCGACTACATGAATCTTAATGATGTTAACTTTTTCCTCCCCCGTTGAACCCAAAAGTGTACACAAAGGCCCTCATATAATTTTCCCCGTTCTCTCCATTCTCCTTAAAATTAAAAGTAACGATTTTTAAACCAATATCATGGATATGTTTCTAATGAAACTATAATATTTATTATAAGAATCTATTACATAGTAATTTATATTCTATAATTACATTTTGCTAGTGTGTCTTGGATGCACATTGTGATCCTATTGTGCCCCTGTCTTCTCTTTGTCTCTGGCATTAATTTATCTTTGCAACCCTTCGTATGTTTGTACTCAAATGTATATACAATTTCTATTTCTCCATTTATCCGCTATAAGAGATCCCATTACTTTTAAGTAATTTCATTTGTACAATATATATATATATATTTAAAGGTAGGTATTGTCTTTCTGTCTAAAGGACGATCAAAAGAGAATACACAA
Organism: Caligus rogercresseyi; assembly: GCA_013387185.1. NCBI lineage: Eukaryota > Metazoa > Arthropoda > Copepoda > Siphonostomatoida > Caligidae > Caligus > Caligus rogercresseyi. The sequence goes on from CP045895.1 coordinate 27,143,589, forward strand.
TTTGTACCATTTGAAACACACTTAGATATTGCACTTAATTTTTGTATTAAGGGAAACCCTCTTTTGTTTCGCTCAAATAGGATTTAGACAATTCGAAAAATGAGGATTTTTTCTCTATATGGTGGTACCTTTTTTCAATCTCAGTACTCTCTACAGTTTGTTTAAATATACAAAAGTTATTATTTTTTTAAATCGTTACTTTCAATGTTGTGGGGTCGCTTTTTTATGATATAATTTTTCGACATTTTGTATTATTATTTATAAAATATATAATTCTAAGATTGTTTGTTTATTCGATATTGAGTTACTAAGTTTTTTCTCTCAGAAATGGCAAAAATTCTTGATTTTTGTTCATTATTATTTTTATGCATTTTAAGCATTTACTTTCTCTCTCATATTATACGAAATAATATGAGTTTTCATGTTTTTTATTCTATATATAATATTGTTTTATCGTCTGAAACAAATGAATTAAATTATCTAATATAGTACCTAATATCGTTGTGCTCGGTAGTGTGTAATCGTCTATATTTTCCCAAGCAACATCCTAGCACTTCGGCTAGTCTGGGATGTCAGGAATTTAAAAATAAGTAATAAAGTAACAATATGTATAAAACTATATAAATTGACACAAATATAAAATATAAATATATAATTAAAGTAAAAGGTTTTTTCGAAGAAATAAAACAACCTTAAATTTAAAAAAAATGTAAAAAACACTATCGTTTGCTATAGATTATATAGGGGCACATTTTCCATAGATTTGGCAACTACATATGCTTCCCTCATGGTTTTGGCGTTGCGAAGTGTAGGGCTACTATTCCAAATAGCTTCATCACTGGTGACGAATGTGCCCACTGACTTAGGGAGAGGAGATCGGATGAGGCCGGCAGTCCGAGAACAAGTAGATTTGACCCCACCTTGGGCACCGAATAAGATCTTGCCCAGGCACGTGCACAGATAAAAGCTAGTGGTGCTAGAGCACCTGCCCTTTTGCCCTCTGGAGAAATGTGCCCTTTTTTGACTGATGTGTTTTTTTATTGTTTGTTTTGTGGCACATTTCATGGAAAATATTTAACTTTTTAAATACTTTTTTTTTGGTGCAAATTTAGAACTCTCATCTGTAGATTTTAGTTTAAAATTAAAAAATCGGAAATAAAATGAGGCAGATATCAGCTTTTAAAAAAATGAGCCAAGTTTTTTACTTTAAAAACGATTTGTTCCAATCTCATTTCAGATATAGATAAATGGATTGGTGTTCTAAAAAGCCTGTAATATCAGTAAACTAATTATTTTTTTTGAAAATCAGTCTACGTTGTATATTGTAGGAGAAAATTCAAACTATATGAAGAAAAGTCTGACTTTTTAGGAAAATCTAGATTGCTCATTTTTTCAGAAACCTTGCCTGACAGAGCAAAATTCGGAATCAGGGGATCATTTTATATAAGAATCGGCTAGCTAGACCTCATGGTCATTCTGTGCTATTGTTCTAGGCAGCTACAGCAGACCAGCAGCTTCACCAACATTAACATAATATTTTTATTCTATCTTATTGTTCTAGGCTAAAGCAGGCAGCACAGGGAGGAATAGAAGGAGCACCCGTAGAGGAAGAAGAAAGCTATGAACAAGAACCCGCTGTTCATGACAGAGATGAGACCATTGGAAAAATAGCTCTTATGCAATATCCAACAGATCCCTCCCATGTACAAGTATTTCAGATCAAGTGCAATGACAGTTACATTTCTATGTGTTGCAGTGTAGGCCCTTGTCAGCCAGATATAGCATATCCCAAAAGTGCTGATGGGCGGTCATTCCAAAAACAATGGTACACTGGGAATGAGTGGCTTGAGTACTCACCTGCTGCTGATTCAATGCACTGTTTTAGTTGTCGGCTTTTCCACTCTGAAGAGAAGTACAATACAGCATGGACAGAGGGCATCAGAAAGTGGAGCACTGCTCTTGAAAAAATCAAGAACCACTCAAAAACAGAGAAGCACATAAAAAGCATGGTTTGTTGGTCCAATTACCAAAAAAGGCACTCCAGACTGCTTTCGATGTTTCTGATGCCAAGGGGGTGGAAGCTAGAGAACGAGAGAGGCAGACAAATAGAGAAATCTTGACCAGATTGATCGACATCACAGCATATCTTGCACAACAGGGACAAGCATTTCGGGGAAATGATGAGAGCGAGTCCAGTAGCAACCCTGGCAACTTTCGTAAATTAGTGAAGCTATTTGCCCGATATGACAGTGCAATGAATTTGCATATGGAAAAACTTTCCCAAGTGAAAGCCATCAAGAAAAGGCTCCAGGTGTCAGCGCTTTCTAATAGGAGCCAAAATGACATCATTGCTGCATTGGCTACTTACCTCAGGAGGGAAATACAAAAAGAAATAAAGGAAGCTCAAATCTACTCAATCCTTCTTGATGAAACCTCTGACGTGTCACGCCAAGAACAGGTGTCATTTGTGGTGCGTTATTTTCATGAGATGCACATCAAAGAGAGATTCATTGACGTTTGCACAGTTGACACAACTACAGGCCAGGAGCTGGAGAAGACATTGCTCTCACTTCTGCAGAAGAATGGCCTTGAGATTAAGAATGTTTATGGCCAAGGCTACGATGGAGCAGCAAACATGAGTGGCATGTATAAAGGTCTTCAAGCCAGATTGCGTGCACACAATGAAAAAGCCCTCTATGTGCACTGCAAGGCACACTGCCTAAATCTGGTCTTGGTGGAGGCTTCAAAGTCAAACAAGCATTTTGTCACCTTTTTGACATAGTGGAGAAATTACATACTTTTTGCTCTGCCTCAACAAAGCGCCATGTAGCCTTGGTGAAATGGCAGAAGACTCTGTATCCTGGTGAGCGTGTTTTGGAGCTCCAGAAGCTGTCCGATACCAGATGGGCATGCAGGGAGGCAGCACTGAAGGCCCTGAAGAGTAATATGAATGCTATTTTCAAGCTTCTTGGTGACATCATTGACAAGGAAGATCCACCTGACCTGGCCCGAGGTGATGCTGAGACATGCAATTGACTTTGTATTCCTTCTCTGCCTGGAAATCACCAACCCAGTATTCTTCCAAACTGCTGTGGCATCAAATGACCTGCAGAAAGAAGGCCTGAACCCCTCCACTGCCTACAAATTGATTGACGGTTTGCTTCACACGTTGAACATCATGAGGTCTGAGGAGAGGTTTACAGAAATATTTGGTCTTGCAACAGAGAAGGCAAAGAGCCTCGGCATTGAAGTACCTACTGTGGTGCCTGGTCAGCAGAGAACAAGGAAAGTGCCAAAGCGTTTGTTAGACAACCCAGCAGTGTCTCAAGTGGGTCACCAGTTTGAGTCTGTGGAAGCATATTTCAGGTGCACTGTCTACTACACCTTTCTGCAAAGCATGATTGGCGAGCTTAACAGGAGGTTCAAGGGGGACCAGGACAAAGCTACTCCCACTGATAAAATTATCAGGTCCTTCCATTCCTTAACTGTACATGCCGAATGGACTCGCCAGCTCAACCCAGAAGCAAAGGAAGCTGTGCATACCCTCTGTGATTTTTATGGAGAAGACGAGGACCGGCTGTTGGCAGAGCTGAAGGTCTTCCACGCCAGCTTTCCTTCAAAAGACCTAAAAGAAATATTTGAGATTTTGAGGGAAAACAACGGCCAGCCTTTTCCAAAATGATTAAAATCTATGCGACACTGCCAGTGACAACCGCCTCTGTAGAGAGGTCATTCTCAAAGCTCAGCCTCATCAAAAACAAACTAAGAAGTCTGTGTGGAGAAGAACGTCTCTCAGATCTTATGCTGATTTCCATTGAGCAAGATCTAGAAATAAACCACAGAGAGGTAATCAGAATCTACAAGGAGATGGCACCTAGGAGGATGCTTCTCTAGGACCAGGAGGAAAAAGACACAATAGCAACCCCTATATATATGTTTTTTTTTTTGCATTTTTGGATTTCACAGTTTTTGGTTACATATTTGTAATAATAAAAACATTTATTTTCTCAGCTCAGGCATTAAGTTTATTTATTTTTTGTATTCTTTACCATTGCATACAGTAACAGGGTTGCAAGTAAAAGTGAAAGGGTTGTAAGTAACATGGTTGCAAATCCTTGCTAATTTTAGGTTTTCTGTGGAATAAATGCTAGCTGTGGAGATAGCTGTTGCTATTTACCAAGTGGCTATTTAGTATATTACATAAATATATATGTAAAACTTATTTTCGTTAAGTATTTGTCTATAATGATAATTTGCAAGGTTGCACGAAACAAGGCTGACATTGTTATAAAAATATGAAAATAGAACAGAGGAAAACTTTTGCTTATCATATTTTGTTAATAAAGTGATTGACGACGTCACAACCAGTGTGTCATGTGACTCACACCTTTTACTTTTACCATGCAAAAAGGGACAAGCTGACGGGGTTGCATGCAAAGTGAGGGACACAGGTTGGTTCATTGCATAGTAATACTTATTTAAAATATTATGTTGAATGAAAAATGTTTCCACATCTACAAGAAATATCTAAAGACAAAATTATGCAAAGGTAAGGAGTTTTAAATGTTATTTAATAGATGAATCTGAGATGCCATGCCATGTCTAGCTACACTTGATGAACCATTCCAGACCAAGAAACCGACCCGTTAAACCCACTCCAAACAGCCAAAACCCAATTTTTTCGTCCGCACTGCGCGCGGACGAACTATTGCGGGCGCCCTTCGCGCCCGATTAAAATGCCCTTTTTAAAATCTGAGCACCACTAACTATGAATGGCTGTGCACGCCCCTGATCTTGCCTACCGGGTTTCTATCGCCTTGCTACCATCCCGGCTTGCAAAGCATTTCCAGTTTCCATAGCCACATCCCGAACCGATATCCCATTGAGGGATGTGTTCTAAGCTTACAGATAATTCCTGGACTCTGTAATAGGGATGATATTATACCGTCGAATTTGAAAACGATGATCTGAAGATATTCTGAGGCCTCAATGGCAACCCCGTTGCCATTAAAAGTCTTATTGGACTTACTGAAAGTTTTCAGGCACAGCAACTGTGTCTTGGATGGTTTATGTACAAGTCCGTTGTCCACTGCAATATCAGTGAGGATTTGATCTTGTTGAGATCGAACCACTTGCTGATGGAATTGATAATAATATGTAATCGAGTATATTTTGCCATTGGGCACATTAGTTACATTTGTACCTAGTCTAAAATAAATATATAAATAAAACAGTAAAAATTGCTTAAAAGAAAAACTAAGAACAAATAAAATAAAATATAGCATGGATTATGTGGGCACGCTGCGTCCAATGGTCCTAGCTGCGGTCCTGGCAGCGTGAAGGGTCGTGGCCGACCTCAAAGCCTTATACATGTTCCACACCGATATTGCGTGGCATGCAAAGGTAGCCGTCTCTTTTCCGAGTGGATACGCTACTGGATTGGTGGACCTCATGGGCCTACTCGGGATGGGAGAAGTCGAACCGGGTCCTGGCACCGCTGCCACCGTCGCTGGAGTAAAAGCATTTCCAGGTCTCCAAGGCCACTGCCTTGGCGGCCACCTCGTTGAGGGAGGGAAGGCCTGCTCTCTCAAGGAGGTCTCCGACGTGGATGGGATCCCGTCTTTTACATCTAACGATGCTCCTGGCGGTGTCATTTATGGCGACTTGTATCGCCTTGTGTGCGGCATTTGGCCACTTGCACTCGTTATTGAGTCTAGGAATGGTCACAGCTGCGGCGGCGTAAGAGATTTTGCCAATCATCAATCCCTTGGCCAGCTGCCGTAGGTATTTAAGTGTAGTTTTATAGTTTAATTGTGATATTTATTTATTTAGTTCTAGGAAAATAATTATTTTATCATTAACTAAATATAATAGATCAAAATACGAAATAGTTTGTTCGAAATAAGAAATAATTTGAAAAGTTAGCTGAGTATTCGAACAAATTTTGTGGACCTGTAGTAGCTCAAAGGTTAATTAAGGTATGCAAATGCAAACTCGGAGATGCCCTATTCGAGTTCAAATCGTTATGAAATTAAATATATCCCCAAAAATGTCCTCATTTACAAAACTTAAAGAGTGTTTTATTAAATACTACTTTTTAAAGAAGTTGCCAAATTGTTTTAACAGTTATCCTTCTCTACCTTTTTCTCCTTGACAAGCCAATAAACATAGCAATTTAATATATATTATTTTCCAGCCTATAGACACCCATATTATTATTGTTATAGAAGACATCAAAAGCGTAGCATAATTGACTTCTCCACTTTTTTTTCAATAAAAGTTCGTTGCTTAGCAATAGTATGTATATTATGAAGAGATGATTAAATAAGAAATCCACTTTTCATATAGCCTGCTGCTTCAAAGAAAAATAAATAAACACGTATATTTTTAATATCATTTTCTGCTCAAGTGAACATTTCCCCCTTTTTCAAAGGATTAAGCTACTCAAAGAAGAGGATCCTTAAATTACATAAATTTTCTTTTTACAAATTATGGCCATTAATTCTTGATATGTGTATATAAATACGATTGACAATTCTTCATAATATAATTTATAACTAAGCGCTGGAAGATGTTGTTCGGTGTGTGAATCGATATTACATGTATGTAAATTTATTTTCAACGAGCCCTTTAATAAATAAAAGATGTATTTCATATATAAACTAGAGGCATATATACACTCAGAGAGTGCAAACCTCCGCCGTCACGGGTCCTTATGAGCCTTCCGAGGCGGATTTTTCACGACTGGGGCGGCGTAGAGGGACGGGGGAGGGTTCCCCTCGACGGAAATTCCGAGAGGAAGACGCTCTGGGCACCCAATTTCACAGCACAGCGACATCTATTGGCGGATTAGGCTAACTTGAAATATTTATTAGTAGTTAGCTCATTTTGCATCTTAATTCTGCACTCAGAGATGCCAAAATTTAATTACTTGTTTCTTTTGGCATTTCCAACAGCTCCACAAAGTTTCATCCGAATCCGTTCCGTACTTTTTGAGTTATCCTGCTGACAAACAAACCAACCAACCAACAAACCAATAAACAAACAAACCACAACCAACGCCAGTGAAAACAATACCTCCTTCGGCGAGGTAACAACATTGTCACTTCCAGTGAAGTAAGCAGGTCAGTGTGGTGTAAAAACCATAGAGATATAAAGATATAGAGAGCTTATTCCCTCCAATTAGCAGAGAAACATCGTTCAACTGTATTCAGGACACAATGAAGTATTTCTCTGAATAATCCATCTACCAATAGAAGAGAACATCGTTCAGCTGTATTCTGGACACAATGACGTATTTCTCTGAAGAATCCAATAAGCTCTCTATATCTTTATATCTCTATGTACATTTGAAAAATCCATTCAAATTTTCAAATACATCGGTCCAGTAATACGTCAATGCATAAAGGACAAACAAACAACAAAACAAAATCACCTTATATCACTCTAAATTCGTATTTTTTTGTTATGAAGTCAATTCATTTTATGTTTATAATGAGGATAATATCTTGGGCTTGATGTCATTGAAGGATAAATCATTTATTGAACCTTTGATAAACTTCCGTTGACTTATATTTCTAATTTCCCTCAAAAATAACTTAAAACTTCTTTTGTCCAATTACAGCTCCTAAGTAGAGCACGGATGCCGTAGCGAATCGGCGTGCGGAAGCGATGGAAGACCCTTCGATTCGGTTCGGCACCGAAAGTGGCGTTCGAACTTGGCAAAAAAATCGAAAATTCTTTCTCAGTCTCATAGCAATATTGGAAGTATTTACAACCCCAATCCATGAGCGACAATTGTATTATTATTATGTCATTATTTAAGAACGCGTTAGTTATTATTTAGCTTTATGAAAGGTTCAAACAAATATATACAACTTCATACTCGTAACTTGTATGTTGTTGTCAGTCTGGCGCCAAAATATCCGTTCTGTTCTCCTTTGTATACGTTTAATATTGAATGTATTTCTTTTATCCATCCCAAAACGTTAAAAAAACGTACTTATGTTAATACGTAGAAGTACTATACACGTGGAGATGAAAGCTCGAAAAAAAGGTTTGTCGCCATCGAATGTCTGGGTTAAAGCATATTTTTTCACGCAACTAGAGTTATTTTCTTCCTCAGTTTACAAACAGTCCAAGTTAGCTTTACCATGGTGAAAGAGTGGGTGGCAATCGAGAAGCCTGCTCCATGTTGGAAGCATTTCCTAAAGAATAAAGACGATAACAAAGAGGTCAAATGTACGAAATGCAACAAAATCTTTAAAAACCCAACATGTGACACATCTCTCTACCACCTGAACAAAGTCCACTTTCTTCAAGTAGTTTCAGCCACCAAGAAGAAAACTTTGGACAAGGATTCAATCGCCCCATCAACTCAGCCGTCAATCATTGCGGCACTTACTCGAAAAGAAACTCAGTCAATGGGTGATGTATATTATTATAAATCATTGAATTTTTATAAAAGTAAATATATTTGAAAAATGTTTTTCTTCCAATTTGATTTTGAACAATTTCTTTTGAACAATTTGTTTTTGAACAACTTCTTTGGAACAATTTGTTTTTGAACATTTTTTTTAAATAAGATAAAAATTAACATTCTATAACAATTTAATTAACTGTCCGTCTGATTTTGGAATTAATGTTTAGTTTTCGCGCGAATGACAAGCATCGACCGAATTTCATTTAGAACCATCGCCACCAGCGTTGACATTCAAGAAGGACTACGTGCCCGTGGCTTCAAGGTTGTGAAGGATCCTCGCTCCGTCAAATCTCACGTTTTAGCCTTTGCCGACGAAATAAAAGATGAGATCAAGATAAAATTACAAAAGTTACGCAAAACTGAAAAGTTTTCCATCAGTCTTGACGAGTGGACGTCGATTAACAATAAAAGGTTAGACATTTGCCAATGATATATTTCAGATCTACTTTGAGAAAAAAAACATTTGTATGATATACTTTCCTCGCTCTAGAGCAATTGATTCGGGGATTGTGGATTTTGCAATAAGCCAAACAGAATTATTGGTTTTTAATTTGGAGCGCTGTTTCTGTGTCAGTGTATATGTGCCTCTTCTCCCCCCCCCCCCTTTCTCTCTCTCTCTGTGATCTGCATGTATCTAGGTGTCTCTGTCTGTCTCCTTGTTTCTCTCTCTCTCACATACAAATTTCTCCGCTTTAATCCATCTGTAGGTTCACATGTTTGAATGTTCACACTGGAGATCACCAAGTAATTTCGCTGGGTCTTATTCGCGTCAAAGGATATCTTCCTGCAGAGAAGGCCGTCGAACTCGTTGATCAACGACTACTGGACTTCGGCATCATTCGCGCCAGGGATTTGGTAGCGTCAACCACAGATGGGGCTTCCGTAATGCGCAAATTCGGGACATTATTGGATTGCCTTCATCAACAATGCTTTGCGCATGCGTTGCACCTTGGAGTGTGCGATGTGCTTTACAAAAAGCAAATTCAAGACCTGGAAAATGATGAAGGAGATTCAACAGATGAGGAGGAAGAGGGGGGGGGGAGGATGACATTGACGACAGTATTCAGGAAGAGGCTGCTTCAAATGTTCCTCCTTTCGCCGACTCACTAGAAGACGTCATTCGGAAGGTTCGAAAGATTGTCAAGACTTTCAAAAAGTCTCCCGTCAAAAACGATTTTCTGGCTAAATGTTGCTTGGCCGAAGGACTGAAAGAGACAAAGCTGACTCTCGACATAAAGATTCGTTGGAATAGCATCGTCACAATGATTGACTCTGTTCTACGCGCACGGAAAGCCGTCACTCTGGCACTCACGGAATTTTCGCTCACTCATCTTCTCTTATCCGAAGCTGAGATTAAGCTGCTGAAAGGAGTCTGCGATTGTTTAGAGACGGTGGCTGCAGGGTCAACGGGACTGGGATCGAGAGACATGGACCTTGCGAGAGGTGACCGAATTATGGAGTTCATCCTCACCAGATTAAGCAAAGACACGACCCAGTTTGGAGCTTCGATGCATCAAGCCATTTCTCAGCGTTTGGAGCAACGACGACTGCCTCAAATCTCTGGTCTTCTTCGATACTTGTCTGGTGACGATCTTGAAGAGTCATCGCTCATTTATCCTCCCCGTAAAGAGCTCATCAAAACCGCCCAAGAGCTTTACATCAAACTATTTTGGGAGGCAAACGCCGAGGTTAAAGTAGAAAACCCAGAACCTCCGTCTCAGACTGATGAACCTCCGAGCAAAAAGTCGAGAGCGGAGGAGTTGAAAGATTTTCTCAACGCCAAGGAAAAACCTAGCACCAATTATCTCTCCTCTGTCAACGGAATTAATGGACAGATTAAAAGAGAGTTCAGCAGCTTCGATGCGACGGGAACTCTACCGCCAACCCTCTCCAAAGTCTTTCACGCTCTCAAAACAATTCCTCCCACTAGTGTGGAAGCAGAAAGAGCATTTTCCGCCGCAGGATTATTCCTGACAAAACTTCGCAGCTGTTTAGATGACAGAAGCCTAGACACCCTTTGCATGCTGCGACATTTCTTCTTGCATAATAAAAAGTGATCTCACTCTCTCTAACGCACACTTTTTCGTTTTTCGTGGCATTCTGTCATTTAAAATATTTCGTTGATAATAGTTTTTTCTATGTGCCATAAATATCTTTAATTATAATATACCCAGGTAGTTTTTCTTTCAAAATTGTTTCTATGTGCCATACATCTGTAATTGTAGTATAACATTTTAGTTTTGCTCTCAAAATTGTTTGCCTGAAAAACAAATTGTCAATAAAACTAAACCTTTGGATTTCCTTAGCATCTATTATTATAATTTGTAAAACTGATGTCTAACATCTCATCATTATGATTTAACAAACATCATATTGCTCGCTATTAGTTTTTTATTGTTAAAGGTATAATAAGAATATCATCTTTCGATTTTTTTCGTTTTTTTTTCGATTGCCGAAAGAAGGCGTTTCAATTTCGGCAGAGGCCGAAAAAAAACTTCGATTTTGCTATACCCTACTCCTAAGCTATGGGCAAGTATAGAGTTATTTATTTTATCTTCAAGCAATTCCAAAAATATGATCTGTGTTATTCATTTCTACTTCGCTGAAGATAAAATATGTACTTCTCTGATTGTTAAACAACTTAGATAGTTCCTACTGTTTTCCATATAACAAACCATAGAGATAAAAAGATATAGGAGCTTATTCCCTTCATCTGTATTTTTGTGTCCATATAAACAAAGTAATTTGACCTACGTCATCGTAAGCTGATCATAGAGCTAGAATCTATCTCTATGATCAGCCTACGATGACGTAGTATAAATTACTTTTTTTATAGTGGACACAAAATACAGCTTAACGATGTTTCTCTTCTATTGAAGAGAATAAGCGCTCTATATCTTTATATCTGTATGTAACGAACGGTATTCAAACGATTTATTGGATATGAATATCACCCAGTTTTGTATCACAAAATAAATATTTGTTATTAAACTGGAATGTTTGTATCGGGCATTTACTTTCATTTTCCCTTTAAATATTATTAGAGGATTTTATCGACATAAACCATAAAGATATAGAGAGCTTATTCCCTTCATCTGTATTTTTGTGTCCATATAAACAAAGTAATTTGACCTACGTCATCGCAAGCTGATCATAGAGATATAATCTAACTCTATGATCAGCTTACGATGAGGTAGTATAAATTACTTTGTTTATATTGGACACACAGATACATCTGAAAGGAATGAGCTCTCTATATCTTTTTATCTCTTTGACATGAACAAATAGTAATGATTTATTAATTTCCAATTTTTTTGTCAGTCTCCTTCTACTTGTAAGTATAACATCTTCTATTAAATGATCCCTCTTTCACGTACGATACTTTTAGATCCATTTTCTTAAATTAAGTGCTTGTGAGCAGATTATTTTGACAAGACAAAGAATTAAGAAATAAGGAAGGGAAAATACTTACACTAATATGTACAGAAACATACGTTTCCCCCCTCCTGTAGATAATAATGCCTAAACCAAGAAACTGTCTCTTTTTTTCTTCCTGCCTCTCTTATTTTGCCGCCCAAAGAGACAAAGATTGATAGCCAGCCATATTATTTGTACATGGACGTAGGCAAAAATAATAATATAACTGTTAATATGGTACGTATTGTTATGTTGAACAGAGGGAATAAGCCTATCTGAGCTGAGTAATCCAATTAATGTTTCTTGTGCATATTACATATTGTGTTGTATTTAACATAATGTTAAAATATCCTTCAACCATCAACAGCCTACTTAATTCTAGGGATTTGCTTGTCGTAAATAGTATGATTATGGCGGGAAGAAAGACCTGATAAATAAGAAAATAGGAGGAAAATGGACGTTGATTGAGTTAATCGGCTTGTTATATAGGAAGAACACTTTAAAAGGAATGGCTAAGGACGTTGATTTTGTTGTATTTTATTTAGATGAAAAGGCTAAAAACGGCAATATATGTCGGTCTATGTGGTGGAAGACATCTGGTGACAGGGGAGCATGCAAACACCCTCCTATTTGCACTAAGTCAAAGTGTTTCAGGAGCTATGAGGCTCGAAAGTGATGCTTTGATTGACATGGGCATGTCAAACTGAAATACGACTTGATAGAGTAAAAAATGGTAGAAAAAGTGCTCTTTCAGGTCTAAAAGTAGGGTCGGAAAACGGCTGGGGGAGCTTCGGGCCATCCCTCGGAAAGCTAGGCCCCAAAAACTTCTCAAAATAAATTATATCAAAATCGAAACTTCCGTATCAAATCTCGACAGCGATGTCAAAGAACAAGACTTTGTTCAATCACCAGCCAACCATCCCCCTAATATCAGAGCCAAGCCCAATTATCTCAGCCAGGACGGACTCATACAACAGCAGTGCCATCAAAAGAAATGTCAAGTTATAAAACAATCTATTGCAATTTTAAAAAATGAGCTCATAATGTTATTGTGAAAAGCCAGTAAATTTACATTTTTGGGTTTTTTATGAAAATTGTTATCCATTAACCCCTTAATCTATGCCTTATTGAGACTCAGAGCCATGTGTAGCTAAATTTCCATATCCTATCTTCAGCCAGGACGGACTCTTACATTACAGCAACAACAGTGACCATCAAAAGGAAATGTCAAGTTCTTCAGAATGCAAATCAAGAAAAGAATTTAACAAGATCTATTGCAATTTTAAAAAAGTATCCTACGATGTTCCAATCTATAGCAAATGGTCAATTCTGCACTGATATGTTTGAGACTTTTGGAAGCCAGTTAACCCATTTATCCATTCTGATCCTGGCCATTGGATTCTAAAAGAAGCTGATTAGGCTTGGGCCTTTTGTCAGAGAGATGCCTTTTGCCTCATGATTCACAGCTTATGACAAAAGAATATGTGTTTAATGAAATACATTTTGTAAATTTACACATTGTGCTATATTTTGTTTATTATTTGTGTAATTTTTACAAAGATTGTAGTAATTTTTCAATTTATATATGTATATGTTTATATACATTCGAACTAAGTTAAATACAGTCTCATTGTATCAAAAGCCACAAAATGTGTTATGTTTTGAATCTGTTAGTCCCCACTACGAATTGGTACAGACCAGAAGCTTTTCAGTGTCTAGCTTTTAGATAATCTTTAAGTTTCAGCCTCGAATAAAGCTTTGGTATATTATAAAATGTTCTTGGTCCTCCTTACTGGATAATTTTTCATGCATATTTTTATGAATAAAGATCACTAGTTATGACATTTTTGAAAAATTCACTCTGGTCCCTATAGCCAATAAAATATAATTTGTCCCTCAATGCAGTTGGTGATGCTTCCTTATCAAAATATTGCTCAAAACATCGCAATAATGTCGACAAAACAAGGTTTGACAATAAAGACAAAATGTCAGACCAGATGGTTATGCTTATAACGAGCTTTTTAGTGCTCATGACATGGGAGCTGCCAACTTGGCCAAGGGCACCAAAGAACTTTTCCAACTCACCTCCTCGATTTTACATTGTCGTTGTGGCAATTGTCACAGAAGCTGAGCTTTCTCCAGTGATGTCAGATACATTTAATATCAACAGATATTCACTGTGTATTCCCTTAGTAGATCCACATGATGTGTGTTTGTCCTTGTCAAGTCAGATCTCCACTGAGAAAAGATCTCATGTCCTCATCATTACAGACTGTTTGGCTAGAATTAAATATTCCAAAAAGCAACAAGTTAATTATTGGAGGCATTTACAGACAATGGTCGTCCCGTGGCCAAAATGTCTTAACCATGGAAAATGATAATTTAGAAGGCATACTCAAACTCAGACTGGCTACAGAAACTAACCGTGTCCAACACCCCGCCGTTTCATAATGTATAAACTTAGGTTCCGAAATATTTTTCGTGTGACGTCACGTCTGCCAGAAAACATAAACAAATCACTTTTACTATATATAATAAGTATTAAACCCCTACTCAAATTATAATTTCAGTAGCATCTTACTCTTACAAAAAATGGCTTCAATTAATTAAAAAAGCAAAAAATATTTTTTAGAGGCTATGAGGAAATGTGAACACATTTTTTCAAATAATTTTAGAGTAAATGGAAGGGTTGGTAGAAACGACAACCTTGTAAAAAGAGTTACAAAATCAATATCAAATGTGACGTCGGTTCCATTGGAAGCTATTAATAAGTTTGCTAAAATTCGTGTAATTCTCCAAATAAAATATTATAAAATCGCCTTCAAGAGCAAAAAGCTAGTCATAGAAAAAGTTTAAGAGAGAGGCGAAAAAGGAAACAGTGGATTAATTAAATGCTCCAATAAATTATATACTTCTTTCTAAATATGTCTTTCTAATAATATTTATGTAATATATGATTATAAACAGTATTTTGTTTTGTTATAGTTTATAAACTATATACTTTTTCCTAAATATGTGTTTGTAATGATATTTGTGTAATATATGATAATAAACAGTATTTTGTTATAATTTATTTCGTTGTTTTTTATGTGTTTTATCATATAATGATTGAAGAGTTTGCTTTTTCATGAAATATTTTGGATATTTTCAGCAGCTTTAAATAATCAAAAATTTATGAGTACTCACAAAATTTAATCTTTTTTTATTTTCTAATAGAATTGTGATAATTAATTCTTCTATGATCTAATTAAAGGCTAAATTCGACTATATTTAACAAACTTTACTTATAAAATAGACCCTCTTTTGGCATATGTGACGTCATGCTCATGAGGTAGGTTGCGTGGCAGTGTATTTTTTTACTTTCATTGGTTAAAATGGTTCTACTTTACTTTTAACTTACCTTGACCGTGTCTTGTCGCCTTGGGTGACTTAAACCTCAACCTTAGAAGACCCAAGGATGAATAATACCCAGAGATACTCCATCTAAATAGGATAGGGATGGAAATTGCTTGTCTCAGTTATGTAGTAATATCTCAAACATGAAGGTAATATGACCGATTATCTGGTGTGCATCATGTATTCTGCATTGACCACATTTATTATTCAGGTTCATAACATTATGTAACAGGATTTTGCCCCCAGGCTGAAATTCCTAATTTGAGTCCCATTTTTTGCGTAGATTCCAAAAATGCCACTTAAAATACCGTCCGACTAAGAATAAACGCAAATGTCATATATATTTAATTTATTGAAGTATGTCCATGCATTTTAAATCAACTTTTATAATTTCAATATCTTTGATAATAATCGAAAAAATAGGCTTTATATTTCAAAAAGTTGATCGTTTTTTAGTGTTCTATTTAAGCGGCTATAATTTTTTTCAAGTCTATTGACTATAATGAATATTTAATATCTTCTTTGTATGTGTCAATTTTTTTATAATTTCGATATCTGGGATGAAATTAAAAAAAGAACCATTTATTAAGACGAAGTATTAATCATATTAAATAAATACCTAAAGGTATTTTCGTTGAGTTTACGATAACTATTATTGTGATTTTTTACGAAAAAACATGTTTGCTTTTTTATTTTAATTTATTTCTTTACAAGTTAAATAATCTATAATATTCTGAATAATCGGAGAGTTACTGTGATTTGGAAAGTGGCATTCAAACATTGTTATCAAATTATTTAAGGAGCTTGCAAATAAAAAGGCAAACATGTTTTTTTCTTCTTTGTAACCAATTACAATAATATTTAATGAAACCTTAACGAAAATACGAATAAGTATTTATTTAATATGATCAATACTTGTTCATAATAAATTGATCTTTTCTTTACTTTCATCCCAGATATCGAAGATATAAAAACTGTTCTGAAATACATTGACACATCCGAAAAATATATTAAACATTGATTATAGTCAATAGACTTGAACAAAAAAGCCGCTTAAATAGAACATAAATGCTTCCATAATTTAACTTATGGTTAGAGGTAACCTTTGCAATAAGTCTCTGTGTTGGTTGATGGAATTGATTCTTTCCTCAAAAAGAATTGGAGCTGCGTTGAGTTAAATTTGATTCCAAATATATATATATATATATATATATATTTTTTTTTTCGTCTGCACGCTTATGATAACTTACGCGAAAGAAAAAATGTCTATTATAAAATGAATGATGCAGTTTTCTACCTTCCAATTGCATTAAGTATTCTCAATTGATCCTTCCTTTTCAAATTAAGTCATTGCAATGCATCAGAGAGAAAAGAATGAACCACTGATG
The DNA here is from genome assembly GCA_013387185.1 of Caligus rogercresseyi. Lineage (NCBI taxonomy): Eukaryota > Metazoa > Arthropoda > Copepoda > Siphonostomatoida > Caligidae > Caligus > Caligus rogercresseyi. Next base: position 27,160,272 of record CP045895.1, read on the forward strand.
CATATATCGAAAAAATCGATGATATATTTTGATAATTTCATGCCATATAAAAGTAATCTTAATGACAATATTTATTCCTAGAAAAAGAATCGAATGAAATGAAGTGGTATTAATGAAGGGATACGAAGACTTGCAAATGCGTTCCCGATGATATTATTTACACAGCTCTTATGTACAAAAGGATTAAGTGACGTAGATTGGAGAGATTGCGAGAATAATACCTCACGCCCCCCTGAATCACTAATTTAAATATAGACTGAAATATTTACACCAAAAAAATTAATGACGAAAAGAAAAGCCAAAAACCCGCTTAAATATATGTACATATAAACGAACACAAAAAAAACAACCACACAATAAATAATTAATTATATAATTTGGATAGTTTTTTTTGTATTTCATTTCTTATAAGGGTTGAAGTACATGCGTAAATTAATTACTTAAAAAGACATTATAATCTAAAATTTGCACTCCAACATAAGAATATCAAAGGATATATTCAAACTTTATGAAGCGTTTATAAGAGGTAATTTTGATCCTCAGGTTGGGTTCAATCATGCCGGGTCTGATAATCCTGAATACGGAGAGGTCGTCTACATTCTTGCTGGCGAGACATCAGCGAGTCGATTGAGATCGTTCTTGAGAGAGACATCTCCCTTTTTGCATGATGGACGTCTTAAAGATGCCCTTTTGAGAGAACCGTTCGGAACCGATCTGCCGATAGGAGACGATGTGGTTGATATTCATTATCTAGACTTTTTTTTAAAGCTTTGTGCATTGCACATTTAAATATTAGTGTATAAATAAATATTAAAAAATATCTATGAAGACCTTCGGTATCTTCTAAAATATAAAAAATAAATATCTAACCAAACATTAAAACATAAATATAACAATTACATGAAAAGACATGTCTAATAAATAAATAATACTCTAAAAAAACTTTATCATCCTCTTAATTTTTTAAAAATGGCTGTAAGACTTTGTTGGAAAATACTTTTTCTTTTGATGCAAAATTCTAAGAGTCGTTAATGGGAGAATAATTTTTTAAAGAAAGAGCTCCATATCTGGCGGCAGCTGCTAAATGATTGCACGAAGATCTTCGGAGCTTAAAAAGTCGCCTCTGGTCAGTTTGTTTGCTATTCAGGCTTTTGCATTTAATATAGCATACTCGATTGCTTTTGAGACAACGGATTGGTTGATTTTCTTCTTGTTTAGTCCAAACAACACAACTGCTTTAATTATATTTTCTTGGACCTTTCAATTCCTTTCACGTTCAAAACAATGAATCGTTTAAGAACGGAAACAAAATGACAGTCTACAAAGTGCGTGTAGCGTGTTGTTATTCAATTTGCCACAGTCCTTGCAGTGAGTGTTGAATATTATACAGTTGGAAGAGATCTGCTGTTGAGCGAATTTTCTTCCATCATGTTGAAGAGATGCTAGCTGTTGATGCCGTGAGATTTTGTTGCATCATTGTATCTCCCATGATTTTGACCTGAATTCACTCGTAATGCCCAACTGTCCGGGAGTTCATGATCGCAGCATTAAAAGTACGTATAATTATTCCGTTATTTTTTTAAGTCACCTGACTACACGGGATGACATCATTTATAAATGCCAGGGACATCGCATCAAATGCATTTTTGGTGCCCTTAATTGGGGGTCATTTAAATCTCATCTGCATCTTAATGAATGGGGTGTGCATGATGAGACGAATTTATAGACAAAGTGTCGTTAGCCATAGCCCAATCCTAAAGTTTATCTGGACTCTCATATTCTTGAAGATGCCTATGGGCATTTTGGCGAATGATGTCCACAGTTGAGTCACTGCTATAAATAGGGACGCAACTCCAAACAATTCTTTGAGCCGCTGCCCAAACTTCAGAGAATGTCCTCGTAACATTGTTTGTAAGGTCTGTACCAAACATTAATCTATTAAACAGATCGCTATGTGAGACAGAATTCCTCCATTCCTTTTCTGGAAACTTTGCCAAGTTGATAAATATTTATATATATATTTTGGGTAATTTTGTCGAAAGTTTTGTTAATCCTCCCCTGATAAGGAACCTCGGCCGCTTTATAGCTTCAATGTATCTCTTATGAAAGAGAACAGAAGGCCTTTTTTCTTCTTGTTATTGACGCAAGCTCCCCACCTAGCTCCGCAAAAACAGTTCTACTTTTCAGTAAATTATCGTACCACGTTATCGTCTTCTCGTCCACCCATATTTGTGCATGCTCTCGATGATATAACAAAATCCCACTATATCAAAAGCACCCTCGATATCCAAAAAGACAACGAGGGCTTCTTCGTTCCGATGATTACTATTTTCACAAGTATCCACAAGCCTACTTACGGCTGTGTATGTGGATTGCCCCTTTGAAAAGGCAAATTGGTTAGATTGGCCAAATTACACCTTGCATGGATTTTCCATTGTAACATACGTTCCAGGATTTTTAGTGCCACATTTGTTAGAGTAATTGGTCGGAAAGCTCGTGGTTCGGAGTAATCCTTTTTCCCCAGCATGGGAATAAATATTACTTTAGACGTTCTCCAGCACTTTGGAGTATATCCGGTGCAATAAACTGAGTTGTAGAGATTTGTTAACCTCGAAACAAAACATTTTTGCAAACTCTTATATGCTTGCGGTGGGATTTGGTCTGGACCAGGTTTTTTATTTGATTTAAGGCTATTAATTGTACTTATCAAGATTTTTTGGTCAAAGAATTGTATGCGGGGATCGTTATGACTGTGCGTCGTTTCTGGGCAATTATTGTAAGTGGCTTTTGAGTCTGGAAATGCTCCTCTAGAAGAAACTTCAGGCTATCCTTTTCGTTCATACGATCGCTCAAAATACCCACACGGACATTTGTGTGATTTGATCTTGCCTTCATTAGTCTAAAGATTTCCTTTGGTCCTTCGAGCGTTGTTACCCAAGCTTTAAATGCCTCCCTTTTAGCTTTAATTATCATGGTTTTATACTTTTGCTTTTCACTCTTATATAAAGTCAAATGACTTTTACGTTGAAGGAATTTTACTTTACGACGTTGCTCTCTTAGCTCATCACTCCACCAGGGACAAGCCTTCCGAATATTACCGGACACTGCTTTACATGAGCTCTTTAAAGCTTGAAAAATATCTGCTGTAGTGTTCAGAGCTTCTAAATCAATATCACATGATTCACAAAAGCCTTTATCATATTGGAATGTTGTATTTTCGAGTAAGGACGTAAATTTGTTCCAATCAGCACTCTTCAGATTCAATTCATTAAAAAATGTTCTGTTAGCACTGATCTCAAAGATACACAACTGATCCGACCCAGAGTACTGTTGATCTGTTCTCCACTTTGAAACTAGGTGAAAGCTCCAACGATTTGTTATTGTGAGGTCAATGATAGATTGGCCCATTCCTCCTACAAATGTAGGCGCAGAGCCCTTATTTTGGAGGCTTTAATTATAAAGAGCCATAAATTATTATAGTCTTTCCCCACGATAATTCGTTAGCGAGTCCAACCACAACACACTCCTGGCATTAAAATCTCCGGATATCAGAAGAGGTTTATGCTGTTTATCACAGTAGTCGACTAAGGGTTTAATCATCCCTTGTAATATCGGCATAATAACTTGCAACGATGAGACTCTTATTGCTAGAAGTTTTTTTTGTGCAAACAACCAGATCTTCTGTGCAGAACTTAGGAATCTGTGAGATAATCAAATCCCGGGATGCTAATATTGCTGCTCTAGGTTTCGGTTTGTCATGAACGAAGAGAGAAAACCCCTCGAACCGTGCAACCGTTGCACCACCCGGAGCTAAATTAGGCTCGGTTATAAATACTAGGTTGCTATCAGTTTCCAACAAACGCATACTAAGCTCCGTTGACAGGTGATTCGTTTACCCATATTTATTTGTGTGCATCGCACAGTGCCCTAGTGGGAAGCAGTTTTTGAAGGAGACATTTATATTGTAAAAGAGTTTGGGTTGATCCATTAAGGAGTATAATATACAATGAAAGTTTTAATTATTATTACTTTTGGGTCTGAGTCAAAGATTCAGGTTCTTTTGAGGTGCAGTCACGTGTACGTTTTTTGCACTGTGACTCCGGGCTATTAAAAGCCCTTTTTATTTTATTTTGCTCGGTATCAGAGTTGGTCTGCTTCATTGGGATTGATGAATTCCTGTGCATCACTTTGATCCACTCATCTCTCATCCCAGAGATTTTCCCAACTCCATGTTTAGACATATTATTACTTGGTGTTCCATCAGAGGCCTCTGAATCATTTGTTGAGGTCATCTCGGGTATTTGGGGGGCGCTTATTGATTTTTTTTCGTTGCTTAGAGAAATCGTTACGTCTTTCGTTTGTTCTTCTTCCTCGTCCTCGCCTTCTTCCTCCTCCTCATGCTGGGCAGCCTCTTCGGTAGCTCTTCTTTCCTCCGCTCAAGAGATCCTTATCGGAAGCACAAGTCCTAGCCTGAAGTTTTTATTAAACTCTGCATAAGTTACTTTTTGAGAGGAAGGACATTTAGCTTTTGTGTGTCCAAACGGAAGGCATTTGAAGCACTGCACCAATTGTAAAGGAGATGAGAGTTCAACCTTTCGGCCTCCTACTGGTATAACAGTCGGTAGTTTTTTCCTCGGTTTTATGCGGAACTTTACATTCCCAGACATAATTGATCTAAACATATTAGAGAATGATTTGTCCCAATCTTTCTCCGTCTCAACAAAGTGAGGAACATTTTCAAATTCTCCAACGACATCTCCATACTCATTCATGATCTCCTTTAACTCTTGTAAGTTAGTCTCAGATCCATTTTTTATATTATAACGTCGATGGGGTTTTGAGCTGCTCGTGCACTTGCAAGTCCTCTTACATTAAATTTGACTTCTTCATTCAAATGAACGGGTCCTTTAATAATTCAAATTGTGTAATATCGTTTATGGGTTGCTTTAGTTCTATAATTATAAAGCCTGCAGCACTTTTACAATCGTTAATCCTCATTACATCTTCTCCTCTCATGTGATGTTTTATTGCCGAGCGTTGAGGAAGAAAACGATGAACTTCAAAAACAATTATCTCAAGCACGGCGATCCTATTATATAATCATCAACAGTTTTTCCCGGCATTTAATACTCCTACTATTACGACGTCAGAGCGTATGTTGAATTCATCGGAGCTAGCATTGATGCCCATAGGTGCCCGTAAATAGCGGAATTTTTCCTGTGGGGTGATGAATGCTGTGAGGAAGGACGATTCTTCATCCAAAGACACTTGGAAATAGGCGTGGGTGAGATCTGCAACGGCAAAGACCCTCGATGAGCTTTCGAGACTTTGAACATTTTACTCAGCAATAGGGAAAGGATAACAGGAACGTCTTAATATTGATTGAGGTTGGTAAAGTCCGTGACCAATCTGACCTCCCATTAGTTTGAACACGTATGCACAATGGTTAATAGGGATGTTCACTCGAGCAATCACCTTGGTACGTAAGAGCTCATCTATAAGATCATTTCTGGGCCTTGCATATGAAAGGAATATTTCATGGCGTCTTAGCCTGAAGAGGGGTTATTTTAACGCCCTTTTTGAAATGTAACTACATTTGAAATGTGACAATTTCGGGAAGGGATAAAGGCAATACCATGCCACTCCAAAACGGTAAGGGTAACATGAACATTGTAGTTCCTGTGTCCGTAATGATGTTGAAGCTGAAATGTAAAAGAAATTGTGGCCCGAGGATATCTGTGCTATTTGGCGTATGTGTGTGTACAAAATTGAATACTTATTCTTCTTGTCCGATGCAGGGGGTATTGATTGCTAATCGGCGTAATCTGAAATAAGATATTTCCCAGAGGGTATCTTGTATTCATTTAAATCGGAGGTGATGGAGATGAATATACCGGTCAGTGGACTTTTTGGCAGTAAAGAGATTCATTTTTATCACGACAATATTTAACATTGTGTCCAACACGTTGGCAAAAGGATTATTGGTTGTAATTTTTTTACGGCATATATTAGAAAACTGCTTACGCGAGCTACAACAATTAACATACGCCCTTTGGTAACTTTTTCGTGAATGGAGCTGAAGATTTTGAATACGAAGAACGTGGGAGTTCTGGCGGGTTTTGAATGTTGAATTTGCGGAAGAGGGTTTGGAATGGTACGCCTGACCACACTGGGGGACTCTCCAATGGGAGTTGACTGAGAGGAGCCTCATAGTATTTTTATGCATAGCATATTTTTCTTCAGTGATGGGGAGTTGGTTTCCTGATTTCTTTGAGCAATTATTTATCGGGAAACTTTTTGAAACCATCGGAAGACGAAAATTTCATTTATATTGAAGGTTTCAAACTGATAGTTGAGTGCAATTTGATTAAGCTCCACCTACCAGGCTGAAGCTTTTTCCCTCGTGGAAAGCGTAAATTAAAAAGTCATACCGCCTGTTGAATATGGGGTGCAATGTCGCCACAAAGTGGGACTCAAGGATCGCCTTAGCACTTTTAGGAGTTCCCTTTTCCTCGTAACAGGAGTGGGCTAATTTAAATTGGACTTGGTAGCGAGTTTTTGTTGTAGGTATCGAAGGAGGGCAATAATATCACTGTTGAGGGCATTGCTGCGTTTAGTGATGGATATAACACACCTCCTAGGGATTTTTGATATACTGAACCTTTTCATCTTGGTTTTACACTCTGTGAGATCCATTTTATTATATATATGTATATGTTTTCTTACAAAGGGCAATGACGAAAAAAGAGTGACGTCACAATTATTGACACTTATGCCTCATCTCTTTTTTACAACCCGAGGATGTGATACAAGGCTTGTCACATCTCACCTCTACGTAGCTAGCATTTTCCTTTGAGGTCTCTTTTCCATCATTGTACATAATGTCCTGTTGGAAACGCTCCCCATGCTCAACACTCAGATCCACAGTTTCCAGGAGAAAAGTCCAGGTGAGATATGGAGAAAGTGGATTTTTTTAGTCTCAATTATGTTTAGCATAAGCTAACGGCAAGTGCTTTACGAGTTCTTCACAGTTTTACGCAGGATTGTTTCCGAGGAAACCAGCAACTACATACTTGAAGGCCTCTACTGCTGCCTTCTCTTCTCCACAAGTAAACTCTGGAACTATTCATGTCGTTAGCTCACGAATTTGTGGCCCAACAAAAGCACCTTTGATTTAATTGATGTCCTAGAGAAATTTAATCCGGATCTTTTTCGTGGTCCAGAGGAAATAAAAAGTCCAGGTTGGACTTAACTTTGGCCTCTCCCTCCTTAGTTCAAAAAATTAGAAAAGCAGGCTATCGTTCCGAACTTTCATCTGCCCCCAAATTATGGAAATAGAGCTTTGGTGTAGTGCAAAAAAAGCAACATCATTGTTCCATACTGCTTCTGGATGATGAGATTCATTGCAAGCTTAAAAAGAATTCTTGAAGTTAGCTATAAAGATTGTCTTTCGGCCTTTCAGGCTATACAGCTGATGAATCAATAATTATATCCACTTCCTTTACTTTTAAAAGGAAGAAAAAGTAAAATATGAAAAAGATAATCGGCAATTAGAAACGAGCCGGGAAAGGAATCTTTGCTTGTTCGAAAATGTATAGCTGACTCTATTAACGCTTTTCGATTAG
>CP045895.1:27167996-27181223 GCA_013387185.1 Caligus rogercresseyi
ACCTTGCATAAGGAGAGTACGTCGTGAGACTGTCTGTAGTCAGGCTCATAATATTTAAATTTATCGAGGGAGTTGTAAGTAAACAGTCTTTGAAATATTTCTTTCGAAATATAAAAACAATATAACTCTAAAGATCTATTTAAAATCATTCATAAGAAACTATTCTTCTCTGGTCGATAATATTTTAGTTGGATAAATTTATAAGGAGTTACAAAAATTGAAGGAATATTTAAATTATATGTAAAAGAATTAGTAAAATGAAACTAATAGGATCTTCAATAATAGAAATGGCAGTTCAACTAATTAGATCATCATTAGAATATACGAGTATACCACAATGTCATGAACTATAACAATATATCAAGGTATATAAAAATTCGTTTACACATACATTTACGAGAACAGACGACTATAGTAAAAAAATAGGTCTAATGAAACCTCCAATTTATTTGGAAGTAGAAGTATGTACATGGGAAAATTATGTAAATAATTATCAATTCATGTATTTTATAATAATTAATATATCCCAGATTAGTGAAATGATTAATTATAAATTACAAAATAAAAATTAATATTTTTTAAATTGAAATATATTTACAACACGTAGTAATAAAAAAATATAAATAATATTATATATTTTTATTACTACGTGTTGTAAAATATACTTCAATAAAAAAAATATTTTTTGAATTATTTTGTCATCATAATTAATCATTTCACTAATCTGGATATATAAATCGGGTTCAATGATAAATCCAGTTCATCAATACTTGGGATATTTTTTGGACAATCGTTTTTTATGGATAATTTTTATTTATTTACCACATTATTTATATATATTTTTATATTATTTAGTAAATCACGTATAAAATATGGAGTTAAATGCATAAGGGAGACTATTTATTACTGAAACAATACCCCAATTTATGAAAGGTTTTAGACACAGTTTTGTCATAGATTCCGATTTATTTATCCTAAGAATAACATAGGAACAATAATAGTTTCTTTCATTCCAGCGTTGTTTTGAGCCCGACATGCTATTTCACCAGGTGGCGCTCCAATCAGTCGTAACTCTCCTATAGGGCTCTGCCTTGAATCACATCATGTAAAGCGCTCACTCCTGATTTATTTAATACGTCCCTGGCCTGACACGCTTTTAACAGGACTGAGCAGTGCCTTATAGTAGGGCACTGGGACTGTACTAACAACAAGTAAGGAATATATCTCAAAGAATATCAAACTGAGGTTCTTGAACTTAGTGTAAAGTGAAACATAATTTGTAGTTTGTTCATTCAACGTCAAGGAGAATATAAATATTTATATTCTCCTTGATTCAACGTGATAAGAATGTTCCTATTGTGAAGGATATTTGTCTAAGTGTTTCCTCCCCATAGTGAACTTACGATTTTTGAATCTCTAGGCACATTTGAGCATTATGGGCATTGGTCAATCTAAACAGTCAAGGATCCTGGAGAGGAAAGAAAAAGCATTTATGGTACAAGCCCGAGCTTATATGCGGAGTAGACATTATGAAAAACGCGGAGATTTATTTAACACGAGCCTTTGAAGTGAATAAGAAACTTCTGGAAGGTATGACTTTTCTTATTTTCGTTTCATTAAAATATAAGTATACAGGGTGCATAATAAGTCCGTGAAGAGAGAAATGTAGTCTTAAATAGTATATTTCTCACTGAAAATTTGCAGAACTTGGTAGAAACTTTCTTAAAGGTCGTAGTTACCAACACATCTATTTACAATTTTTCAAAAATGTCCGCCATTCTCACGCAGAACAGCTTCAAGACGTCCACGGACCTGTTGGCGAGCTGCACGCACCGTTTCTTCTCTGATTTTTCCCCATTCCTTCACGAGAGCCTCTTTTAAGGTGGTCAAATTTCGGTGGGGCGAAGCACAAGCCTTGCTCTCAAGTATGGATCACATGGAGAAGTCCATGACGTTGAGATCAGGGCTTGAAGGTGGCCAGGTAAATTTGTCCCAAAAGGCAGGAAAATTCTGCTTGCACCATTCTTGGACAACCCATGGGCTGGGGCAGAGTCTTGCTGAAAAGTGAAGAAGGTTTCCCCATACTCAGCCTTGATCCATGGCAGTACTTGGTCATTTAAATTGACAGGTAGACCTCTTTGTTAATCTTGACACCCTCGGGGACAAATATGAGAGGGCTCTTTTTCCCATCTGACATAACTCCTGCCCAGACCATCACAGATTTGATTTTTGACGTCGGAAGACTCCGCGAACCTTGACAGGAATGTCAGCACTGCTCTTGGCCAAAATCCGATCATTCTGGGAATTATATACCGCCTGAACTGTGAACAATTTTTCGTCCGTGTAAAAAACTGGACCCTGCGTGCCAGACTTCAGTTTGTTCAGAAGAATTCGGCCTCGTTCTCTTCGCTTCTCAATTGTGGCCTCAGAAAGAAGTTGAAGCCTTATCTTCTTATATGGAGTCATCCCCAGATCCTTTTTCCCTAGATATCTCATCGACCCCTCATTCATATTTTCCTCTTTGGCCATCTTTCTCAGGCTTCTTGCAGGGTTCCTCCTGATCTTCTCGCAGATCCTCTTCACACACGCCTGGGTTCTCACAGACATTGGTCGGCCACTCCTGGGCCTGTCGGATGTTTTTCCAGTCTCCTTGTACCGTTTGACCGTGCTTTAAACAAGCTAGTAGGTCACTTTTATGTCCTTGAGCTTCTTGACAATATCAGAATTACTCAACCCCTCGCAATGAAAGGCAACTATAGTGTCACGGAAATTGCTCATGATGCTGGAGGAACGTTGACAGAAACTTTGTTGTTAAAATGAACTTGTTTTGATGAAGCTGAAGCACGAAAATCCAAGCACAATAGAAACTAAAGTGATCAATCTATCTATATATATATATATATATAGCAGGGTGGAGTGGCCAGCGGGAGTACTGGGACTATTCCCGGTGGGCCGCTGGCCTCAAGAAACATAAACGGCCGTTGACAGCCTCCCAATGGCATATTGGGGCCTGTAAAAGGCCGGCGAGGGCATAATTGTCCCCGTAGATAAATTCTTCCCACTCCGTTCCTGTATATATATAATATATTTTATTTTATTTTTATATTTATATATATATCTTTTATCCTAGAGAGCACGTCTGAGGCTATTCTCCAGAGATGTATGATCAATCTAGAGGATATTGCGAAGGAACAGAGGAGTATCGACGAAATGCGTTTCCCTCCATTGATGAAAAGACGAGGTTGTATCCCACGCCCCCTCCAACCCCCTCCCTCAAATATATATATATATATATATAATGGTGACTAATATATGTATTTGCTTTTTTTAGCTCAGCCCCAAGAATTATGAATAACCAAGATAAACCAATTTTCAAGGAAATCGCAAGGAAAAATAATGCCATATCCAACCAACAACCTACGTTGGTCCAAAACCTAGTTATTAAGGAAGTAAAACGTAGGTTCTTATATTGTTCAATAGTAATTTTATTATTGAGAGGACTAAAATGACTAGGTATGTTCTGTATTAAATACTCTCAAAGTATGAAAACTCTCAAGGTATATAGAATACAAGGTAGGTGTATATTTTCATTGATAATGAAATGTCAGCCATCTTAATATTATTTTGGCATCATCAAAAGTATATCGTAATGTATTCTTCCTGCTTGTCGGTGGTTTTTAATGACGTCAGTCCAGCAACCGAAAATCAGTTCTTTTGGAAATATAGCAAAACCTTGTGTTTCGATATACCTTGGTCACTCGTAGGAAAATCCATTACTCTTATCTACTTCTCGTCTGTTTAAGAAAATGCAATTGTTCTTTATTTTTCAAATAAACATAAAGTAAAAAAATATATAAAAATATTTTTTTAATGATGAAAAGTACTTATTTTGTTAACAAATCCATTCATTTTGTTGATTGTTATGATATGTAGGAGGGTGTATGTTTATTTGAAACAGTTTTTTATCTAGTTTGCTATTTCTGTGAGTTTTTTGCACTTTATTATCCTTCAGCCGATTTAAAACGGTATATACATAATATAATATAACCAAATCCTTATAGAATGAAACGCTTTATTTCAAAAATATACTTAACAATATTGTCTGTTACTGTTTGTAAGAATTAATAATATGTTCATTTCTTAAAGTTTTTTTCTTTAAATAATACACGTTGAAACTAACTAATTTTCAATCTGAGGGTCATAGTATGCGTCATTACTTTTAAAAAGTTAGGCACGTAAAACATAATGATCGAAGGATGAACATAAAGTGGATTTTTTGTCAGCTAATTTTTGTATATCTAATTTTTTCAATATGATTTTTTTTTAAATAACGAAACCATTAGTCACAAAGCCTAAATTCAATTAAAGCTTGCATGGGATTTGCTAAACATGATAGTTTCGCATTAATACTCGACATTTATGGATATTTGAAAAAAGTAAACAAGTGACATTATTTCTTCAAAATGTAAGTTTTATCGAATACCCGGTGTTCTGACAAAATCTCGTTTTTTACAAGGAAGGAGTTTTATGAGTATCGAATGTTAAATGAATAATACATTTAACCGAATATTTACTCGTGTACAATCGAATATTTTCCCCCTTTATTCTTGGATAAGCTCGAGTAGTAATTTAAGCTCGTGACCACTTGATATAAAGACATTCTTCAATTTTTTGGAATCTCATTTTTAAGCAAAAGGCTAAATGATTGGCGTTCCGTAGAACGTTTGTTGAATGATCAGAACACCCCTGTTTTAAAGATATTAAAATAAGATAAGAAAAATATGTCCACGAAATATATTTTGTTTTATTATACTCAATACTTTTCAGCGACTAAACCTCACGCCAAGAGCCGACGAGTTCAAGTACGAATTCGAGATGGCGAAACGGGCCACAGCTATGAATCTCTTTTCTCAAGTACATGGGCAAATCCATAACTGAAGTAATTATAGAGGATCCTTACATACAAAGAAAACTATCAGGTAACAACCTTATATTCAAAGTGAATAGTAAGAGTCGTGCCAATGAGGTTTACCCAATTTATGTCATTTCTTGCTCATTATCATTTTAAAAAGTTATTAAAAGTCATGAATTAAATAGAAAATATATTTTCGCAACTTCTTAAACTACCTTGCTTCTCATATGAACTCTCAGGATGTCATTATTCCGCCTTATCAAAAGTGAGTCAAACTCTATATTCACTTTCCTATTCACTTTTCTTTACAACACGTACGATAAGTAATCAAACCTTTTCTATTTAAAGATTAGCCTATTCTTAAGATTCTGCGAGCTGCTCATCAAGCGTTGCGTTCGTTTGGAGAGCATCCGACTCGTGACCAAGGAAAATCCTGAGGATAAAGCTTTTCAGGCATTAAAGTTTTCTGAACTGAAGTCTAGCTTAGCCAAACGAGGCATTTCTTTATCCATTGCATACTCCAACACCCTTCATGATCGAGAAATCTACTTAAACAATGGATGGATAATCAAGATAGGACGTGGCCTCGATTTTTTCAAGTCTACACATGGACAACTCATTATTGGATCAATTGATCTCTCATTGAGGCCATGTCTACAGACTACCATTGATATCTTTGCTACAACTGATTAGTTTTAGTCATGATTAGTTTTAGTGTAAGTATGGAAGTCATGATTCATGAGTTCCCATGGGGGTGCTCTAATATTATGTGAAAACGAAAAAATTGAGTAATGATTTTATTATGCATTTATATTTAAATATATTAATATATTATAAATCCATTTCTTTATTTGGAGACTTTGACAAAGCGAATATCGTATGTTAAGTAAAAATAGAATAGGGATTTTTTTTCATTTAAATTTGTTAAACTACAAATATAATTCTTGAACATTACACATTTATACGTTGGCTTAAAGTTTACTGTAGAAAATATCATTTTGTAATGTGTTCCCACAACAAACATTGCTACAGGAACATTTATAAATGTCAAACAATATTTATTATGTAAAAAACCAGGGTAAAAATGGTTTGAGGCATCAAGATTAATGTTTTTGGCAAAAACTTATGCTTTTTTCTTGCATTTATTTGTAAATAACATCATGATTTTCTAAGTGTCAAAACTGCTCAAAGACATAAATAATTCACAATGAGGTAAATTAAAAAATCCCTTTAGAAGGGATATAACATTTTGCACTCACAACATTGAGAGGTCATCAAAGAATTATAATTTTTTTATTTCACAAATCTATAAAATAAATGAATGCTCATTAGAAAAATTTACTAAATTGACCATTGAATAAAAAATGTATTATATTTATAATCGAAACATCATAACTTGGATGTAAATCTAATAAATTCAAGTTTTTTATGCAATGGTTAAATTTTTTAAATTATTCTTAAAATTTTAGTTCTTATAATGAGTCCTATTGGAAAAAGGATATTTCCATGAAAGGTTTGATATATTAGGTTGCCATCAATTTTATATTTGAAAGAAGTTGATTACTATTTTATACAAATAAAGTATTTGAGGTCTATTTTAGAACCAATGTTCGTATGAATATATCCCTGTTAGATGATCAAAACTTGAAGCCGAATTGTTATATACTACGTAGATTGGGGGATTGTTTATTTTCATGGTTTTTAATTCACTTCAGTAAAATATCTGCCAACTTGAACAGCATTTTTTCAATGTCGTAACCGAATTGTTTTTCATTGATTCTTATTTACGGAACTTTTTTGTTATGTAGTATCGCAACCTCATTCTCTTATTTTTCATGGTTATAAGGGCTAAACAGTCTTCACGAAGGACCGATTCGATACATTGTATCACTTTCTTAAACAACGGATGCCTGTTTCAATCATAATTTTTTTCTAGTATTATACATGTATGCTTGTACATATTGTTATTTTACTTTTGCTTAGTCATAGAACACCGAAAGCCAGGTGTATCATCAACCCAAGCAAGTTCGTGATGAAATAGGTATGTTATGCACTATGACTGACGAATATCTTATATTGTTTTGTTTGTCTGCCTTGTTATAATAATGAAGACTATTATAGAGGTAAGTTTATAAAGTAAATATATAAATTCAAATCTTCTATTTGGGCGGGTAAGTCGTAACTTGTTAACATTTGGACCTAAGAGAGGCATTCCACACACACGTAGAACTTAAATGAACTTATGCTAACCCTAGAGACCCCAAAATATGTTCTTATTAATTCGTGAAACCTTTGTAATTATAACAATTGTAAGTTGCTTTTTATTTCCTCATCAAAATTCATTAGGGAATTAGAACGTAAATACGGATAGTTAGTTAGAAATTTATTACCGATTACAATAGTACATACAAACAATAGACACTAAGGTAAAGAACACAACCACACAATGGGGTATTTGTGTTACAACAGCAAAATGAATTCCTTCTGAAATACTGAAATTATTTACAATAATATTTTTCATTTTTTTTAATAGAATTTGGATGTCCGCGTCTTCTTCTTGAGACACTTCATGCCTTTCAAGGGACAGAGCAGGGTATCTGTTGATCAGGTGGTCTGCAGTCTGTGGCTCTTCCTTGCAAAGATCACAGGTTGCACTTGTTTTTTTTTCATTTGCTTAGGTGGGAGAGAAATGGTCCATGTCCTGTGTAGGCTTGAATAAGTTGTTTCAGGTCTTCACGGTGAAGTTTGACAACCTTTGATCTTGGTTTTTAACATAAGATGTGTGTGTTTCATGTGAAGACGATCTTAATATCGTTCACACCATTGTTTATATAAATTATCATTTATTGTTTTCTCTACATAACTTGGGGGCACACCAACAAATTTTCGGTTCTTGCTTTGTGCGCCACTTTTTGCAAGGTAGTCTGCAAATTCATTTCCTGTGATGTCATTGTGTCCTCTGCACCATTCAATATATATGTTTTCTTCGTTCTTTCCTCTGCATATGATTTCTTTACACTCCTTGACTTCAGCACTTGAGGTAAGTAGATTGAGAAGAGCAGCAATTGCAGATTGGGAATCAGACCGAATTAAAACTTTTTTCCTTGTTTTTCCAATTTTCTGAGATCTTCCACTGCTTACTTGATGGCAAAAACCTCAGCTTGAAATACTGATGCTTCTCTATTCAAAGATACCATTGAGTGATGAATGCAGAGATCACCAATAGTGATTGCCCATCCAGCACCAGTATTACCCTTTTCATCTTTGGATCCATCAGTGTAAATTATCATATCAGGATTTCAATTGGAGAATTGTCCATCCAAATAAGGTTGCCTTTTATATAGTCACTTTGTTGATTAATTTTCGCTCCCTTAAGTATTTTATCGCAGGAGAAGCGGTGACCACGGCGTTTTGAAGGTTGCCTATACATCCCAGGTATCTTTAAGAAATGCTTAGTTCTCCATTGTGATTTTGTTGCTTGTCCTTGTATGAAGAGGTCAAGGGGAATTATGCCAAGAACAGATTCCATTCCGACGTAAATAAGGATAACACTCTGAGACTTGTAACCTTTTTTTATGGAGGAGGTCATCAGAGAGCAATTTTTAGACATTTGCTGGACAAATTGTTCATGTTCAATACTAAGGATAAAAACTGATATCTTTTTTCTTAATTGTGATTGTTGGAAAGAAAAGGAGCGTGAATAATTAAAAGTAGTGGGCATAATGAAATAAAGCATCACTTAGCAAGGCCGTCCTAAAAACACAGTGCCTTCTTCTCATGAGCCATGCTTTTTATGGGCCCTTGTATAAACTCATCTAAATTAACTATAAATGTTAATTCTAAATGGGAACTCTTATTGTATGTGACGATAAATGAAAAAAAATATGACGATAAGAAGATTGAACAGAAAGGAAATAGAGTTACTAACATCTTTGGCATACAAATCAGGTTCCATTTTTTTAACGCACCCATGTCGATGTTGATGAACACTACTAACGCTTTGAAAGACAAATTAAATATGTTTAATGAAAATAATAATTCATGTTTTTTTATTACAAGCCGCTTTGTAGACTCAGCTTTAAACTCTCCGTTTGTCAACATTTAATTCCAATCCATTTGAGAATCATAACAAAAACATGGGTCTGGACTAAAAAGTAATTCGGAGTTATAGAAATGACATATGTTAATGTATAAATCCATATTTTTATAAGCGTAGCCATATTTGTAAATACAAAGTCAAACACAGACATAAAAATATATAGCGTTATTATGATTATTCAAAGAAAAAAAGAACTGCGATTTTTACTGCTGCATCTTTTTCTATTTTTTTGTTGCCTAAATGGTTCAATAAAATTGCATCCGATAGGCATTTTAGCATTAAAATTAGTTTATCGAAACTAGGATCTTATCAATGACCATTCCCTCTCAGGATTCCAACCTGCGCCCCCCAGCATGAAAGTTCAACTCCTTAACGTACTATCGGTATCGGCTCGCTCCAATATTCACGAAACCTATCAAAAAGAATTCAAGAAAACACTTATATATTTTTTAATTATATTTAAATAACAGATAATAACTAGAGGCATATATACACTCAGAGAGTGCAAACTCCGCCGTCATGAGCCTTCCGAGGCGGATTTTCACGACTGGGAGGCGTATGAGAGACGGGGGGGGTTCCCCTAGACGGAAATTCGAGAGGAACACGCTCCCGGCACCCAATTTCACAGCACAGCGACATCTATTGGCAGAGTAGGCTAACTTGAAAAATTTAGTAGTATTTAGCTCATTGGCGCCTTAATTCGGCACTCAGAGATGCCAAAATTTAATCACTTCTTCCTTTGGCGCTTCCAACAACTCCACAAAATTTCATCCAAATCCGTTCAGTATTTTTTGAGTTATCCTGCTGACAAACCAACAAACAACAAACTAACAACCAACAAACGCCAGTGAAAACAATACCTCCTTCGGCGGAGGTAAAAAGTAAAACTGTGTTTTATAAAAGCATAAATAAATACTATAGTTTAAATTATTTTCCTTTTAAAGACCAAAATTCTTAAAACAAGTAAATAAACATACATATTAAAAGATCAAACATTAAAAATAAAATTCTATATAGTATAAATGATGAAACAATAAAAACGTAATCAATTTTCATTCATATAGTTTTGAACTTTTTAAACTGCTTAATAATTATTTTGTGCGATTTTGCATATTGTGGTGACAAGGATGGAAAAACTTCACGACTTGGTCTGCGTGGTTCCAGAGCAAAGTTTGCGGTTTTGGGATTCTCAGAGAAAGAACCGCGTATCAAGCGGCGGTGGATATTATTGTTCCACTTAGTTAATTGTCCTCCATCAGTTCATTCTGTAAGCTGCTTAGCTATGTACGCCTTGCAATTGCTCAAAGATGAACTAATTGCTTTTTTCTCTTCTTTATAGTCTTGTTCATTGTATATTATATTGATTGCTGATATATATATATATATACGTATAAATGATATTTATATAATTAAACAATGCTTTAACATGCTTTGCAAGAGTCTCGACTATGGGAATGTGATCTCTTTTAAAGAATTTCCTAAAAATCTTAGAAGTTATAGGCGTTCCTTGAAATTGACCAAATTAGCTACTTTTCATCAGTTTTGAGTTCATACTAGGACCTTGAATGGAAGAAGAAAAATAATTTGAATTACCAATTTTACCAAATCTTTACTTCATCGTGAAAAATATCATTTCATTACTTTTCTTCTACACTTAATATACTAACGAAGAACCATGTTTAAATATAGTATTCATCATAAAGTAAACTTTTGCGAAGAAAATAATCAAAATTTAGGCGCAAAAAAATTATTATATATCCAAGGGGGGCCCAGCAGAAAAAGTTTGGGAACACTGTCATAGGCTATGGGAAACAATAATTCCATTGCCATATAAAGATGAATACTTATAAAGGTTTGACTGTATATACATTTAAATTTTTACTTTGAATTAGTATTACATAGGTAATTTTTTTGTTGATCGCAATTAAATTGATCGGATCGCTGATCGGAAAATCCTGATCGTTATATCGCTATATCGCAAAGAATTTCTGATCACTATTTTTGATCGGATCGCTATTTTTTCCTGATCGCTCACAAGCCTGTTATATATATATACAGGGTTGTGAACGGAACGTAAAATGAACGGCGTTCCGCGGAACGGAAGAAATTGAACGGAACGATGAACGGAACGGAAAAAATTAACGGAACGATGAACGGAACGCTAAAATTTGTCTTTTTGCGTTCCGTTCAAATAATATTCAAGAAGAAATCCACCCAACCTCGATTTAGTATGTATTATACATTTTTTATCCGTGTCAGGCGTACTCGACGGGCACGCCTTTGCATTTTCCGCATTTGCAGTAGCGTTCCTGCATTGAACTCTTTGCATGAGGGAATTCTTTCGGGCGGCGGTTTCGCCTGGGATTGTACCTAGGATGGATTTTCTACCATGGAAGGTTAATTTTTATTTACTCTATCGTAGCTATAAAGTTCGAGTGGGTTAACTTGACTTTACAATATTTTTTCTTAAAATGCCCTTTCACAGTTTTACATCTGTTACTGAATGAATTTGTTGACTTTAAATTAAAAAATATAAGGTCAAATGAAATATTTACGTCTTCTATTGATGGTAAGAGAGTATTTCTATTAATACAATAACAAGTTATTCCATCTAAAGTGTCAGTCTTCTATGTCTTAAATTTTAACAGGACTACCACCCCGGAATAGCACCCCCTGGACTTTTACCCCTGTTATTAATATTTTTATCCCTTAAAGTCCACTTATGAAGTTAACTATATTTTATATCTATGAACAAAGTGACGTCACTGGTTAGTACGTAATCACAGTTCATTAGAATTGAAATATACATAAATTAAAGTGTATAACTTTGCAAATTTCGTGTCTTAGACCTTATATCGGGCCAACTATGTAAGACCAGACAAGCATACAGTTGTGTATTATCAACTCAAAATCTCTTATTTATCGCATTAGGTTATAAGATGTTTTCTAAGGTTTCATTAAGGAACCGCTTTGTCAAGAGAAGCAATACTTGGCAACCATCGGTTGGATCATCAGCTGCCTGACAGGAAGAAAATGTGCAGTTTTCAGGAGCTTGGATGGATTTGGAGGTTCTCGAAGACGCATTAATTACTACAAATTCAATTCTAATTGACTGTGACTACGTGCTAACCATGATGCCACTTTTGTATTAACTAGAATCGAGAGCTCATTTATTATTTCCTAAGACTTGCAGTACAAACGATCATAAAAGACCTAGTTTACTTTAGAAAAAGACCTCAATGGATAGACTTGCATAGTAATATTGTAGGAAACGAAAAGAATGAAATTTTTGGAATAGTATGAATCAATTATAATTTTTTTGACCGATATTTGGAACATAGGTTTCAAACAATAATGCAATTTTGTCATAGATAAAAACATTGTTCACTTAATAATAGGACTTAAAGGATAAAAAACATTAGTAACAGGGGGTAAATGACATGGAGAGTAAAAGCACAGGGGGGAGATTTTTTTGGGGGGTGGGGGTGGGGTTGTCGGGAGGGTGATAGTCCTACTCATTTTAACTTCTCTATGACATAACATGTATTTTAAGAAAATATAGCTTAAGTAGTCAACAAACTATTTAGAATTTTGAATTAAATAAACCTAAATATTCTCTCAGCTTATTATTTAATAATGCACTATATAAACAAATAATCTTTTTGGAGGAGTTATTTTTCATAAAATAATTATTTTAACGTATATATACATTTGAAGATTTTCGGCTTTGGTATTTACTTTTTGCCAATTTAATGGAAACCCATATATGCACCAGCAAAAATCAACGTTGCAAGTTTTATTGTCATTGACATTTTTATGGCTTAAGGCTTTGCAAGACTTCGAAGTAGGGTATGTTAAGGTTTATCTAAAGGGTCTTCTAGTTCTTCAAATTATTAGCCAAGAGTTATCACAGCCCATAATCACCATGACAAATCCAAAGACGGTGGGTATACTATTACTAATAGAGAAAAGGTCTGGAGTTTTTGCAATATATAATTAGTAAATTGAAGTGATCAAATATTGAAAAGGTTGACCTCATATGTAGGTTGAAGAATATGTTATATTGTTTGCTTTAATCAATTGTTAGTTGAATCTCCATTTCAAAGGTAAAATGTCAGTTTTAATTTAATTTATCAGTTACCAAAACCTACTTTGTTCATTTTAATTGCTCAATTACCTAATCAAACATGTAATTATAAACTTTATCTTCATATTA
>CP045895.1:27181323-27195594 GCA_013387185.1 Caligus rogercresseyi
ATGGGTACGGTTACTTCGATCTCCTACCTGAGCTAGAACCAAAGAGAAACCACACTTTCAACACGGCCATCGTGCTAACATTCCTCACAAACCTCTCTATTATTGTACTTATTATAGAAGAAGAAGGAAAAAAGTATTCGTCATGCAGAGTGCTCCTGCCTTGTTCTTATTATTGTTATTGTTTACATTGATTCATCATTGCTTGGGATCAAATTTCTCGAATAGGAGTGGACGGGTGGCATGATTCCAGTCATTATATTTGTCCCGTGTAGTCTCATCCTCCTCCTCAATGATCGGAGGAGGAAACGAGACGTTTGGGAGCTCCTTCATCAATGTGGTCGCTCCTAGCACTGACTCGGCTCATGAATATGTTCAACGGGACTCGCGGATCCAGATTGATCTATGGGACTGACTCGTTCTGGGATGGATGTGTTTTATGGGAGATTCATTCATCTGTACGACCCGGGTAGTACTTCAATGAACTTCTCGTCACAAAAGCTAGTTCTTAAGACCTCTTAAATATAAATATTATATACTATAATATATAAATATATATATTAATTTATATAATATATCATAGTCTATATATAGATATATCTATATATTATCACTCGACTCTTTTATATGAGAGCGACCTGACGAGGAAGACAGTGAGGGCCTCGTCGTCTGGGACAAGCGATCTACATATCTGGGCAGCTCTGGCAAGACATAACTGATGAGAGCGTTTCGCGTCATAATTTCGGTGGGCCCGGAGTCCCTCGAAAATAACGACGGACACTAAACATCCTTCAAAAACTCCCCTCCTCAGAGTACTTTAAACTCTGGAAGAGCCCCAAGCAGTATTCCTTCAACAAGGAGGGAAATTGCCTCATCTGCATCCAAGGAGGAGCTGGACGTCAACAAAGTTCGAGGGATTCACAAGGCATACAAGGACATCTTCGTGCGCTTCTACTTCTGCTTCGCTCAAATCATCCTCTGTTCCACCACAACGGTATCAGAAACACGATCAGTGCCGGGTCCTCATAATCTTGGTTCTTGGAAGGGTGTTCAGCCACGGAATAGTCCTGAACCTCCTCACATACATGTTCGTTGAGAAGCAGCGAAAAAACGCGGAGCTCCTCGCGAATGCCATAAACGCCTCGTTCTTAGTTTTCTCGATGGCGAGGAGTTGGCCCTCGTAGCTGCCGTGAACGGAGAGGCCACGGATCTTGGCGTCTCCATGTTACCCCTTTTGGGCGTCGTCTTTACCTCGGACAAGGCCACATTCAGTACCCCCTACGGACACTACCAATGACAGGGAAACTCTGGAGACGCTCATCTGTCTCCTGTGTTCGCGTCAAGGCGCGGTTTTCCAACACGGCGACCAAGCAGGACCCCCCGCTAATATTTATAATTCTTGTTTAAACCCATTAACTCCGGAATTATTATTTTTCTCTTGATTCATCTAAAATTATATCAAACATTCATTTTATTTTTGCTCATAAAGCCAATCATGCCTAAAATAGGCCCCATGTCCAAAATTAACACTAGGAGTTAATGAATACATTTTTATATTATTTTTATTCTTTAGAAGAAAAATAAATTCTACATATATATTTTTCTACATAATTATTTATTCTTCATAGAAAACAAAAGTCATTTACTTATTAATTTATGTTAACTTACAAAATTTAATTAATAATTATATTTTGTGTGATAAGTTTCAAAACAATCGATAGAAAGTCCAACATTACATTTACAGTATTCCGGGTGAATTATCTGACAATTTCCATGAAATCGGTAGTCAATCTCTCCTGGGTTATACTTTTTTCTTTCCAGATGCTTTAGGCTCTATGTCATATTTCTTTATATAAGCCATGGCTATATCTATTCGGAAATGTAACTGTGAAATACATAGTGTTTCACACTCTTTGTTAATCCCATACGTTATTTATTGAGGCGTCGTTTACCCGGGTGAATATGGCCACCACCATTTTTCCTCTAATACCTATTCGATAATTATTAATATTCTGATTCATTAGATCTGTGCCTCCCATATACTGGTTATATTGGTATATGCTGTGAAGGACTGGAAGCTGAATCATTTAATTTGTTCCCCCTCCATCTTTTTACTTTTTGGTGGGGCTTGGTACGATATATTGCCGATGCAATTGTAACAATAGAATATCTTTCATTGTTTTACATGAACCGAACTATCTCCTAAACCTGACAAAGCTATTTCCATCGATCATCTTTCCATCCTTGACGGTTGTTTCGATCCAAAAGTAGCATTTCGGTCTGAATCGGTCTCGAATACATTTCGGTTTTGACTGACTGTCCGGACAAAAATCTGTCCCAATAAGTCTGGAAAGATTACTTCAAACCGGACTTAAAAACAAAAATCGGTCCAGACCAAAACACTAGTTCCTATCCAAACGGTTAGTTCCCATAGTGCCTGTTCTATCAATATCCTCTTTCCTGAAGTTCACTAAGTAAAGGTATAGTTGTGAAAAGGTTGTCGAATATTATGTGATACGGAAAATTCTTATGGTCATTAGTTAAACCATTAAGTAAAACAGTTAAAGCGCTTTTCCAAAACGTTTCACTAGATATCTTCATCGATAAATGTCTAAGAAAAAAAGAAAAACTAATTTTATATATGCATCTTCCTTGTGTTAACTTTTGGATACACAAAAAGTAAGAACTAATATTTGCTTCTTTCAATTGAACAAAATTAATGAAATTTTTAAATAAGATAAAGAACAATAAGTTTTATCGCCTTACCTTTGTGAATTCATCTCAAAAAAGAGATTTTAAATTACAATGGCTTCTCTACTCTTTTCAAAACTGAATTTGCTTTCTTCTTTTTTTCTCCCTCTTCAACAGAAATATGTAGATTTTTTTTAATTTTATAACCTATGAAAATATTCCGATTTTTTACAACGAAATTCAAGATAATAGAAAATACATATTGCGTGTCTTTCTTGACACGTTAGGAGAAAACGGGTTAATTTGTATGAATTATATCATAAACAAAAGTGGACTTTGATATTTTATACGCTCGCCAACTACGTCTTATACCGCAATGAGCAAGTTGAACACAACATTTTAATCGTGACTGTTCTTGATCCGTTTCAATCGTAGTTGAACAATTTTTATTATTTTTTTTCGATTATTTTTTTTACAATAAAAGTGTATACTTATACTGTATACTATACACTAAAAAACATGTAGAGATATAAAATAAAACTCACCGGACAGTTGCGCATATAAATACATAAATTAACATTATAGTTTAAAATTACTGTCGAGTAACAAAATAACCTTATATAAAATTCTATTTTTTCGTGGATAAAAATTGCCGATGTCATTGACTTGATGGCCGTCATATACTTGATTGAGAATGTCGGTAAAAAACGGATCAAGTCTCCTGTCCATTTCCACCCAGTTGAGGATAGCAATGTCGGGTTTTTATGTCGAGAGCCGAGTACCTCGCAGCAGCACTAATTATAATCGCTTTTAATTCTTCGACGTTGACGAAAGAGTTTTGCGGTCAGTTTATTTGCGATGAAAGCTTTTACTTAAGAAGCTTTATGTTTTTTGGGGGCGTTATTTTTTCGTTTGTATGCACCAAATATAATGTAAGCAGTTATTAATTTAGAAAGAGATTTTCTTGGTTGCACACGTTCAATTTAATAAACTGTTTTTAAAAATTAGTTTTCCCTGTCATTGGTAGTGTCCGAGGTAAAGACGCCGCCCAAAAGGGTAACATGGAGACGCCAAGATCCGTGGCCTCTCCGTTCACGGCAGCTACGAGGGCCAACTCCTCGCCATCGAGAAAACTAAGAACGAGGCGTTTAATGGCATTCGCGAGGAACTCCGCGTTTTTTCGCTGCTTCTCAACGAACATGTATGTGAGAAGGTTTCAGGACTATTCCCGTGCTGAACACCCTTCCAAGAACCAAGATATGAGGACTCGGCACTGATCGTGTTTCTGATACCGTTGCTGGTGGAACAGGGGATGATTTGAGCGCGAAGCAGAAGTAGAAGCGCACGAAGATGTCCTTGTATGCCTTGTAATCCCTCGAACTTTGTTGACGTCCAGCTCCTCCTTGGATGCAGATGAGGCAATTTCCTCCTTGTTGAAGGAATACTGCGTGGGGCTCTTCCACAGTTTAAAGTACTCTGAGGAGGGGAGTTTTTGAAGGATGTTTAGTGTCCGTTTATTTTCGAGGGACTCCGGGCCCACCGAAATTATGACGCGAAACGCTCTCATCAGTTATGTCTAGCCAGAGCTGTCCAGATATGTAGATCGCTTGTCCAGACGACGAGGCCCTCACTGTCTTCCTCGTCAGGTCGCTCATAAAATACTAAAAGAGTCGACGTTATATATATATATATATCATTATTTTATATTTAAGAGGTCTTAAGAACTAGCTTTTGTGACGAGAAGTTCATTGAAGTACTTACCCGGGGTCGTACAGATGAATGAATCTCCCATAACCACATCCATCCCAGAACGAGTCAGTCCCATAGATCAATCTGGATCCGCGAGTCCCGTTGAACATATTCATGAGCCGAGTCAGTGCTAGGAGCGACCACATTGATGAAGGAGCTCCCAAACGTCTCGTCTTCTCCTCCGATCATTGAGGAGGAGAGACTACACGGGGCAAATATAATGACGGAATCATGCCACCCGTCCACAGTGGGCTGGGGCATGGAAATTACCTAAAATAAGATCTTCTCAGACACCTTACAAATAAGTTTTCTTAAAACTAGAGAAAAATCCAATTCAACAAAAAAAAATTAACTCAAACGCTCCATTCCTTCAAAAATGGTGAACGTTTGAAGATCGGCCAATTTTCAATTTCGCGATAAGTTAAATTGTTGTTTGGTTCACGACTGCATTAACCCACCCATCCAAAGGATGCTTAAAAAATGATGAAAACATGTCCATTAGTGCTCATTTTTTCACAGTAACCCTGAAAGTCCTTAAGCTTACTGTTTTCAATCCAATATTTCATTGAGTATGTCCCAATTTCATCAGAATTAACTTTTTTTCTCGAAATTTCAGCCGATTTTTGCCAAAAATCTCTAAAAAATCACAGTTTTTTACGCCAAAATTCTGCACAAGATGGTAAAAATCTTAAAATGCCACAAGCCAGATTTCCTCCAGGCCACATTTCCTGAAAATATAGACATATACCTTTTAAATAATCCCTGTACTAAGAAATCTGGCTTGTGGCAATTCAAAGAAATTGGAATTTTCATCAGAAGCTAATTCTCTGATATCGGAAGAAGCTGTTTCCGGAGGGTCCGACTGCCATATAACACTTTCTTAAATATTTTGGGATCAAATGAAGATCTGGTGCTGAAAATTTCCATGGAAAACGCTTTTGGACCTGGGAAATCCAAAAATGCAGTCAGATTCAACCAAAAATCAACCCTTTTCCTGCTATTCAACAAATTATTTTTTTAGCTATGATTCTATACTATTGCATCAGCCCACATTATTGGGGTCACGTACACTTCGTCCTTTCCATTTTGTCCCTGCCCAAATCGTCCCTGCCCAAATTGTCCCTGTCCAAATCGTCCCGTGCCCAATTCGTCCTTGTCCAATTCGTCCTAGACCCAACTCGTCCCTGCCCAACTCGTCCTCACTATTTCCCAGAAAAGAAGACATACCCCTAACATTCATTCATGAGGAGTTCCTTAGCTTCAGGGAACCCTCGTCCAATAGACTCTCGGGTCCCGTCAAGCACAGTGATAGGGTATTGGGGTTTCTAACCCTCGGCCAATGGACTCTTGGGTCCCGCCAAACACAGTGATGGGGTATTGGGGTTTCTAACCCTCGGCCAAAGGACTTTCGGGTCCCGCCAAGCACAGTGATGGGGTATTGGGGTTTCTAACCCTCGGTCAATGGACTCTCGGGTCCCGCCAAGCACAGTGATGGGGTATTGGGGTTTCTAACCCTCGGCCAAAGGACTTTCGGGTCCCGCCAAGAACAGTAATGGGGCATTGGGGTTTCTAACCCTCGGCCAAATGACTTTCGGGTCCCGCCAAGCACAGTGATGGGGTATTGGGGTTTCTAACCCTCGGCCAAAGGACTTTCGGGTCCCGCCAAGCACAGTGATGGGTATTGGGGTTTCTAAACCTCGGCTAATGGACTCTCGGGTCCCGTCAAGCACAGTGATAGGGTATTGGGGTTTCTAACCCTCGGCCAATGGACTCTTGGGTCCCGCCAAACACAGTGATGGGGTATTGGGTTTCTAACCTCGGCCAAAGGACTTTCGGGTCCCGCCAAGCACAGTGATGGGGTATTGGGGTTTCTAACCCTCGGTCAATGGACTCTCGGGTCCCGCCAAGCACAGTGATGGGGTATTGGGGTTCTAACCCTCGGCCAAAGGACTTTCGGGTCCCGCCAAGAACAGTAATGGGGCATTGGGGTTTCTAACCCTCGGCCAAATGACTTTCGGGTCCCGCCAAGCACAGTGATGGGGTATTGGGGTTTCTAACCCTCGGCCAAAGGACTTTCGGGTCCCGCCAAGCACAGTGATGGGGTATTGGGGTTCTAAACCTCGGCTAATGGACTCTCGGGTCCCGCCAAGCACAGTGATGGGGTATTGGGGTTTTTAACCTTCGGCCAAAGGACTTTCGTTTTTTTGTAAGGAATTTCCTTCCTGATGAACTTTTTTTAGTAAAGGAATTTCCTTCATGAGTGAACGACATTTTTTTTAACAAACGACTTATTCGGAACCACATTTAAAAAAATGGTTCGGAGGTTCGGATTTGGAACCTCAAAAATGGTTCGCTGCCCAGCTGTGTTAAATTTCAATTGAACTGAAATGTTAAAAATAATTATCGAATTAACCTAAAGACGATAACCTATTACCTATCTCATTGACGGATTTGGCAAAACTGAAATAACATTATTTTGCTCTGAGGACTGTTTGTGTTATAAACTATTTATCAAAGGATGTAAGACTACTGGGGCAGTTCGTAAATTATACAATACAATAACCCATCAATGTGCTTGGCGGGACCCGAAAGTCCTTTGGCCGAGGGTTAGAAACCCCAATACCCCATCACTGTGTTTGGCGGGACCCAAGAGTCCATTGGCCGAGGGTTACAAACCCCAATACCCTATTACTGTGCTTGAAGGACCCGAGAGTCTATTGGACGAGGGTTCCCTGAAGCTAAGGAACTCCTCATGAATGAATGTTAGGGGTATGTCTTCTTTTCTGGGAAATAGTGAGGACGAGTTGGTCTAGGACGAATTGGACAAGGACGAATTGGGCACGGGACGATTTGGACAGGGACAAAATGGAAAGGACGAATTGGGCGGTTACGACATTATTGCATCAGCCCACATTATTGCATCACATTATTGAATTAGAACTACCATGTTATTTGTATCATCCATATTCAATGCTTTACTTTAATTTTACAGAGCAACATATCACAATGAAACTAACATGGGACGACTTCTTCAAAATATTGTAATGAACATGGTCACTCAACAAGATACTGTAAAAAGCTCACCCTGTCTACGGACCGCTGAGCAATGATGATGCTTTGTTTGAGAGGCTTTGTTGCTAAACTTTCTGTATTTTTTATAATTAGTTGAAAAATTGTAATAAACTATAGTAAATTGTAATCACCTCTTTAATACGGTTCCAACGAGCCTCATCTATGATCAGGGGATCATTTTAAGCCAAGATCTACCAAAAAACGTGTTTTTGGGCCAGTATGCCCGAATATGGTTATTTGGACCCAGACCCCAAAAATTAGAATTTTTTGAAAAATTTCTTTAGAACTGTAATCACTCATTCATACGCTTCCAACAAGCCCTCAACCATGATTAGGGGATCATTTTAAGCCAAGATATACCAGAAAATGTGTTTTCGGGCCCATATGCCCAAATATGGTTATTTGGACCCAGACCCCCAAAATTAGGAAATTTTTGAAAAATTCTTTAGAACTGTAATCACCTCATTAATACGCTTCCAACG
This sequence comes from Caligus rogercresseyi, assembly GCA_013387185.1. NCBI lineage: Eukaryota > Metazoa > Arthropoda > Copepoda > Siphonostomatoida > Caligidae > Caligus > Caligus rogercresseyi. The sequence goes on from CP045895.1 coordinate 27,189,315, forward strand.
AGCCCTCAACCATGATCCAAGAATCATTTTAAGCCAAGATATTCACATTTTTCCAATATTTCGGCCTCCCAGCCCACTGTGCCGTCCACTCCATTCGAGAAATTTGATCCCAAGCAATGATGAATCAATGTAAACAATACAATAATAAGAACAAGGCAGGAGCACTCTGCATGACGAATATTTTTTTTCCTTCTTCTTCTATATAAGTACAATAATAGAGAGGTTTGTGAGGAATGTTAGCACGATGGCCGTGTTGAAGTGTGGTTTCTCTTTGTTTCTAGCTCAGGTAGGAGATCGAAGTAACCGTACCCAAATTAATTCTTTTCCTAGGGGAGCTAGAGATTTTGTTAAAATGATTTCTGGCCGATATGGAGTTTCACAGGACACGGACCGTACGTCCATTAGATAAGTCCTAATGCATCCCGAGCAATTAGAGCAACATTTACCAAGTTCATTTGCTTTCCACTGTTTGCCTCACAAACAAATAGAGATAACTTGATCCAGCCCAACTCGGAGTTCTGGCCAATATCTTTCCATCGCACTTGTAGGCCTGTAAAGAAGGCTTACCGGAGGGAGTGCCAATAACTTTTTCTCTTTTTGCAACAGCAGATTAGGAGAGTGATGTTGATTTATCGTCTCTTTCTTCCATTGTTGTCTTTTCCTTACTTTCGGAAGAATTATTGAGTTTTTTTTCATAAACCTCTCTTTCCTCGGATGAAGGCTTTTCCGGAAGATTTCCATTCCCAACAGATTCTCCGGAGCTTTTGAGGCTTCTATTCTCTTATTGGAGCCTCACACTACAAGTCCAGCACAAATCACAAACAAAGATTCACTAGAGCGTCACAACTAAGATCAACAATAAAGGAGCTATAATCAACAGCTCCTTACACATGCAAAGCTAGGTAAAGACTTCATTATGGGTGTTAATCAACATGAAAAATATATAAATACAAAGAGGAACGCTAGGAAAACAACATTTATGGGCCTTAAGAGTCCATACACATGAACGTGAACAACAACCATTCAATTTCTTCTATTGAAGGATGATAACCCACAAACATAAATTTATAGATGACAAAATGTGGTGGAAATTTTAAGAATATCTGTGATAGAGGTAGTAATATTCTTTAAACCTTTATCTATGAACTAAATAAAATAACTTTTTACTTTTGCAGGCACTTAAATGATAATTACGCATTTCATCGATATGGACTTCATCAGTGGCGTTCCTGATAACCCTGGGCCCCACCTGAAAGGAGAAAACTCGGGACCTTTTCACCACAGTGATGGGGCTCCCTCTATGCTCGCCCTCCCCCGTATTGCATCGCTCCAGAAGACCCCTGAACTTCACTTACCTCTACATTGATACACGCCTGTGTGCAAAGACACATCTAACAGCTTCACTTATTCTAAAAATGTATTACTGACTTTCTGCATATTTATTTCTTAAGATATTTCCTTTTATTCATTACTAGCGAATGTTACCCGGCGCTGCCCAGGATTTTCCAACTTGACAATAGTCTGGATGGAAAAAAAATAACACCAATAATTTTAGTGGTGTCATCGCGTGTGATTTTTCATATTAAAATAAATTCTTTAAAAGTCGTCATAGGGTCTTCATTGCCATTTTTTCCGTTTGTATTCTTTAAGGCTGGGTATTTAAACATCATAAAAAGAAGAAATCACACGAATAATTCAGTGATGTCATCGCATGTGACATTTCATATTAAAATCAGTTCCTTAAAAGTTGACATTGGGTATTCATTGCCGTTATTTCCGTTGTTATACCTTACGGCTGAGTATTTAATCATCGTAAAAATAAAAAAATCAAACGAATAATTTCAGTGAAATCATCGCATGTGACTTTTCATATTCAAACCAGTTCCTTAAAAAGTTGTCATAGCTCTTGATTGCCATTTTTTCCGTTTTGTATTCCTTAAGGCAGGGTATTTAAACATCGTAAAAAGAAGATGAAATTGACATTAAAATTATTAGTGATGTCATCACATGTGATTTTTCATATTCAAATCAGTTCCTTAAAAAGTTGTCCATGGGTCTTCATTGCCCTTTTTTCCGTTTTTTTGTTCCTTAAGGCTGGGAATTTAAACATCGTGAAAAGAAGTTATTTTTAAGTCGTTTCATAGAGTGCCTATGTTATTTTCGTATGAAAAGTAGTTCCTTAAAAAGTCGTCATTGCCATTTTTTCCGTTTTGTATTCCTTAAGGCTGGGTATTGACATCCCTCTCCATCTCTAGGCATTATTGAAATTTGATTAGCACGATGTTGCAATATAAAAAGTGTTGTTATTTTCCACAAAACTTAAATTTGGGGGGACATACAGGGACAGAAAGAAAAATATTTTTAAGTAATCATGTAGAAAACGAATTTTCCGGGAAACACTCAAAAAAACAAAAACACGTCTTAGTACCTCAGTCTTATCCACAGAAAATTTGGGCAAAATCTAACTTGTAAATTTTAAAAAATCGGCAAAAAACGTTTTGGCGAATAAAATAAGCATGTCGATGACGAATTTTCCGGGAGTTGACAACCCACTAAAACACTCCCTGAGCTCTCGAAACTATTCACAGAAAATTTCGTCAAGATCTAATGAACCGTTCGGGAGATACAGGGAAACGAACGAACGAACGCACAAACGAACGAACGGAATTCTTTTTTTATAAGTGTGTTGTTGTTGTATGATTTATTACAGAGCTACTATAGCCCTAGCCTTCATGGCTACTAATATAAAAAAAACATGTATCTTTATATACAAACACAAATAATTATACAATAATAATAATAATAAAAATTAATCAAAGAAAAAATAACAAAAAAAAAAAATATATATACATATATAAGTAAATATTTTTTCAATTTTCATAAATACATTAAACTTAAGGAGCTATATGAATCTAGACAACCCTGCCATTGTCTTTGCTACCCTCCGAGCACTTGATAAGGTGCATGCCTCTCTTAATGGCTGTGACAAGCTCCAGGCCTTTGAAAGGTTAACAGCAGCGACACAGTTGGTAGAAACGGGTTTCTTGAGGCATATTGTAGCACTACGGGTGCGCTCATCGAAGCCCTCAAGAATCCTCTCAAAGGGACAACTGTCCACATTCATAGCCTTCCAAGCAGATATGGCAGCCTGCTTCACTAAGATCTCATTTACAGATGGAAGATGTGACCTGTCGAGAAGGTCAACCACACGCAACCGATCTGCTCTTTGAACTCCCAGCAAGATACGTGCGAGATCGTTGATGGCAAGTTGCGCATCTGAGCTAGTCTTTGCCATTGTAGGGGTGTGAGGAGGTTCAGCAGTAGACGAGAAGTTTGTACTTCTAGTCACCCAAGCAGACGTCTGAAGTTTTCCGATAACTATGGCTCTAGCTATCTCGGTCAGTAGTGGCCCTCGAGATACCGTAGTGCAGAGCCGGCGGATGACTCCGATTCGTTTCCTGACATTCTGAATAATTTTTTCGTGGTGGGGTCCAAATGTCAGGTTTCTGCTAACAGTTACTCCCAAAAGGTCGAGTGTAGCGGTCGAAGGAGTGTCTGGAGCACCCAGACGTAACGTTTGGGGTTTCCCAACGTTTAGGTGGAGTCCATTCATATTAGAGTACGCCTCCAAGGCCTTCGATGCCGAGCCCATAGCGAAGTCGACCTGTTCCCAGGATGGAGCCGAGATGACAATAGAAGTATAGATGAAGAGTTTACTAACTTCCTGCTTCCATATTTTCTAATATTAAAAAATACCTTATCACTTTTGTTAAAGTGCCCTCACTTAGAAAATAGCCTTCCTTCACAATCCAGCTCCATCCCTGGAAAACAAATTTGTAGTTCTTCGGGCACTCCTTAGATATTGATGTATATGAAAAAGAATAAGAAGAATACAAGGTTTCGTTGGAAAATGTTGAAAATGTTGCGTTGAATTATGTTATTCCTATATTTATTTTATGTCATTTTTCTTAAAATGTATAAATGTATGCAATATGTAAAAAAATATTAGAAAATGCAGTCGTAGGAATTTTGCCGAATCTCTCCCTCCATAAAAATTCATTGAGATGATCCTGGAGCATGTTTTCGCTTACTCCAGCCATCGACTTAAACCTGGTATGTGTTATTTAAAAGAGTTAATATTTATAATAATCAATATGTATATGAAAAAATATACCTTCTTTTTGCATTTTTCCAATAACATTCAACGTTATTAGTATGGGCCCCCGTAATTGGGTCCACAAAATTTTCTTTGTGGTTTACCACCTCGTGCTGGAATGGTGGGTTAACGGGCAACTGTGAGATTCCATTATACGCAGCCTATCCGTCGCTGTGTATGATGGAACCTGGCACAATATGCTCCATAACCAATGGAAGCAGAGTAGCTGCTTTTCGATTGTCCACCTAAAACAAATCAAATAATTAATATGTAAATTAGTTAAGTCATGTCGTTATATACCAATTTCAAAAATCCCTCTTTAGATGAGGGACAGTATCCTCCGAAGACCCATCTTTCGGGGACCAAATGGCCCACATGATATTTACGCCGGGCCATTACAGACTCATCGATCTGCACGATCACCCTGGCCCTCCTATACGGTAGGGATTCCTCTCTAGGTATAAGGAGCAGACTTCTCGGAACTTAGTGTACCATGTTATGGCCGCTGACTCTGACACATTTATCATAAATGGCACTACACCGACGGGAATTTTAAATGCCCAAGCCCATGCCAGTTGGATGAGGACAGAATAGTTTAGTTTGCTGCCAGCCCAAATGGAGTCCTTTCTCTCCAAAACGAATTGGTTCCAATGACTGGGGCACCTCCATTTCTTTCATCCTTCCGATGGACGACGAAGGACATTGGTCTCTCGCAAATAGAGCATGTTGGAGGATAAAACCGGAGACATCCTCTCCATTGGAGAAATTCCCTAGATGACTCATTTGACCGAGTTACATCGACAAGATCCACCATTGAGATACTCATTGCTTTGAATTCATGGATAGAAATAATAAGTTAATTTATTATCCTCGTCACCAGATGTATGTTATTCATACCTGACTGAAGTAACAAATTGTCTTCGTAACCAAGCTTTAAGGGAAATTAGGACGAGAATCCAGCGACCCACGAGATTTGTAAATGTATAAGTAATAGTTGTATTACGTAAATAAATAAGTAAACATTAGAAAATATAATCAACGCAACATTTTCAACATTTTCCAACGAAACCTTGTATTCTTTTTATTCTTTTTATATACATCAATATCTAAAGAAGTGCCGTTCTTAGGGCCTCAAATATTTTCTCTCCCCCCCCCCCCCCCTTGATATTGTAGGGTGGCTATGGGTCTGCATATAAATATGGTTGGCAGAATATTACCACGAAACTAGACCAGAACTGTAACAGAGTTGATATATATCCAATATCTAAACTTCAGGATATATTAAATGAGTTACATAAGCAGAGGCGTTCTGTTCCTATGGAAAATGCACAACTACGCTCTGTACCATTACGCATTTTCATAATTGATAGCAATGAAAGGAACCATTCAGTTTTAAATGAATGAATAATAATATGCATATTCAACAATGACGTCATACAACAGCTGAGTCAACTAACGCCAAACCTGCCTCCCTTAGAGAGTTCGTTGTTGACAACTTTTATAGTCTCCTTGGTGAATTGGATTGTTAGTACGGACTGGTGGGGGCAAAGATTCCAGGTGGCGAACACTGTAGGTGGCAAAAACTTCAGGGGCGAACTACCCGAGCGAATTCCCCAGGGGCGAATATTCCTAGAACCAAAATAAAATACAAAAAACCAGAGTAAATGCGAAATAAAAACATAATTACCTCTGCCCGAAGGAGGTATTGTTTTCACTGGCGTTGGTCTAAATCAAAGACAAGGGAATGGATTCCTCTCACACGAAGACGAGGGAAGAAATCCTTTCTCGAAGACGAAGGATAGGATCATTTCGAGGACGAGGGATGGGACTCCTTTAACGAAGACGAGGGGCAGGGAATTTGGTGCCTTTCTGGAAGGGAGGCGACCTGACTTTAGGAGGTCCAGGCATTGTCTGTATGTGTTGAGTGCCTTCATTCGGCCGGATTGCAAAGATTGATTACTCGACTCGGATCATTGGAGGCTCTTTCATTTTTTATTGGTGACTTGACGTCATTGCACTCTATCCTTTCAAATATTCCATTTATAACAATCGCACCCGAAATTAGGCATATATTCCTTCTTCTTAATGTATTTACTTTTGAGTGCTTCTAACATCGGTATGTTT